>VZQC01012424.1:198972-295847 GCA_009823505.1 Rhizomys pruinosus
GAGAGAGAGAGAGAGAGAGAGAGAGAGAGAGAGAGAGAGAGAAAGTCAATTCTGTCCTTCCACTTTTACCTGATTTCTAGGGATCAAACTTGGGTCACCAAACTTGTACACCAAGCACTGTTACCCACTGAACCATCTCGCTGATCTCAGGACTTATACATGTAGGCAAAACACTCACACATATAAATATAAATTTAAAAAAATTAAAGAACCTATTTTTTTTTTTTTTGGTCTTTTCGAGACAGGGTCTCCCTGTAGTCCCAGCTGTCCTGGAACTCACTCTGTAGACCAGGCTGGCCTTGAACTCACAAAGATCCGCCTGCCTCTGCCTCCCGAGTGCTAGGATTAAAGGCGTGCGCCACCACGCCCGGCTCCAAGCCTTTTTAGTAATAGCTTTCTGTCGCTGGTATCTTCGTGTCATTAACAGAAACTTGAACTTGAGTAGAGAACTGAGCAAGTCCTGTCCCCCCAATCCTCCTGCTGGAGACTGAACTCAGGATCACCCCATGAAATAATTGTGTGTCCCCATGATTTTAACTTTCTTTGTGGGTGGGGTGGGTGTTGATATGGGGTTTCCTGTAGCCCTAGCTGGCCTGGAACTTGATTTGTAGACTAGACTGACTTTGATCTCACAAAGATCTGCCTGCTTCTGCCTCCTGAGTGCTGGAATTAAAGGTGTGTGCCATCATGCCCAGCTGGTTTAAA
Source organism: Rhizomys pruinosus (assembly GCA_009823505.1). Lineage (NCBI taxonomy): Eukaryota > Metazoa > Chordata > Mammalia > Rodentia > Spalacidae > Rhizomys > Rhizomys pruinosus. Next base: position 199,678 of record VZQC01012424.1, read on the forward strand.
AAGAAACTTGTTTTTATTTTTGTTTTGGAGACAGGGTCTTTATGCAGCCCCAGCTGACCCAGAACTTTCAGTGAAGATCCTGTCTCCAGGGGGCTGAGAGCCACCATGCCTATACACTAGTGTATACACTAGGGATTGAGCCTTAGGCTTGGTACTTGCTAGGCAAGTGCTTTTCCATTGCACAGTGCCCCAGCCGGCTTTTTACCTTTAATTTTTATTTTTTTTATTTTTATTTTTTATTTATTTTTTCACGTGGGGTTCAGCTGAATTTACCTTTTATTTTAAAGCCGGGTCTTGATTAGTTTCTGAGGTGTATTGTATTCATTGTGTAACTCAGGCAGGCTTTTGAAGGACCCTCCAGCCTTGGCCTCAGTAGCTCGGATGTCAGGCCTGCACACCAGGGTCCTTCCTTTCTTTGGGGGCAGGGTTTTGAGAGCTTAAGGCTTTCCCCTCTAACTTAGATTTTCACTGGCACAGAACACTGAGAATGTTGTGGATGTGGCCAAGTTACTCCAGCTACAGGTGCTGCTGGCCTTGCGCAATATTCATGTTGCAGTTGGTGTCAACAGAGACTAGCAGGGAGAAACCCTGCTTCCTTGAGCTCTGCAGCAAGAGCAAACCCAGTGTAGAGTACTGATGGAGTCACTGAGCTTTAAATAGAGCCCTGCTCTTGAAATAAGGACAGCATGACTTAGGGCAAAGGCCAGAACTGGATCCCTGTGGCCATAGGCACTTGAGCTGTCCCTGGCATCTGAGACAGTGATTAGGCTGCGCCATTTCTGTACCATCCTGAGGAGAGGCCAGAGTCTAGATGCCTAGGTGCCTGAGGGGCCTATGAAGGCTACAGCCTGTGTCCTAGCCAGGCTGAGGAGCTAGTTCTTTGCAGGCTGCTTGCTGTTGGGGTTCATGCAAGGGAGGTGATGTATAGCTAGAGAAGTGTCAGGCCAGAGGAGAGGACATTCCATCCAGGAAGGTAAACTAGGCACTTGTTGTGTAAGAAAGGCAGTTAGCTGAGCCGGGCGTAGTGGCGCATGCCTTTAGTCCTAGCACTTGGGAGGCAGAGGCAGGTGGATCTTTGTGAGTTCAAGGCCAGCCTGGTCTACAGAGTGAGTTCCAGGACAGCTGGGGCTACAGGGAGACCCTGTCTCAAAAAGACAAAAAAAAAAAAAAAAGAAAAAAGAAAGGCAGTTAGCTACGTTGGGGGAGTCCTCAAAAGCACCTGCCCATATCCAGCAAGGCACCATGTCCAGGGTACTTACCTATTAGATATGACTTGATGATGACCCCATGAACGTGGTATAAATCTGCCTTACAGATATGCTAGCCAGCTGGGATGTAGCTTAGTGGGTAGGGTCAGCCTAATATGCCAGAGGCTGGGTTCCATCCCCAGCACCACCTAAAATGAGGTAGTGGAGGCACACAGCCATTGCAGCCAAAGCCCAGAGAAATGAATGGACTGGCTTGTTCTTATTTCTAAGGTCACCTCACAAGTGGGGGTGCTAGAAACTCATCTCCTGGGCTATTTCTGCTGCCTGTGTAGACATCAAAACTCAGCAGGAGCTAGACAAGTTGGCTTGTGCTTGTAGTCCACCCATGGAGAAGCTAAAGCAGAGGCTAAAGCAGAAGCATTGAAAGTGCAAGGGCTTGCTGGGCGTGGTGGCGCACGCCTTTAATCCTAGCACCTAGACCAAAAAAAAAGAAAAAAAGAAAAGAAAGTGCAAGGGCAGGCTGCACAGTGATGTCGACAGGGAGCTCGAACCCATTCTGTAGTTTGTTGTTTTTTTTTTTTTTGGGTCTTTTCGAGACAGGGTCTCCCTGTAGCCCCAGCTGTCCTGGAACTCACTCTGAAGACCAGGCTGGCCTTGAACTCACAAAGATCTGCCTGCCTCTGCCTCCCCACTGCTAGGATTAAAGGTGTGCGCCACCACGCCCGGCGTTGTTGTTGTTTTGTATCCTTCACAGAGACCCACCTGGCTCTGCCTCTCAAGTGGTGCTGGAATTAAAGACTTACACCAGCACACCCAGCCTCTGAACCCATTCTGAAGTCCCCCTTCAAGGTGGCAACCCAGAAAGCACCTCCTGCTTGACTTCCTTCTGCTATGAACTTTAACAGAACCAGAACCTACTTATTCACTCTCGCCCTATGCCGGAAGTGGATATAGTACAGCAAAAGATTAACTTCAGACTGCTAGGCTTGGGGCGAGGCTCAGTTGGTAGAGCCTCTGTAGTGTATGCCATATGCAAGGACCTGGGTTCCATCTCCACCAGGAAAAGGAAATTGGCTACCTTTTTTACGTTTTCTTTAGTTAAGTTTGTATGGAGGTTTGTCTGTGTGTGGGTACCCATGTGGGGTGGGGTGCTCATGTGTGGAGGTTTGTCTGTGTGGGTACCCATGTGGGGTGGGGTGCTCATGTGTGGAGGTTTGTCTGTGTGGGTATCCATGTGGGGTGGGGTGCTCTTGCTCCACAGGGCCTGTGGAGGCACATGGATGACTTGTAGGAGTTGGTTCTATCTCACGGGCTTCGCTGTAGGCCTCCTCAGGTGACTCAGACTCGGGCCGGGAGGCTTAGCAGCGGCGCTCACTCCTGTGCTGTCTCCATATCTGTGGCATGTTGCTCTCTAGTTTTAGCCCAAGAGTAGAAAAACTTCCTTTCTCAAAGTCAGCTTGAAGGCCACGCAGCATATTCTCTCCAGAAGGGGATGGAAGTTCAGGGGGCAAGACAAGATGAGGAAACTGTCAGTCAGGTTTTTTTACTCTGAGGCTCTGGTGAGGTCCATGAACAGCCATCTCTAAAACCTTAGGCTGTAAGTGCCAGGTTACCAGAAACTTCACCTTTGCCTTTGAGACATGCATTTGACTGTCTTCTAAGACCTGAACCTAATTGCTGTGCATGCTCAGCCTTTCCTTGGGTGGACATTGCTGTTAGCCAGCATCAGTCCAGCTGTACTTCTCTCCTCTTTGTCGATTACCCCCCTCCACCCAGGCATACTGCACTTGGATGTGCTGAAGGCTCTGCTGTGGGCTGGGTATGGCGGTGCTCTCCTCCGTCACAATCTCGGATTTGTAACCACTCTGGTGCCTTCTTCCTGCAGGTAACAGAGCTGAATGAGCCACTGTCCAACGAAGAGAGGAACCTGCTGTCAGTGGCCTACAAGAACGTGGTGGGGGCTCGCCGTTCCTCCTGGAGGGTTATCAGTAGCATCGAACAGAAGACGTCCGCAGATGGCAACGAGAAGAAGATTGAGATGGTGCGTGCCTATCGTGAGAAGATTGAGAAGGAGCTGGAGGCAGTGTGTCAGGATGTGCTGAGCCTGCTGGATAACTACCTGATCAAGAACTGCAGTGAGACCCAGTACGAGAGCAAAGTGTTCTACCTGAAGATGAAAGGGGACTATTACCGCTACCTGGCCGAAGTGGCCACCGGGGAGAAGAGGGCCACAGTGGTGGAGTCCTCTGAGAAGGCCTACAGCGAAGCCCATGAGATCAGCAAGGAGCACATGCAGCCCACCCACCCCATCCGCCTGGGCCTGGCGCTCAACTACTCCGTTTTCTACTATGAGATCCAGAACGCCCCAGAGCAAGCATGCCACCTGGCCAAGACAGCCTTTGATGACGCCATCGCCGAGCTCGACACTCTGAACGAGGACTCCTACAAGGACTCCACTCTCATCATGCAGCTGCTCCGCGATAACCTCACCCTCTGGACGAGCGATCAGCAAGACGAGGACGGCGGTGAAGGCAACAACTAAGGCCCCGGGGACTGGCGGCGCTCGCTGACGCTACTACTGCAGTCTTTATTTTTTTCCCATGAGTTGGGGGTCGGGTGGGGGAGGGAAATGGGAGGGCTGACCTTCCCAGGGAGAAACCCACGACCTGTCCTGTCTTTGATCGCCTCTTTGACATTTTTGCCAAAATACCACTAGTGGAAAGTCGGGCTAGCTGTGCTGGTTTGGGAGTAGCGGCCTCACTTGGCACCCGGACTGTCGCACAGGTTCATGCAAGTGGAGCTGTCTGCCTTTAGTTTAACTTATTGCTAGACGGTAGGGTTTGAAGATGCAAAGCCGGAAATGGATGGCCCTTGTCCAGTAAGTTCTGTGGTTCCAGTAAGGATTTTAATGTACATATGCTCTTATCTTGAGTTGTGTGGGTATTTTCTGTCTGTTGTAGCTATGCTTTTTGTTTGTTCGTTTGATTTTGACTTTTTTTTTTTCTCAGCTTGTTCTGTACCAAACATGACATAGTTTAAATTACCCAAACGGACAGACTTGGAGCATAAGGCACAACCTGCCCTCATGGTGTAGGCCTGACCCTGTTTTCGGAAGTCTCTGGCGAGTTGACAGTATTAACATGAATTCCGGTTTACAGTATTCCTACATGACAGCCATACTCAATAGGAAGCCATTGATTTCTGAGTTTTCCTCTGTTGTGGCTTTCCATCCGCAGACTGCCACGTCCAGGTTGGCTTGGCTGTTCATTTGTCTCTTGGGCAGGAAGATCTGCCTGCGGAGAATCAGAACTTCCTTTAGTTAAATAGGTGCTTGGCAGGTGGCTGTGGACTCTTATTTTCCTTCTCTTTTATTCATAACAAACCTGCTACAAGTTTATTAATTACATAAATTGAAACTTAAACACCACACACTCAAATGAAGAAAATTCAGGTCTGTATGTCATTTCTCTTGTTAGTATTTTCGGGGACTTCTCCCCAGTGGCCAGGGCTCCTCCCTCAGGGACCATGCCTGCCTTGAGCCTACTCTTTGTGCTGGTGGCATGCAGGTGACTCCAGAGGCTGATGGATTGAGAAGTAGGTGGTCACCAGGAGACCTAGGTGCAGTGTGGGAGTCAGGTGCAGCAGCTGAGCCTGCAGGAAACCCCAAAGAAAGACCGCTTCTCTCATCTGTCTAGTTTGGGGAGCTTTATCCATATTTTTTTCCTTCCTGAAACACTCCTCCTGCAAGTGCTTGTAGGAAACCGGGCAAGCTCATTGGTAGGAAGTGATGCTCACTTCATATCGGACCCCAGTGTTTCCCCTCTGTGTTCTTTTCCTTTGATTGAAAGTGCAGATGTTGCCACGGGCTTCTCTGACCCTCGGCATTGGGGGACAGCCCCTTGCTGTTTTGCACATTTGTTCTCACTCAGCCCTAGCTGCCCTCTTCTGACTGGATAAATGGATCCATATGCATACTCTGTTGTATGGAGAGTGTGCAGTTTCTCTGTCCCTAGACGATCCATAACTATGTGGATCCCCCAAATAGGTGACAGCCCGAGACTTGCCATATTCATTGTGTGCAGGCAGAGGGAAAGAATAAAGACCTGGCAGTGGCAGGCTCCTGTGCTAACACCCAAACCAAGCTTCCCACTTAAGTTTAACAGTGCTCGTGGGAGAACCCTGCTGTCCACTGTGTCAGTGCACACCGTCTCTGCATAGTCCTTCCAGCATGCCTTTCCTTCTAGTACAGAAGTCCTCACTAAGGCCCATGGAAGGATGGGGTGCAGGAAGCTTGGCCACTGGCCAGCCACCCAGGAGCCAGAGATGGACAGAAGGGGGGTTGGTTGGGCTGCGCCTGGTTCGTCATGTCCGCAGTGAGCGGTGTCCTATGTCCTTGTAGTGTGTGGAAATGATCTACTGGAATTACAAAACCTAGTATCTCTTTAAATTTCAGCTCTGACTCTGGCCAAGTTCTAGAAAAATCATGCAGGAGGGCTAGAACAGAAGAGGGAATTGTGGGAGACCCGATGTCTGAGCAGCTTGGTTTCTTTCTTTCCTTTGTTTTTAAAGATACGCACTTGCCTATGATACTGCCTCTCCGGTGACATGATAACGCCTCCATTACTCTATTGATACAATATTGTGCATGCCAGTGTTGTATTTCTGTATGGTAGCTTGAAATTTATTAACTTATACCGTAGGTGTTATGTATTCCTATGACAAAAAGAAACTAAGTCTTCAAATTTTTTTAAAGTGTTTTTTTTTTAATTAAATTTTTTTTTTTTTCCTTTTGGGGGTAAAATATTTGCTCTACCAAATAGTGATTGTAACCAATTGATCTGTTTTGGATGTTGCTATAGTGACATGCAGTTCTATTTTTTTTCCAGGGGGGAGGGGACAAAAGAAACACCAGTGTTAGCTTAATGTCTGGTGTTTGTCATGGTGAAAGGATGGCTCTGCTCAGTGCAGGAGAACATCCCCGTGCTCTGAGTGACCTCTGTGCTTTCTGTCATGTTATGTAGTGAACTATTTTTAAGGTCTAATCAAGTGAATTATTTTCTTTTCCCAACTCCGTGTTTCGCTAAGGAATTATTTCGCACACGGACCATTCTTAGCAGTTTTCCTCAGTGATGGAATATTCATGAATGTGAGTCGTTATGTAGCCGTCGTACATTGAGCAAAATAAACTTACAGATCTGACGTCAGTGCCACCTAGCTTCATTTAATGGATTTTAACTACTTTGCTTTTGAAGGTTTGATTGGATGTGGGTGTCCTCCTCCACTTTGGAGTGAGGCTGGGTGCTTGTGGGATCAAAACAGCACATAAAAATGAAGGAGTGCTGCAGCTCTGTGGGCAGCACTTGTCTAGCAGGTGGGAAGAGTTAGGTTTGAGTCCCAGCACCACAAAAAAAAAGATAAAACAACTCTGGTGTGGTGGCTCGCACCTGTTATCCCCATTAATCACAGCACTTGGGAATCTGAGGCAGGAGGATCACTAAGTGTATACTAGGTATCAAGACACTTGTCTCAAAAACCTAAGAATAAGAAGTATGGCTGGACGTGGTGGCACACGCCTTTAATCCCAGCACTGGGAGACAAGAGGCAGGCAGAGTTCAAGGCCAGCCTGGTCTACATAGTGAGTTCTAGGCCACCTGAGGCTACAGGGAGATCCAAAGTATGCAGCTGGCGAGATGGCTTTTCCAGTGGATCCGAGTTTGACCCCAGCACCCACACGGCGGCCAACAACCGTTCATAATTCTGGTTCCAGGGGATCTGACACCCTCATTACAATCTTGAAAAGTAATTATTTCCCAAGACACAAAATCAAGACGTAGCATTGTTTCCCCATCTCTGGTCCCTTAGCTTGAGTCCCCTGGGCTCAGCTTCTTCCACATGGCACATCTCCACTGTGACTCGGGACTTGCGCATTTAGGAAGGATGGCGGCTGCAGGGAGCTCTCGTACTTCTTAGTGTTCTGGGCTAGGCACCAAGGATTTCCTTAAGACTTAACTATGGAGCTCAGGCTGCCCTCAGCTCGAGTGCTGGGATAGCAGGCTTGCACCACTGCTTCTGGCTGTTATAGTTGTACAGTTCTAGAATGTACTGACCAAGAGGTGTAGACCTGAAATAGCACCCTGGACATTGAGGTAAGATCTCAAGTTCAAAGGGAGCCTGTGAGATGGGGAGACCCAGTCTTTTTTTTTTTTTTTTTTAAGGAGCCATAATTAGAAGTCATAGAAACTTGTGGCTGGAGAGATGGCCTAGCAGTTAGACGCCAACTGCTCTTGCAGAGGACCCAGGTTTGATCCCCAGCGCCCACATGGCGGATGAGAACCGTCTTTAACTCCAGTTGCAGGGGAATCTGATGCCCTCTTCTGACCTCCACGGCATTGCCCTCTTCTGACCTCCACGGCATTGCACGACACGGGTGCACAGACCTGCATGCAGACCGTACATCATACACATGAATAAATAAATAAAAAAGAAGTCATAGGAACAGGAGGTGGGGGATGAGGACTTGGTCCATGTGCTTGGCACAGCCGCAAGTAGAGTCCAGCCCGGGACCTTTGGTGGGAACTGGAAGTCCAGCGGGTAACGTTGCCGTTTAGTGGAAGTGCTGTTTCCCACTCTATTTATGCGTGATTACCACATGCATTGGCCTTGACGCTGGTCAGCTGAGTCTGCATGTTGACCCGCAGGGTGATCTGAGTGGCTAAGAATGGCAGTCTGAGCCTCAAAGTAAGCTTGGGGAGACAACCTCTGAAAACTAGCGGAGCAACTTTACTCTATTTCTGGGAGTTGACATTAAGTGACCACTGGCCTAATCTGAAATTAAAGTGTGGTAGACCAGCTTGCTAATGAGCCTGCTGCTGTTATGTTTCAGTTCTGGTATGGATGCAGGTGGTTAAACTGAGTAGCCACAAGTTGGGCTGGTCGTGAACTATGGATACCTGTGGTCAATGAGAGGGCGGGGCTGGATTGCATCACACAGGCAGGGCAGAAACCAAGAGTTGCCAGCATAAGCTAGCCTGGGCCAGGGTGAGACCCTGTCTCAAAAACAAATGAAGGTGCTGGAGAGATGGCCCAGAGGTTAAGAACATTGGTTCTGCAGAGGACCCAGGTTTGATTCCCAGCACCCACATGGTGGCTAACAACTGTGTGTAACTTCAGTTCAGGGGATCCAATGCCTTCTGACCTCTGCAGGCCCTGCATGATATATGGGTGCGCTGATATACATGCAGGCAGTGTACTCATACATATAATACACACACAAAAAGCTGGGTGTACCCTCTGGAGGCAAAGGCAGGTGGATCTCTTGAGTTTGAAGCCAGCCTGGTCTACATACCGAGTTCCAGGTCTGTAAGGGCTACAGGGGGACCCTGTCTCAAGAAAACAGAACTGGGGCTGGAAAGATGGCTCAGCGGTTAAGAGCACCGACTGCTCTTGCAGAGGACCCGGGTTCAATTCCCAGCACCCACATGGCGGCTAAGAACCATCTTTAACTCCACCTTTTTTTCTGACCTCCACAGCTTTGCACGACATGGGTGCACCTACCTACACGCAGACAGTACACTCACGTTTAAAAAAAAAAAAAAACTAAGCAAAAGGTCAGATGGCACACACTTTTAGTTCCAGCACTAGGGAGGCAAAGGCAGGATGTCTTGTAAGTTCTGTGTCAGCCTGGTCTACATAGTCCATCTCAAGAACAGACAGGTTCTTTTTTCTTTTTTTTTTTTTTTAAGACAGGGTCTCCCTTTAGTCCCAGTTGGCCCGGAGCTTGCTATGTAGACCAGGATGGCCTTGAACTCAGAGATCCGCCTGCCTCTGCCTCCCAAGCGCTGGGATTAAAGGTGTGCGCCACCACGCCCTAAGGCGGTTCTTAGCTGCCAAGTGGATGCTGGGAATTGAACCCCGGTCTTCCGGAAGAGTAGAGCAGTTGGCGCTCTTAACTGCTGGGCCATCTCTCTAGCCCTCAGACAGGTTCTTATGTAGCCCAGGCTGACCTGGAGTTCTGAGCCTCCTGTCTTTCCCTCCCAAATGCTGGAATTGTGGGTGTGTGTCGTCATGCTGAGCTCAGTGCCTAATGATTTTGCTCTGTCCTCGAGACGTTTGCCTGGTCCTAGGCAGTGACCAGCAACAGCCTTTGTCCTGAGTTATCAAGGTCCAAACTGCAGTTCTGAATACTACGCTAGGATGAAACCGTCAGATTTCTGGCTTCTGAACTCTAGGCTAGGAAGGGTGTTTCGCTTTTTAGTCTCCTGCTTTGCATGGAAGGAAGGGAAAAGTACTGGTTAGCAAGCCTTGGCGTTACTCCGGACCCTTTCTACCACATGTGATTGGGTTGGCAAGGTCTGCCAGTCTGCAGCTGTTCTGCCCCAGTGGTCAGCTCACCATATGCCCAGGTGACTTCAGGAACAACATGTTTGACAGACTGCCTTTAAAGGAGTCTTAGGACCAAAAAAAAAAAAATAGCCAGGCGTGGTGGCACACGCCTTTAATCCTAGCACTCGGGAGGCAGAGGCAGGCGGATCTTTGTGAGTTCAAGGCCAGCCTGGTCTACAGAGTGAGTTCCAGGACAGCTGGGGCTACAGGGAGACCCTGTCTCGAAAAGACCAAAATAAATAAATAAATAAATAAATAGAGTCTTAGAAACTTAGCGTTAAATTGGTTCTTTCTAGCCATGATGCACAAAGGAACTTATTATTATTATTATTGACTCAAAGCCCATCTTCATTCTCTCACAAAAGGCCAGATTTGGAGGATGGGGATTTCATTGTCAGAAGTTTTTTGGTTTGGTTCGTTTAGGCAGTTCTAAAGATGGAACCCAGGACTTCACACATGATAAGAAGCCCTCTACTGCTGAGTCACATCCTCAATTCACTCTAGGCAGGAGCTCTACCACTGAACCATTTCAGTGCCTTACTGGGGGGATCAAGACAACTGCTGTACCACTAATCAGACCTCTAACCCTGCATTGGGGGATTCTAGGCAGGTGCTCTACCACTGAGCCACACTCTATCCCCTTACTGGGGGATTCCAGGCAGTTGCTGTATCACTGAGCCACACCCCAGCCCCTCACTAGGGGATTCTAGGCAGGTGCTCTACTACTGAGCCACACCCCAGCCTTGGTTGTCAGATCTTTTTTTTTTTTTTTTTTTTTTTTGTCTTTTCGAGACAGGGTCTCCCTGTAGTCCCAGCTGTCCTGGAACTCACTCTGTAGACCAGGCTGGCCTTGAACTCACAAAGATCCGCCTGCCTCTGCCTCCCAAGTGCTAGGATTAAAGGCGTGTGCCACCACGCCCGGCCTTGTTGTCAGATAGGCTGTTTTAGGGTTTTATTGGGGGGGGGGGATAGGGTTTCCCTGTAGCCCCAGCTGGCCTGGAACTTGTTTATGAAGACCAGGCTGGCCTTGATTTCACAGAGATCTGTCTGCCTCTGCCTCCCAAGTGCCGGGATTAAAGGTGTGCACCACTATTCCAGGCCCCGAAAGTAATTTCTAAAATTATGGTTTACGGGGCTCAGTGGTTAGAAGCACTGGCTGCTCTTCCAGAGGACCTGGGTTGAGTTTCCAGCTGCGGGCCCCCCACCCCCATGCAGCTAACAACCTTCTGTACCTCCAGTTCCATGGGATCTGCTGCCCTCTTCTGGCCTCCAGGGACATTGCATGCATAGGTGTATTTAGGTACAGGCAGCAGAACACTCATAACATACAAAAAATTGTGGTTTAGGGCCAGGCATGGTGGCAAGTGGCTTTCATCCCAGCACTTAGGGAGGCAGAGGCAGGTGGATCTCTGTGAGTTCAAGGCCAGCCTGGTCTACATAGAGAGTTCCAGAACAGCTGGGGCTACAGGGAGACCCTGTCTCAGACTAAAGACCAAAAGAAAAAAGAAAAATTATGGTTTAGAAGGGATTTTGCTGAGTTTGAAGACTGCCCTGCTTGAAACATTCATTGCTGGTATTATTGTGCCCCCCAAGCCCCCAGGGTGCTGAGTTTTCAGCTTGGAAGGGGTAAGGGAGGGGGCAGTGGAAGCGTGACAAATTCTCCCTGGCCGTAAATCAGATTACATTAGAGTCAACATAGATTTAGTAACTAGAAGCTGGATAGGTCTGTGCAAAGGACCCAGCTGGCATTTTAGGTGAGTCCTTCAGCACAAGTCACCCTAGATACTGCCTGAATTTCCAAGATGCCACACCTGCTTCTGGGGCACAAGCAAGAGGAATTGTAATTATCATTGCTGATGTTGTATTAGGACTAATTTCTTTTACATTTTACTTGACTGGCCAGGAACTTGCTATGTAGACCAGATTTGCCTACCTCTGCCTCCCCAGTGCTGGGCTTAAAGGCCTGTTCCACCTTGCCTGGCAAGACTGGACCCCCCCTCCCCCTTTTTGTAGCTGGCCTGGAACTTGCTATGTAGACCAGGCTAGCCTTGAGCTCAAGATCTGCCTACCTCTGCCTCCAGAGTGCTGGGATTAAAGGTGTGTGCCACCACACCCAGCTATTTCTCTTAAAAAATTAAAATGTGGGGCTGGAGAGATGGCCTAGCGGTTAAGCACGCCAACCGCTCTTACAGAGGACCCGGGTTCGATCCCCAGCACCCACATGGTGGCTGAGAACCGTCTGAAACTCCAATTCCAGGAGAACTCCAGTTCCAGGGGAATCCGACACCCTCTTCTGACCTCCTCGGCATTGCACGACACGGGTGCACAAACTTGCATGCAGACAGTACATTGATTCACATACAGAAATAAATAAATGCCGGGCGTGATGGCACACGCCTTTAATCCTAGCACTTGGGAGGCAGAGGCACATGGATCTCTGTGAGTTTGAGGCCAGCCTGGTCTACAGAGTGAGTTCCAGGACAGCCAGAGCTGCAGGGAGACCCTGTCTCAAAAAGACCAAAAAAAAAAAAAAAAAGTTTTAATTAAAATTTTTACTTATTTATTTTTATTGAACTGCAGTTACAGAGTTGTTAGCCAACACGTAGGTGGTGGGAACCAAATGCCGGTCCTGTGCATGACCAGGCAGTGCTCTTAACCACTGAACCATCTCTCCAGCTCCAAGACTTTTTCAGTAAGTCTTGTCTAGTGATCAGAGAAACAAAACGTAGCTTTGCATAAACTAGGTGCGATGTTGCACACCGATAATTCCAGCACTCCAGAGGTGGAGGCAGGAGGATTGTCAGTGCAGGGTTGGGGGCTAGAGAGGGCTCCACAGTGAACAGAACTCACTCACACAGTTGAGAGGACCAGAGTTCAGATCCCAGCACCAAACCAAATTAAGCCAGTTCTGTGCTTGGCAGGAGGATCACTGGGACTTGCTGGCTTCCAGTCTAGCCAAGGAATCTCCAGTCCCAAGTTGAGCAAGAAACCCTGTGTATTGGTCACTTTTCTGTTGCTGTGATAAAACACCATGAGCAAGGGAACTTATCAAAGGAAGAGTTTATTTGAGCTTACGATTGACGGTTCCAGGGAATCAGAGTCCATTGTGGCGGGAAGCATGGTGGCCGGGGCTGGAGCAGCAAGCCGAGGGTCACATCTCGCAATGAGCACAGGAAGCAGAGAGAGCGAGAGGCTGGAGACCACAAGGCTTGTTAAACTCACTAAGCCTGCCCCCAGTGACGTACTTCCTCCAGCACGGCCACACCTTCTAAGACCTCCAAGAACAGTGCCACCAACTGGAGACAAAAGTGCCTGAATACTTAAAGCCTATGGGGGACACTCATTCAAACCACCACACCCTGCCTCACAGGAACAGAGGGGACGCAGCACCCCTGCCAGCCTCTGTGTGCGCACCTGCGCACGCATGTACTCACAGAATCTTTTGTGTTTCGAGACAGGGTCTCCCTGTACCCATGCGCACACATGTACTCACAGAATCTTTTGTGTTTTGAGACAGGGTCTCCCTGTACCAGGCTAACCTCACTCTCAGCAATTCACCTGCCTCTGCCTCCCGAGTGCTGGTATTAAAGGCATGCACTACCATTCCTGGCCTGGTGTGTATAGGGAGTTTCAGGCCAGCTTGGATACAGGGAAACCCTGTGAAATACACACACACACACACACACACACACACACCCCTTCAAGATTAACCTGCAGGAACTACATGAAAGCCTGTCTGAAAAAAAAGGGAGTGTTGCCAAGGGGAAGTAATACCAGCACTTGGGAGGCAGAGGCTGGTGGATTTCTGAGTTTCAAGTAAACCAGGGCTACACAGGGTAAAATCCTGTCTAAAAACAACACCCCCCAGCACTGTGAAGGCAGGAGTAGAAGGTTTGTGGTGATTTCAAGGCCAGCCTGGTCTACAGAGCAGGTTGTAGGTCAGCCAGACACAACCAGACCCGGTTCCCAAGAATACACCAGTGTTAACCGGCCTGACCCTGTAGCAAAAAGGAATGAGGCAGGTTTGCAAGGCCCTGGGTTTGAGGGTGCTGGCCTGTCTGAGGTCTGTCTCCCACAACCATTAAGGGCCCCAGGTCTCATCCTCTGCCGCCCCTTGGTGGGCCGCGCGGATTACGGTCGGATCTGGCTCCTCAGTGAGTCTTTGGACTACCAGTTTGCACCCGATCCGGGGTGGCAGCAGCGTGCTGGAGATCTGCACCCCCAGCCTTCTCTCTAGGCACCTCTCCTCCCCACACGCCCGGACCACCCCAGGAGAAGAATTTTGCTGCCTGCGTGTCCCCACCGGAGATCCAGCGAGCCTTGACTGACCACTGTCCCGGCTCTGGCCACTCCTGGCAGTGATCCCTACAGGGCAGCGGCTCAGCCCGCCCAGCAAGGAGAGCCTTCGGCCTGGGAGTGGAAAGAGCCAATCACAAGTCAGTGTGATGCCCGCCAATGGCAGGCCTGTTGCTAGGACTCTGATCCCAGCTTTGGAATCTGCCTGCTCAGCTGGCCGCAGAGCTGATGGGAGCTTTATCCTCCGCGTTCCCAGCCTAATCTCTCCGCTGGAATGCCTTTGCCTGGAATGCCTTTGCCTTCGGCATTGGAATAATCTGCTCTGGGGAGTTTTAGGGTGTAATGTCCTCCGTGGGCTTCTGGTGGTTCCTAAACCCACTTGGCCTCAGGGTTGCCACAGTAAACAGCGACCCTTGAGTCCTGCTCTTATCTCCAGATCTCATTCCGGAAACAACCTCAAGACATCTACATTGTCCCTGTTGGACAGAGTGGGAAGCCCGAGCTTTGTGTCTTTGCACCCTTACCACACACATCCTGGAGAGGGCCCAGAGGTGGGGGGTGACTTGAATCTCACCGGTTGCATCGCCTCACCAGGCTTTGCACTAAGGTGAGCCTGGGCTGCACAGCTGGTTTCCTGAGGACCTAGAACCCAGTCCTCTTGCTCTGGTTTTCAAGGTTCTCAGTTTACCTGTCCGACGGCTGTTGCACGTCCTAGGTCATTAGGACCCTCTGCTAACTCCCTACAGACAGGTTCAGCTTTTTCTTTTTTTTAAAACAAGGTCTCCCTTTAGCCCTGGCTGGCCTGGAACTTGCTCTGTAGACCAAGCTGGCCTTGAATTTACAGAGATCCACCTGCCTCTGCCTCCGGAGTCCTGGGATTAAAGGCGTGCACCACCACGCTGGGCACAGTTTCAGCTTTGAATTAAGTGGTGGCCAATGAAGAATCAGCCTGACACGATGTCAGAAGAGCAAACGGGTGGGTACCATACCACACATTCTTCCCTTCCTATCTCCTAACAGAATTATAGAGATGGGCGGATTGCTCAAATCACCACTCATCCTGGATTTATGAATAGATCAGTTTCAGCTTGCCACTCGGCCATGTCCTCCCATCTTCTGTCAGGGAAGAAAGTTCAGGGTTTAAATTTACACCCCATTGTGTTCTGGGGTTGTAGCATAACCTCAGCCTATTTACCTTACAAAATAGATTAGCAAGGGCCAGCCAGAGTAAAGGTGCTTGCCACCAAGCCTGGGAACCCGAGTTCCATCCCTGGGACACACATTGTGGAAGGAGAGACTGGATCCCCCAAAGTTGTCCTCTGGCCTCCACACATGTACTGTGAAGTTCACACCACACACACACACACACACACACAAACTACACACAAATAAATATAACAAAACAAAACCCACTTGCAAACAGCTCGTTGGTTCAGATTTGCAATCCCAGGTACATGGGTGAGGGTGGGGGTACTGAGACAGGAGGATGGCAAATTGAAATCCAGCCTGGCCACTTTAGTGAGATCCTGCCCCCAAAAGGGTGAAGAGGGCTGGAGAGGTGGCTTGGCAGTGGTAAAACAAAACAAAACAAAACAAAAAACAAAACAAAAAACAAAACACTTGCTGCTCTTGCAGAGGTCCCGGGCTCCATTCTACTTACATAGGGGCTTGAAACCACCTGTAACTCCAGTTCCAGGGGATCTAATGCCCTCTTCTGGCCTCTACAGGTACTGCATGAAGGCAAAACATTAAGAGTGGGGAAATTGGAAGTGTAACTCAATGGTAGGTAGATCACCTGCCTAGAATCTCCCAGTGAGGGGCTAGGATGTGGCTCAGTGTATAGCACCGGCCTAGTGCACATACGACCCTAAGTTCTATCCCTAATACCACAAAACAAAGAAGCAAACAGATCCCTGGTATTCACTATGCTCTTATTGTTTACTCCAGGTACGGATCCAAAAATATCACATGAAAAAATAAAGACATTACTACAGGGAAACCCTGTCTCAAAAAGACCAACAAATAAATAAATAAATAAATACAGCATAGCCGGGTGTGGTGGCACAGGACTTTGTAGTGAGTTCTAGGCCATCCAGGGCTACACAGTGATACCCGGTCTCAAAGAAACAAACATATAAATATTGAATGTTAATTTACCTAATCAGCTTCATCTTGAGTTGAAGAAACTGAGCTTAGAAGCTCAGTTGCAGAGCACACACTAGCCTGCTCAAAGCCCCGCCTTCAATCTTCAGAACCAGAAAAATAATACAGTCGCTGGGTGTGGGGTATACACTGTAATCCCAGCACTTAGAAGGCTGAGGCAGGAGGATAAAGAATTCCAGACCCAGCTGGGGGGGGGGGAGAGAGAGAGAGAGAGAGAGAGAGAGAGAGAGAGAGAGAGAGAGAAATGTTCACTTGACAGAGTTTTTTCCTAGCGTGAACAAAAGCCCTGCGTTCTGTCCCCAGCACCACAGAATCCTGGCTTGGCTGCTGCATCTCGTAGTCTCAGCTCTAGAGGAGGGGGGATCTGGAGCTCACAATGTTCCTCATGAACAGCCTGGGCTTCATGAGATCCTGTCTCAAAAGACAAAACAAGGGCCAGGAAGATGGTTCAGCTGGTAACAGAGCTTGCAGCGAAGTGCGATGAGCTGAGTTTGATCCCCCACTTCCACATGACAGGAGTGACTCCATCCCCACAGGTTGTCCTCTGACCGACACACATGTGCCACCATACTTGTCTGGCCGCACACATACACAGTAAATAATGTTTAAAAATATCTACTTAAAGCACACACACGGAAACAGACACACACACACACACACACACACTGTGTGTGATTTGAATGCAGGCAGTTTAATAGCCATAAATATATGCACCATCCTCTGCTGCCTCTTAGTTGGCAGCTAGCAGGTGCCCAGCCCAGTAATGGCCACTTCCAAAGAGCTCCAGACACAGTGAGCAACAAGTCTGCCCCAAAGATAAGGCAGGCCAAAGGTCCAAGGTAGCTCGCCCTTCCCTTCCACCTGCCCCCCACTTCCTTGCCCAGAACACAGTAACTTTGGGTATATAAGCACATTGCTGGCATGAATAAAGAGAGAGAGTTTTATCTCCCTGGCTTTCTCTTAGTCCGTGTCTGTTTGTCTTTCTTTGTCTTTCCATTCCTTCGGGTAAATCCCTCGCCGTCCCCTCCCCCCTCCTTGCCAGAGCTAACCCTAGAGACTCCCTGCAGGCAGGAGACAGCCTTGAAGCTCACAGTCCAGTGAGATTGCCAGGCCTGGTTCAAGAGAGGGAAGAAGATTCTGTGGATTGTGGCCACTCTCATGACTAAAGGACTATCAGACGATTAATAAACTCTGACAGTGCGGGGCTGGAGAGATAGCATAGCAGTTAAGAGCACCAACTGCTCTTGCAGAGGACCTGGGTTGGATCCCTAGCACCCACACGGTTACTGAGAACCATCTGTAACTCCAATTCCAGGAGAACTCCAGTTCCAGGGGAATCCAAGACCCTCTTCTGACCTCCTCGGCATTGCACAACACGGGTGCACGAACCTGCATGCAGACAGTACATTCATACACATACAAGAATAAAATTAAAAAAAAAAACTTAAAAACAAAAAAGGGAAAGCTGAGCATGGTGGGGCACGCAGGCCAGCCTGGTTTACATAGCGAGTTCCAGACCAGGTGGGGCTACAGAAAGACCCTGTCTCAAGAACAACCCCGAAAAAAAAAGATACTTTGAGCTTGGCATGGTGGTACACACCTATAAGCCCAGCCCCTGAAAGGTTGAGAGAGGAGTGTGTCACAATTTGGGGGCCAGATGGGGTTACATAGTGAAATCCTGTCTCAAAATAATCCTCCAGACTTGGTGTCACACACCCATAATCCCAGCACACAGTAAGCAGACAGGAAGATTGCCAGCATTTGGCGGCCAGTGGATTCCTCCTTTGGAATTTTCCTGCTCTCTGGAGTTTTTCTCACTTTCCTTTAATAAATCTGTATTTATTTTGCTGAAAATGAGGGTGGAGGTAATGCTGGTGAGATGGCTCAGTGGTAAAGGCCCTTGCCTTACAACCTTGGTGACCTGAGTTTAATGCGCAGAGCTCATGTAAAAGTTGGAAAGGGAGAACTGACTCTGTCTACGAAGTTATCCTGTGACCTTCACGCCAGACCAGTGTCCCTCCTGATAATTATTTTTTGTTGTATTTTTTGTGACAAGGTCTCATTGTGCAACCCTGTCTGACCTTGAACTCACAGAGATGCCTCTGCCTCTGCCTCTGCCTCCTGAGTGCTGAGATTAAAGACTTGTGCCATTATGGCCTGGCAACTTATTTTTTTATGTGTATGAGTGTTTTTGCCTGCATGTGTGTAAGTCCATGGAGGCCAGAAGAGGGCATTGGATCCCTTGGAACTGGAGCTATGGACGGTTGATAGCCATCATGGGGGTGCTGGGAACAGAACCTGGGTCCTCTGCAAGAACAGCCAGTACATTTTTTTTTTTTTTTTGTCTTTTCGAGACAGGGTCTCCATGTAGCCCCAGCTGGCCTGGAACTCACTCTGTAGACCAAGCTGGCCTTGAACTCACAAAGATCCGCCTGCCTCTGCCTCCCAAGTGCTAGGATTAAAGGCGTGCGCCACCATGCCTGGCCCTAACAGCCAGTACTTTTAACCATTGAATTGTCTCTCAGCCCCTGAGTGTATTATTCTTTTTTTTTTTTTAATTTTTTTTTTATTATTTATTTATTTATTTTTGTATGTGTATGAATGTACTGTCTGCATGCAGGTCTGTACACCCATGTCGTGCAATGCTTCGGAGGTCAGAAGAGGGTCTTGGATTCCCCTGGAACTGGAGTTCTCCTGGAATTGGAGTTACAGACGGTTCTTAGCCGCCATGTGGGTGCTGGGGATCGAACCCGGGTCCTCTGCAAGAGCGTCGGTGCTCTTAACCGCTAGGCCATCTCTCCAGCCCATGAGTGTATTATTCTTAAAAAGACAAATAAGACAGAAAGAGGGGCCTTGATGTCAGAAGCAGGAATGGTGGGAGACAGTTAAGTAAAGAGGTGGAATCAGAGAGGGAAAGGGTGGGATAGACAGCAGCCCAGAGGAACTTTGGGGAGGGTAGGATAGCCCAAAGAACGGCCGGGCATCCAGGGGGCTCTGGGGGTCTTCCTGTCATCCATCCACCTGATTAAGTGATCTTCCCTGTCCTGGATTCCCTCAGCCTGGACTGACAGGCTATCCCAGCCCTCCATCCCTAACAGGTGGGAGAATGTGAGAAGGTTCTCCAGAAACGGAGGAGATGGCTCAGTGAAGAAAAGCACTCGTTGGGCTAGAGAGATGGCTCTATGGTTAAGAGCACCAGCTGCTCCTGCAGAGGGCTGGGTTTGATTCCCAGCACCCACATGGTGGCTAACAACCATCTGTATTGTAGCTCCAGTTCCAGAGGGTCTGAGGCCCTCTTCTGACCTCCCTGGGGATTGCAGGACACAGGTGCATTTACATGTATGCAGGTAATACACTCATACACATAAAATAAAAATAATAAAGGGTTTGTTTTTTTTTATCTTTTCAAGACAGGGTCTCCTTGTAGCCACAGCTGTCCTGGAGCTCACTCTGTAGACCAGGCTGCCTTGAACTCACAAAGATCCACCTGCCTCTGCCTCCCAAGTGCTAGGATTACCCCTTTAGTCCTAGCTGACCTAGAGCTCACTCCGTAGACCAGGCTGGCCTTGAACTCACTATGTAGACCAGGTTGGCCTCTGCCTCCCGAGTGCTGGGATTAAAGACAAAATATTTTTTTTGTTTTGTTTGTTTTGAGACCAGGTCTCCCTATAGCCCCAGCTGGCCTGGAACTCACTCTGTAGACCAGGCTGGCCTTGAATTCACAGAGATACACCTGCCTCGCCTCCCGAGCACTGGGATTAAAGGTGTGCGTCAACATACCTGGTTTAAAGATGGTTCTTAGCCAACATGTGGGTGCTGGGAAGCAAACCCAGGTCCTCTGCAAGAGCAGTCGGTGCTCTTAACCACCTAGTCATCTCTCCAGCCATGAAATAAAGTATTTTTTTTAACATTTATTTTATTTTATTTATTTCTGTATGTGTATGAATGTACTGTCTGCATGCAGGTCTGTGCACCCGTGTCGTGCAATGCCGCGGAGGTCAGAAGAGGGTCTCGGATTCCCCTGGAACTGGAGTTCTCCTGGAATTGGAGTTTCAGACGGTTCTCGGCCACCATGTGGGTGCTGGGGATCGAACCTGGGTCCTCTGTAAGAGCGGTCGGCGCTCTTAACCGCTAGGCCATCTCTCCAGCCCCCCAAATAAAGTATTTTTAAAAAGCATTGTCGCTGGGCATGGTGGCACACACCTTTAATCCCTGCACTGGGGAGGCAGAAGCAGGTGGATCTCTGTGAGTTCAAGGCCAACCTGGACCACAGAGTGAGCTCCAGGCCAGCTGGGACTTAAAGGGAGACCCTGTCTCAAAAATACAAATAAATAAATAAATAAATAAATAAATAAATAAATAAATAGCATTGTCAAGGTACTCAAAAGTGAGGCCCAGAGTCCAGATCCCCAGTGCCCACATAAACGCTGGGCAGGGCTGCTCCTCCAGGGGACCTGAGTTTGGTTCCGAGCACCCTCCCCATCAGGTGGCTCACAACTGCCTGAAGCTCCAACTCCAGGGGATCCAATGCCTTCTCTGGGCTCTGCCGGCACTGCACACACACACACACACAGACAAACACACACACTCACAGACACACAGTCACACGCATACACATACATTATGTTACACTCCTTTTTTTTTTTTTTTTTTTTGGTCTTTTCGAGAGAGGGTCTCCCTGTAGCCCCAGCTGTCCTGGAACTCACTCTGTAGACCAGGCTGCCTTGAACTCACAAAGTTCCACCTGCCTCTGCCTCCCAAGTGCTAGGATTAAAGGTGTGCACCACCACGCCCAGCTTATGTTACACTCCTTTAAACCCGGCACTGAGGCAGGTGGATCTCTGTGAGTTTGAAGCCAGTCTGGTCGACACAGTGGGTAGTTCCAGGCCACATAGCACAGTGCATGGTGAGACCCTGTATAAAAAACTCGGGGCTGGAGAGATGGCTCAGTGGTTAAGAGTGTCAACTGCTCTTGCAGAGGACCCGGGTTCGATCCCCAGCACCCACATGGCAGTTGAGAACCATCTTTGACTCCAGTTCCAGGGGAATCTGATGCTCTCTTCCGACCTCCGTGGCATTGTACAACACAGGTGCACAGACCTGCATGCAGATAGTACATTCATACACATAAAAAATAAATAAAATAAAAAAAACTAGATTCACTTTGCTAATGCTAATATTTAAAAAAAAATCATTACTCTTGGCTGCTGTGGTGGCACACGCCTTTAATCCCAGCACTCTGAAGACAGAGGCAGGCAGATCTCTGTAAATTCAAGGCCAGCCTGGTCTACAGATCGAGTTCCAGGCCAGTTGGGGCTACAGGGAGACCCTGTCTCAAAAAGACCAAAAATAAATAAAAAAATAATTAAATAAATAGGACATCTGAATCACGCCCCCTCCACACAAGGCTTGGGATCCTCTCAGAAGAGGGGGGTAGAAGGGTTGTAAGAGCCAGAGGTGGTGCCTGACTACAATAAAGTTTGGTTTTCTAGACATAACAGGACAGTTGCACACATGAACTCCCAGAGATTGTGTCAGAATGCACAAGCCAGACAAAAATCTGGGATGGCCAGGCATGGTGGTGCACACCTTTAATCCTAGCACTAGGGAAGCAGAGGCAAGTGGATCTCTGTGAGATCAAGGCCATCCTGGTCTACAAAGTGAGTTCCAGGTCAGCTGGGAGGGAGACTCTGTCTTTAAAAAAAAAAAAAGCCAGTATGGAAGGGGGGAGGTGGGCACAAATTCCTGTCCCTAGCTGAGTTGCCATTGCCAGTTGACACCTGCTGGGAGACGGAGAGTCCATTTTCTTTAAAGGTGTGGCCCCCTGGTATGGGGGGCCACACTCAGGGATGTACCCAAACCCAAGAGTATATGGGCATCACAAATCGGAGTTGATGGGTTTATATTAAAACATGAGGATGGGGACAGATGGCTCAGCAGTTGAGAGCACTGGCTGCTCTTGCAGAGGATCAAGGTTTGCTTCCCAGCACCCACATGGCGGCTCAGAACTGTTCATAACTCCAGTTCCAGGAGATCTGACAGCCTCTTCTGGCTTCAGTGAGCATTGCATGCCCATGTGCACTTACATAGATGCAGGCAAAACACTCATCCACATAAAATACAAAGTAAAAAATGTTTAAATGAGTACACATGTGGGTGGGTGGGGAAGATGGGTGAACACCCAGAAGGAGCTGGGGTGTGTGAAAGCTATCAAAATACTTTGTATGAAAATATCAAGTAATTAACTTAAAAATATCAAATGAAAAGAAAAATAAAAGCCCAGCAAAATGGCACACTGGGTAAAGGTGCTTGCTGCCAAGCCTGATAGCCTAAGTTTAATTCCCAGGACCCATATGGTGGGAGGAGAGAAGCAATTCCTGCAAGTTGTCCTCTGACCTCCATACACATGTACCTGCCACCACAAAATACATAAATAAGTATAAAAACTCAAAAGCTGGGCAGGTGTGGTGACCCATCTGTAATTCCAGATGCCACAGGTGGAGCTGGGCTCCCCGAGGCAAGCTGACTAGCCAGACTAGCTCAGTCCTGAGCTCTAGGCTCAGCCACACTTCTTGCTTCAGGGAATTAGGTAGAGACTGATTAGGCCATCATGATGGATTAGCTTGCCAAGGGACTCGCCACACAAGCCCTGGCAACCTGAGCTTGATCCCCAGAACCCATGTAAAATTGGAAGGAGAGAACTGACTCCACAAAGTTGTCCTCTGACCTCCACAGGTGCCTCGTGGCAACCCTCATCATACACTCACGCACATATTTCAGTTGTATGTGTTTGAGTGTTTTACCTGCATGTATGTAAGTTCACCCATGTCATATAATGCCCTTGGAAGCTAGATGAGGTCATCAGATCCCCTGGAACTGGAGTTCGGAATGGTTGTTAGCTACCATGTGGGTACTGGGAATCAAAACAAGGTTCTCTGCAAGAGAAGCAAGTATTCTTGGGCTGGAGAGATGGCCTAGCAGTTAAGTGCACCAACTGCTCTTGCAGAGGACCCGGGTTTGATCCCCAGCACCCACATGGTGGCTGAGAACCATCTTAAACTCCAGTTCCAGGGAGTCTGACGCCCTCTTCTGACCTCCACGGCATTGCACAACACGGGTGCACAGACCTGCATGCAGACTGGTACATTTATACACATAAAAAATAAATAAAATAGGGCTGGAGAGATGGCCTAGCGGTTAAGAGCGCCGACTGCTCTTACAGAGGACCCGGGTTCGATCCCCAGCACCCACATGGTGGCCGAGAACCGTCTGAAACTCCAATTCCAGGAGAACTCCAGTTCCAGGGGAATCCGAGACCCTCTTCTGACCTCCGCGGCATTGCACGACACGGGTGCACAAACTTGCATGCAGACAGTACATTCATACACATACAGAAATAAATAAAAAATTAAAAAAAAATAAATAAATACTTAGAATGTAGTAAGAAATTATATGACATGTGTATGTTCTCTTGTAATGTCTCTAAGCTCTCCAGCGTGGTATTAGTCTATGTTTAGAGTACCATTTAGTAACATTCTCCTATGAGGTAGATTTTAAGTCCAGTTAGACAACTGTTGGTAACACCCAAGATAAAAGTTGCACTACTGCACCATTAAGGGCTGTTATGCTAGTACCATCATTGCTGTGGTCCATAGGCTTTACAGCTGGGAAGGAGTTTTGATAGATTTGCTCCCTTGGGAACTGCATGGTGCCTTCCCATACTTTGAGAGCTNAAAAAAAAAAAAAAAAAAAAAAAAAAGCATCTTAAATAATTTTTTTAACGGAGAGGGTGTGGACAAGATGATTCAGGAGGGAAAGGTGCTTGCCGCTAAGTCAGTTGACCTAAGTTTGATCCTCAGGCCCCACATGATGGAAGGAAAGAACTGACTCCCATAAGTCTCCCTCTCTCTCTCTCTCTCTCTCTCTCTCTCTCTCTCTCTCTCACACACACACACACACACACACACACACACACACACACCACAAATAGAAGAAAAAAAAACCACAAGCTGAGCCTGCATCTTAGTTGGTATAGTGTTTGCCTAGCATGCATGAAGCCTTGAGTTCCATTCCCAGCACTACATTACCCAGGCCTGGTGTCGTACCTTGTGATCCCAGCGCTCAGTCGGTGGAAGGAGTATTACAAGTTAAAGATCATGCTCAACCATATAGTGAGTTAGAGGCCAGCCTGGGCCCATTTCAAAAGAAATCTGAACCTGGGCTACAGAGATTCCTCAGTCATTAAAAGCATTGGCTACTCTTGCAGAAGGTCTGGGTTCGGTTCCCAGCACCTACAGGGTGGCCAACAAAAGAGGGCATCAAGGGATATGATGCCCTCTTTTGGCCTCCATGGGCACTGCATGCAATTACAGGCAAAGCACTCATACACATAAAATAACTTAAAAAATAATAAATCATTTTTTTTGGTCTTTTTGAGACAGGGTGTCCCTTTAGTCCCAGCTGTCCTGGAGCTCACTATGTAGACCAGGTTGGCCTTGAACTCACAGAGATCCACCTGCCTCTGCCTACCAAGTGCTGGGATTACTATGCCCAGCATAATAAAACTTTTTTTTTTTTTTGGTCTTTTCAAGACAGGGTCCCCAGCTGTCCTGGAATTCGCTCTGTAGACCAGGCTAGACTTGAACTCACAAAGATCCGCCTGCCTCTGCCTCCCAAGTGCTAGGATCAAAGGTGTGTGCCACCACGCCCAGCTAATAATAAATCTTTTAAAAACATGTGAACTAAAGTTAAAGATGTGAGTCCATCTGTTTTTCCTCCCCTGCTTTTGAACTTGTTAATCTGTCTTCTGTCTGTGGCCCTGCCCTTCCTATCTCTAGTTCTGGACTCCAGCAAGTCTGCTACTTTGAGACTTGCTGTATCCACTTGTTCATCTATCTGTTTTGTTTTTGTTTTTGTACCCAGTCGTTAGGTGGGAGTAATTGTACCTCTTTGCAGGATGCATCCCGGGGCAGCCATGCCATGGCCATTTCTGACGCAGTCACAGCTGTGCAGGCCAGGACATCCTTAATCCCAGCCACAAGACAACTGGCTTGAGAGGCCAGGCAGGGATTTAGCCAGCTTGATCCTTTAGGCTGTGCCGTGGGAGGGTGAAGGCATCCAGGAGACTCTTGGAGGAGAGGTGTCCTATACCAGGCAGGGCAGGTTCAGGATCTGGATCTCAGGACAGATCCAGATAGCCTCGGCCAGTGGGTGGATGGGTGGGGAAGCCAGGGAGTGCCCTGATGGATGGGCCCAGACCCGTACTGCCAGCTGGACGAGCACTGTTCCAGGTTGGCCTCCTTCCAGGGCCTGCCCTGTCTTCATTTCTGCCCCAGGTGGGGGGCTCAGCACGGAGCCCAGGAGAGAAGCAACACATCAAGAACCTGAGTGACTAGGGGTGCTGGTGATGGCAGGGCTCGGGGGGGGGGGGTCTCCACAGGAAGATGCTCCTGCGATGGACCCTGGGAAAGCAGAGCTGTGGGTTTAGGATGGAATGTAGGTGTGTCTTGCTGCAAGCCTGGGGCTCTGGGACCTTATAGGTAAAACTTGGTTGTTTTTGTCTTGTTTTGTATGAAATAGGGACTTGCTGTGTAGCTCTGACTGTCCTGGGGCTCCCTTGATATTTCAAAATTTTCTTTTTCTGGGCTGGAGAGATGGCCTAGCAGTTAAGAGCGCTGACCACTCTTACAGAGGACCCGGGTTCGATCCCCAGCACTCACATGGTGGCCGAGAACCGTCTGAAACTCCAATTCCAGGAGAACTCCAGTTCCAGGGGAATCCGACACCCTCTTCTGACCTCCGTGGCATTGCACGACACGGGTGCACAAACTTGCATGCAGACAGTACATTCACACATACAGAAATAAATAAAAATTAAAATTAAAAAAATTTCTTTTTCTTTCTTTTGCCCATTTTGTGTGTGGGTATATGTGTTTATGTGTGTATGCATGTTTTCATGTATGTGGACACACATATGTGTGGGTACATGTGCATGTGGAGGTCCAAAGCTGAGGTTGGGAATCATCTTTGATCATTCTCCCAGTTGAACCCAGAGCTCTCAGACGTGGCTAGTCTCTGCAGCCGGTTTCCTCCGGAAATCTCACCTTTGCCTTCCAAGCCTGCAATTACAGGTGAGCACAACGAGTTATTTGTGTTCTAGGGATCCCAGCTCTGACCCTGGTCCTCACACAAGCACTTAACTGCTGAGCCATCTCCCCAGCCTTCTGTTTATTCTTAAGATTATTTAAAAAATATTGTTTAGTTATTTAATGTGAACGAATGTTTTATTTGCAAGTATGTTAAGTGTACAATGACTGTGGAGGCCAGAAGAGGGCGTCAGATCCTCTGGAACTGGAGTTACAGATGGTTGTTATCTGCCATAAGGGTGCTGGGAACCAAACCCTGGTTCTCTACAAGAACAGCCAGTGCACCTAACTGCTTGAGCTGTCTCTCCAGCCCCAAAACTGAGTTCTGGATCCTCCTGCCTGGAATTACAGTGTTGGGATTATAAGCATGTACCACTATGCCTAGTTTTATGTGGTACTAGGGATTAAACCAGGGTTTCCTGCATTCTTGGCAACACTGTGCTGACTGAACTGCATACCAGGCCTGGTTTGGCTTTATTATTATTTTTTTTCATTTATTTATTTATCCTGTGTGTATGTGTATGTGCGTGGATGCAAATATGTCACTGTGGAGGTCAGAGGACAATTTACAGGAGACTGAGCCATCTCAGGAGCTTTGGTTTTCCTTTTTAGAGTCTTGCTGTTTAACCCACGCTAACCTGGACCTCTACTCTGCATCCACACAACCTGGGCCCCCTGCACGATGGCAGGCAGGTATGAAGTGGATGAGGGAGTGGCTGAGAATCCTGTAACTGTTCCAACCTAGGCCAGTAAAGGCAAGCTCTCTGCCAGGATCACTGTCAATCTTGACCAAAACTTAGACCACACCCCTCATTCTCTGCCCAGAGCTGGGAGTCCAGGTCTCATTCTGCAGGCTTGTAGGGGAGGGTGAGGGCTCGACTAGGCCAACCTCAGAAAGCTTCCTGGACCACCTCCCTGATCTCGCTACCCCACACCTGGCTCTTCAAGGTTGTTTATTGGTTATATTGGGTTTTTTGTTTTTGTTTTTTTTAGATTTTTTTTTTTTTATGTGTGTATGTGAGTGTAGTGCCCACAGAAGCCAGAAGGGGCATTAAATTCCCCTGTAGCCTGAGTTAAAGACAGTCGTGTGACCAATGTGGATGTTGGGAACCAACTCAGGTCCTTTGCAAAAACAGCAAGTATTTTTAAATGCCTGGGCAATTTCTCTAGACCCTTGTTTGATATTTTTTTTAAGTATTTTTATTTATTTATTCATTTATTTTTATTTTTGTTGTTTTGATAGGGTCACATGCAGCCTTGGCTGGTTTTGAACTCCCTATGTAGCCAAGGCTAGCCTTGAACTCTTGATCCTCCCACCTCCACCTCTGGAGTGCTGGATTCATGGGCATGCACCACCAAGTCCAGTTCACTGAGTACTTCACATGGAACCCAGGCAAGCACTTCTAGCATCCCTGACTCTTATTGAGACAGTGACCATGTTGCCCGGTCTGGCCTGAAATTCACTATATAGCTCAGGCTGGCCTCAAATTTGCCATGCTCCTGTGTTGCTTTGGAAAGCTGGAATTATAGGCATGCACCACCAAGCTCAGACAAACACACACACACACACACACACACACAAAACACTGGGGTCTGAGATGGTAGCAAACAATCACTTCCAACTTTTATTTGAGAAAAAACCAGAAAGTACACGTATCAAAAGAGCATACAGATTGACACTGTGTGTGTGTGTGTGTGTGGGGGGTGATCAGTGATGGCTACTGAGGATGGGCAGCGAGCAGATGCCTTCTACTGGCCTGAAGGCTGTTCGGACTTCCCAGCTTCGGAGCCTCCAATCTGGGCACGGGCCTCGAAGGTGACCGGAATAGTGATCTCGGCTGATTGTGTGGCTGGCTTGGGCAGCGGGGCCTCGACGGTCAGTGTGCCCTCAGGGGACAGGGAAGAGGAGACCAGGGTGGGGTCCACACCGGAAGGCAGCCTGGACATGCAGAGAAACAGGGCAAGAATTAGATATCAGTCCTATCCCCGTGCATTCTAGCCCTCCCCACCCTCCACGCGTGGCGGCGGGACTCACGTGTACTTCCGGGTGAAGCACCGAGAGATGTAGCCATGTTCATCCTGCCGCTCTTCGTGTTTGCCTGTGGGTGGGGACAGAGGGAGGTCAGCGGCTGCCCTCTGCTGCCTCAGAGGCCCCGCCACCTGCTGACGGGTGGCTGGGGCTCCAAGCACAGCGCGCAGATCACAGTTTGCTGAGATGCCTGACTGATTATCTGGGCTCTTAAAACTTTCCAGAAAGTTCGCTCCTGGGATCCGGGACGCGAGGGATTGTGAGGATGGACTTGGCGGTGACCCAGACTGGGCACTGGCGCAGGCGCACTGGGAGCTGCGAACACGCCCCCTCCGAGACCCGGATTAGAGATCGGGATTGGATTCCTGGGATTTGCTAATTTGGGAACAGGGTCCGCCGGAAGGCGCATAACTGCTTAACTTTTTTCCTTTCTTCCGTGCTGGGGATGGAACCCAGGTCCTCGAGAAATGTAGCAAGGCTCTACCACCGGGCCACATCCCCATCTTCTCACAGTGCATTTAGAGACGCAGGGCAGCCAGGAGCCACCTGCACCGGCACTCCGGAGCGGGAAGGGAAGGTGGCCAGGGGGCACGACTCGAGTTTCCCACGTCCTGGGACAAATTTTAACTTCCAGACTCCCTGTTTACAGCGCACCTCCCCCCACCCCCGGGGGGGAGGGAAACGCACAAAGGTACTCACCCGTGATCTCCACCACTCCGTCCTTGGTCTTGACCGTGAGCTCCTCCGGTGCAAAGTGGTTGACGTCCAGGGACACCCGCCAGCGGTCGGCGGTCTGTCTGATCTCGGAGATGCCGCTGCTGAGCTGCCGGTTGAGCGCCCGGCTGAAGGCGGGCGCGGCCACAGCCACGGCCGCTGGACCCTCGGCGGCCGCAGCGGGCAGTGGACGCAGGTAGCCGGGCCAGCCGGAGGAGCTGAACCACTGCGCCCACTCTTCGGGCATCCGCGGCACCCCGAAGGCCTGGTCAAAGAGGCGGCTGTGCATCGGGTACCAGTCCCGGAAAGGTTCCCAGCTGGGGCTGCGCAGGAACGAGAAAGGCACGCGGCGCTCGGCCATGGTGCTGGACTTGGTCGGGCTGAGGATCCGAGAAGCTCTGGGCGGAAGAGCCGAGAAGTGCTGCGCTGGAGCCCCGGCTGCGCTTTTATGGGTGTCCAGCCGGGTATTTTTAGCAGGCGGTGCCTCAGGTCTCTATTAATGGCAATGAACGTCTAGGGGCCGTCCCTCCCCGCTGCATTCCTCCCCTCGGCTTACAAAGGGGCCGGGCTGGGCCAGGAAGGTTCTGCCCCCATCTGGAAACTTCTCTTGCTGAAGAAAACAAATGACTGGAACACCGGTTGGAGCCCTGCCCACTGCTGGGCACTCCGAAGCCTGGGCCTTCAAACTCTGCGGGCTGCAGGGCGGTGGCTCGTGGCCAGTCCCATCTTTTTGTTGAGAATAAAACCAGGAGAGGTTGGGTTATTTGTGTCGCAATTAGGAAGACGCAGAGCCAGGTTTGAACCAAAGGGGGGCCTGTCATGGAGCAGCTCCTCCTCCTCCTCCTCCTTCTCCTCTTCCTCCTTCAGGTATGTGTACATGTGGGCACACACATGGGATGGTACATGGGTTGTGGTCACAGAACGGCTTGTGAGAATATGTTCTCTCCCTCCACCGTGTGTGTCCCAGAATGGAACTCAGATTATCAGGCTTGGCAGCAGGCACCTTTACTGACTGAGCCGTGTCTCTGGCCCTAAGAATCAATCTTCTCCATCTCCTCCTCCTCCTCCTCCTCCTCCTCCTCCTCCTCCTCCTCCTCCTATTATCATCATCATCATTATTATTATTATTATTATTATTATTTCTTCTCTTTTTTGGGGGAGTCTTTTTGAGTCAGGGTCTCTTTGTAGCCCCAGGTAGTTTGAAACTCCCTATGTAGACCAGGCTGGCTTGAACTCGAAGAGATTCTCCGGCTTCTGCCTCCTCACTGCTGGGATTAAAGGTAGAAAACACCATGCCTGGCCAAACCCTTGTTTTTGAAAGAGGGTCTGAAACTCCATATATAGCTAAGGATAATCTTGAACTCTCATCCTCTGGCCTGCACTTCTCCGGTGCTGGAATTCCAGGCATTTGACACCACACATGGCAGGAATATGACAGTAAACAGCCTGCTGGGCTCATTGGCAGTGGGGGCTCTCAGGCCACCAGACTGGGTGAGTTCACTGGTTTTTCGGGCCAGTGGATGAAGTGAAAATCAGATTATCTGTTTCTTACTCTCCCCATCTGCAGCATGGAGGTGCTGAGGAAGGGAATAGGGCTGACATCATCTGGTTGGCGTGAGAATCCAGTGACTTCATATAAGTGAAGAAGATAGCTCAGGGCCCGATGAGTCATAATTAGTACTTATTGTTATCCACCTCCACTGGATGGTTGCAAGAATTGAATCATCCCTCTCCTGTAAGAAGTGGACCTGGGAGACCAGGCTGGTTTCAAAGTTGTGGTCATCCTCCTCCCTGTGTCTCTTGATACTGGACTTATAGGGCTATGATACCACATCTGGCCAAGATCCACAGGTACTAAGTGCCTCATGAATACTAAGTGCTCTATCACTGAGCCACACTCTAGCCCCTCACTGGGGGATTCTAGGCAGGTGCTCTACCACTGAGCCACTCCCCCAGCCTCTTATGGGGTATTCTAGGCAGGTGCTCTACCACTGAGCCACCTCCCCAGCCCCTCACTGGGGGATTCTAGGCAGGTGCTCTACCACTGAGCCACACCCCAGCCCCTCACTGGGGGATTCTAGGCAGGTGCTCTACCACTGAGCCACTCCCCCAGCCTCTTATGGGGTATTCTAGGCAGGTGCTCTACCACTGAGCCACCTCCCCAGCCCCTCACTGGGGGATTCTAGGCAGGTGCTCTACCACTGAGCCACACCCCAGCCCCTCACTGGGGGATTCTAGGCAGGTGCTCTACTGCTGAGATATGTCATCACTCATTTTAAAAATTTATTTATTTAGCCAGGCATGGTGGTGCACGCCTTTAATCCTAGCACTTGTGAGGCAGAGGCAGGCAGATGTTTGTGAGTCGAGGCCAGCCTGGTCTACAGAGAGAGTTCCAGGACACACAGAGCTCCAGGGAGACCCTGTCTTAAAAAGACCAAAAAATTTTTCAATTTATTTTTGTTTTATGTGTACATATGGGTTTATTGCCTTTATGTGTGTAAGTGCACCCACATCATGCAGTGCCTGCAGAGGACAGAAGAGGATCTCCTGGAACTGGGGTTATGGAGGATTGTTAGCCACC
Source organism: Rhizomys pruinosus (assembly GCA_009823505.1). Lineage (NCBI taxonomy): Eukaryota > Metazoa > Chordata > Mammalia > Rodentia > Spalacidae > Rhizomys > Rhizomys pruinosus. Next base: position 231,196 of record VZQC01012424.1, read on the forward strand.
ATGTGGGTGCCGGGATTCAAATTCAAGTTCAAACTGGGTTTTTAACTACTGAGCCATCTCTCCAGCCCCCATCATTCATTTTTTTAAGGTTTTTAAATTTATTTATTTTTGGGATGGGATCTTTGTATATAGCCCTGGCTGACCTGAATCTTGCTATGTGGATCAGGCTGGCCTTGAACTCAGAGAGAGACTTGCCTCTGCCTCCCAAGTGCTGGAATCAAAGGTGCGAGCCATGATACCAGTCTCTTTTTTAAGCTAATGTTTTATTGAAGCTCTGTGCATTTACCAGTCTATTTTTTATAATTTTTTTCATTTATTATTTTAAGTGTATGACTGTACTGTCTGCATGTAAGTAGATGCACCCGTGTCATGCAATGCTGTGGAGGTCAGAAGATGTCGGATTCTCCTGGAACTGGAGTTAAAGATGGTTCTTAGCCGCCATGTGGGTGCTGGGGATCGAACTGGGGTCCTCTGCAAGAGCAGTCGGTGCTCTTAACTGCTGAGCCATCTCTCCAGCCCCTACCAGTCTATTTTTTTTTTTTTTAATGTTATCACACTTGAGGCTGGAGAGATGGCCTCAGTGATTAAGAGCACTGGTTGTTCTTGTGGAGGACATGGGTTTAGTTCCTAGCACTATTCACATGGCGGCTAACAACCATCTGAAACTCCAGGGGATCTGATGCCCTCTTCTGGCCTCCATGGGCACAGTATAATATGGGTGCCCTTATATCCAAGCAGGTACAGTATAACATGGGTGCCCTTATATCCAAGCAGGCACAGTATAACATGGGTGCCCTTATATCCAAGCAGGCACGGTATAACTTGGGTGCCCTTATATCCAAGCAAGCACAGTATAACATGGGTGCCCTTATATCCAAGCAGGCAAAACACTCATGCACACACAATAAAAATAAATAAATCAAGATTTTTTTTTTTTTTTTGAGACAGGGTCTTCCTATAGCCCCAGCTGGCCTGGAGCTCACAGAGATCCGCCTGCTTCTGCCTCCCAAGTGCTAGGATTAAAGGCATGTACCACCACGCCTGGCTTAAAGACAGTTCTTAGCCACCACGTGAGTGCTAGGAATCGAACCTGGATCCTCTGCAAAAGCAGTTGGTGCTCTTAACCACTGAGCCGTCTCTCCAGCCCAAGATATGTTTATTTTATTATATTACTTGTGTGTGTGTGTGTGTACATGCCACAGTGCATGTGGAATCAGAGGACAATCCCTAGGAGTTGGCTATCTCCCTCTACCCATGTGGGTCCTGGAGATCAAGCTCATGCATGGCAGTGAGCGCCTCGCTCTCTGAGCCATCTCTCTGGCCCTTCAGTTTCCTTTTGAGAGAACTGCACCTCCTATCTGCTTCCCAGAGCAGAGCTGGGTCATGAGTTTGAGGTCACCTCACAATGGGATCTGGGTCACATCATGGTTGGGAACGCCTTCCCCTCACAGTCCCTGCTTTCAGAGGCCCAGACCTTTGTTGCCACCTCAGCCATGCCAGCTCTATAAGTCTGGGGTGAGGTCAGAGGGCTGGGAGGGTGCTCACTGGCCTCTGCCTGCCCACCTCAGCCCATACTGGAGTTGCAAAGCGCCCCACCCTAGAGAGAACAGTCAGGTGTGGTCATGAATGCTTTCAAGTGTGATCCTGCCAGGCCCAGCCATGCTTGGGAGGTGGGGGCTGGCAACATTTTATAGACAGAAGTTCCCTTCATCTTGACTGAGACCAGGGCGGAGAGCAGTTATGTTTGATGCCCTGGCCAGGGCAAGTTGTGCAACACAGGGCGGGCAAGGCATCCACCCTGCTCAGTCACTAAGAATCCAAATGCACTTTTTGCTTGTTTGTTTGTTTGTTTGTTCGAGACAGGGTTCTTACTGTGTAGCCCTGGCTGGCCTGGAACTCACAGAGATCCATTTACCATGTAGCAGAGGCTGGCTCTGATCCTCCTGTCTCCCGCAGCGCTCAAGCAATAGGATTACAGGCACCGACCACGATCAGTTTTCTTTTTTCCTTTTGTTTTGGTTTGTTTGTTCTTTTCGAGACAGGGTCCCCTGTAGCCCCAGCTGTCGTGGAGGCTGGTCTTGACCTCACAGAGATCTGTCTGCCTCTGCCTCCGAAGTGCTGGGATTAAAGTGTGGTCTATCACACCTGGCCTTTTTCTTTTTTTAATCATTAATTTTTTTATTTTTTATTTTGTGTGTCTGATATGTATGTATGACTGCAAACATGGCATAATCTAGGTCAGTGGACAACTTTTGGGAGTCAGTTGTCTCCTTCCACCTTGGTTTTTTTTTAAATTTTATTTATTTTTGTATGTGTATGAGTGTACTGACTGCATGTAGGTTTGTGCACCCATGTCGTGCAATGCTGTGGAGGTCAGAAGAGGGTCTCAGATTCCCCTGGAACTGGAGTTCTCCTGGAATTGGAGTTACAGATGGTTCTTAGCCACCACGTGGGTGCTGGGGATCAAACCCAGGTCCTCTGCAAGAGCAGTCAGTGCTCTTAACCGCTAGGCTATCTCTCAGGCCCCCACCTTGGTTTTTAAAGTTTTTACATTTATGAGGGCTGGAGAGATGGATTGATGTTTAAGAATACTGGCTGCTCTTGCAAAGGACTTGGGTTTGATTTCTAGCACCCACATGGTGGCTGTTTTTAACTCCAGTTCCAGTGGAATCCAGCGCCCTTCTTCTGACCTCTGTGGGCATTGCATGATACTGGCGCACCTACCTACGTACACATAAAATAAAAAATTAAAAATATTAAATTGACTTTATTTATTTTGTGGGGTTGAGGAGGATGGTGGCGTGGTGGAGGAGGTCGGAGGACAACGGTGGAGCTGGTTTTCGACTTCTGCCACTGTAGGTCCTGGGATCCAACTTAGGTGGTCAGGCTTGGGGGCAGGGGCCTTTACTCACTGACCCATCTGGCCAGGCTGTACCTGTTTTTGAGGCAGGGTCTCTCTTGTTTCTTCCTCTGTGCTGCATATTCCTGGGACTCTCTGGTCTCTACCTCCCATCTTGCTGGGATTCCAGTGCTGCACCCCATCCTGCTTTTTAAAATATGTGCTCTAAGGACCAAACTCAGGTTGTCAAGCTTGCACACAAAGCACTTTTACCTGCTGAGCCATCTTGTTGGCCCTCTCTCTCTATCTTTTTTGTTTGTTTGTTTTTTGGTCTTTTTGAGACAGGGTCTCCCTGTAGCCCCAGCTGGCCTGGAATTCACTAGGTAGACCAAGCTGCCAGGCTGGCCTTGAGCTCACAGAGATCCACCTGCCTCTACCTCCCAAGTGCTGGGATCAAAGACATGCACCACCACACCCGGCATCTTTTCTTTCTTTGTTATAGCCCAGGTTTTCCCAGACCTTGCTGTGTAATCCCAGCTGGCTCCTAACTCGTGGTAAACCCTCTGTCTCAGCTTCCCCAGGGTTGGGATGACTTGTGTGTGCCCTCGTGCCTGGCTTCCAATTCATCTTTAATAGACCAGTTCTGTGATCAGTTGGCTGCATCAGAAGGGCGGGGCTGTGGCAATGCTGAGCAGCCTAAGATGAGAAGTGGGTGGGGGAGAAACTGGGTTTTGGGATCAGACAGGCAGGACCGGGCTTGAGTCTGAGCTCTGCTGCTCGCTGTCTGAAGGCCTCTTAAACCTACATGGAAATCAGGGCTAATTCACCTGGCCATCTTTTAAAACGTTTTAAATTTGGGGCTAGGTGTGGCTCAGTGGTAAAGCACCTGCCTAGAATCCCCCAGTGAGGGGCTGGGATGTGGCTCAATTTCAGAGCATTTGTCTACCATCATGAAGCCCTGGGGATCACTTTCTAGTACTAAGAGAAAAGGAGGGCAATGTGAAAGAAGCAAGGAAGGAGGGGGAGAGGTGGGAAGAGAGAAGGAGAGAGAGAGAGAGAGAGAGAGAGAGAGAGAGAGAGAGAGAGAGAGAGAGAGAATTTGAATGAATTGAAGAGTATGAATGAATTAGCTGGGTGAGTTGCAAGTCAGTCAGAGCTATATAGAGAGCCCCTGTCTCAAAAAAGAAAAGAGGGCTGGAGAGATAGCCTAGTGGTTAGGAGCACCGACTGCTCTTGCAGAGGATCCGGGTTCAATTCCCAGCACCCACATGGCAGCTGAGAACTGTCTGTAACTCCTAATTCCAGGAGAACTCCAGTTCCAGGGGAATCCGACACCCTCTTCTGACCTCTGCAGCATTGCATGACACGGGTACACAAACCTACATGCAGACAGTACACTCATACACATACAAAAATAAATAATATAAAATAAAAAGAAAACAAAATTGAACAACAAACTCAAACCAACCAACCAAAGCCCCCAAAACAATAGAGGGCATGGTGGCACACACTTTTAAACCCAAAATTTGGGAAACAGAGGCAGGCAGATCTCTGTGAGTTCAAGTTAAGCCTGGTCTACATAGGGAGTTCCAGGCCAGCTGGGGCTACAGAGTGAGACCCTTTCTCAAAACAAACAGAAGAACACAAAAATCTAGAGGAAGAAAGGAAGAATAATTCCTTCTTCCAGAGATTTCCCAGATGTCAAAGGGAAACTGGCCTTTGCTGTCCTCCCCGGGGTCTGGGTTTTCCTCCATGGCAGGGCCCCTCCTAACCCCAGCACTTGCTCTGAGCACTGTCCAGGCTCCCTGCTTGCCGCCTGAGGGTTTGGTGGTAGCCGCCTCTGCCAGCTGCAGCCCAGCCAGCCCCTCCCTTTCTGGCCCAGCCTCAGAGAACTCTCTGGAGTCTTCAGGGAGCAGCTTGGCCCAGGCCTGACAGCTGATGGATTGCACCAGTCACCCAGGTTGCTGGGTACCAGAAATAAGCTTAGTCATCAGAACAACACACAGGGTTGGGGTGTCTGGGATCTTTCTGGAAGCATCTAGAAGATGTCTCTCTGGGAGTCTGTTTCTAAAAGAACACCTCCAGCCATCCCAGGCCTCTGGTTTCCAGCTGGCCCCGAAGGTCACCCGGCCCCATCATCACTTCAATCGGGATCAACAAGGAGCCAGGTGGCAGGGCTGGGGGATCCATCCTCCAACGCCGACTGTTCTTGGCTGTCTGTCAGAGAATCCGTCTAGCTCTGGAGCCTGGGGACCTGAATGCTTTGACCTTGGCTAGAGGCCAGCCAATGTGACTCATTTTCTTCATCTGTACAATGAGACCATTGGACTGGAAGTTCTGGAAGATTCCTTCCCAGGGCTGCGAATCAAGTTTCTCCTCTGCCGTTCCCTCCCTGTCTCCTGCCTTGGTGCACCTTCGCTCCCTCTTTATGGCTGAGGCTTTCACTTGACCAAACTTGGGGCTTGTGTTTGGCCTGGCTGTGCCCTTCTTTGCCAAATTCAGTCTTATTTATATTTCCTTGTTATGTGTTCATTTATTTTTGAGACAGAGTCTCACTATGTAGCTCCAGCTGGCCTGGAACTTGATATGTAAACCAGGCTGGCCTCCATCTCACAGATAAGTGTGTTTGTGGGACTCCCTACACACCCTATCTCCTCAGATGTTTCTTCCTCTACTACTTCAAGTAGCAAAGTTGTCCTAGACCACAGTGGCCTGCCTTCAGTAAGAATCGTGCTAGGGCAAGGGCACTGTCCCCTGTTTCTCCTGGGCCTGGGCTATAGGAAAGTGACTACAGATGCAGAAGGGCCGGGAGATGGGTTCGTTGTAAAGTGCTTGTAACAAGCCAAGTGTGGTCATCTACACTTGTAGTCTCAGTGCTGGGGAGGCAGACACAGGTGAGACCTGAGCCTTTACTGGCCACCCAGTCTGGGCTACTTAGCAAACTCTAGGCCAGTGAGAGACACTGGTGGAAGACGCTGGGCTAGCACATGCCTTTAATCCCAGCACCTGAGATGCAGAGGGAGGTGGATCTCTGTGGGTCCCAGGCCATCCAGGACCACACAGAGACCCTGTCTCAACAAAACAAAAACCAGAGCCACAGTGGACAGAGCCTGAGGAATGACACCCAGGGCTGTCCTCTGCTCTCCACAGGCACACACCGGTGTCTGCACAAACACATATATTTGCACATACATGTACAACCGTCCCCCTCCCCCCCCCACACACGGGGGGGGGGTCTGGGGGACAGGAATCAATGGCGCTGCTGGGTATGTTAGGAGGGAAACAATGGGGTGCTCCCTGTGATCCCCATTAGAGGAGAGACTGACCAGTACAAAAGTGGCTACACTCCCAAACCAAGAGGCTAGCTGCAGGCTCAGGAGCCTGGGGTGCCAAATGCCCCACATCCTGAGGAAGGTCGGCCCCGCCCTATCTCCTGGCAACCGAGTCGGGGAATTGCTGCTTCCTGTTTTCCTTCCCTGATCCTGGTAGTGTTTTTCCCTGTCCTGAAAGGCGCAGGGCGGAGGGCAGGCTGATCCCCAGTCCGTGGAGACGCAGGGGCCCAGTTCTTTCCCATCCTTCTCTGCTAGCGCCTCTGCCACGTATCCCCGGAGGGCTCCGAGGACCCCCTGGCTCGGAGCCTTGCCCGGGAGCTGTCTCGGAAACCACTTTTCCTCACTCTCTGTCGCCCTCTGGTGTCTTTGGTTGCAAGCACGCCTCATCGTCAGTCCCAAGCCCTCCCTCATCCCCCAGGTCGTCTAGAATTGCGCATTCTGTAGCTCCCTCACTTTTTGTTTATTCATTCAGCAAACATTTCATACGTGCCTGTTTCTTCGTGGGGGTAGGGATGCTGAAAGACAACATGGCTTCCTTCTCAGAATCTCAGTGCTTTGAGGATAGACACGCCCACGAATGAATAACCTGGACAAGCGCTTGGGGCCCCAAGCAAGGTCCTATAATGCAGTGCAGGACCGAAAAGCTACATCCAGGGATCCTGAAGGCTCTATGAAGTCGGAGGTAGCTAAGGAGGGCCTTACGCAATGGGCTCACGTGGACCTGTGGAGGTGGAGCGAGCTCTTGGGTCATCTTTGATGGATATGGACGAAGGCAGGGGAAACGAGGGAAACGTCTAGATTGGAGTCACTTGAAAGGCTGGTGAACATTCACGGGTGTTTGGTTCATAGGGCAAGGAGGCCAGTGTCTTTCATTCAGAGGTGGGAACTGATCTTAGCACATCGGCAGGGTTCAAGAAGTGTTTGGGCCAGGCCTGGTGGTGCAGGCCTTTAATTCCAACACTCTGAAGGCAGAGGCAGGCAGATCTCTGTGAGTTCCAGGCCAGCCTGGTCTACATATCAAGTTCCAGGCCAACTGGGGGTACAGGGAGACCCTGTTTCAAACAAAACGTAACAAAACAACAACCCTCCTTCCCGGAAATAGAAAGGAAGAGGTTGTGGTGTGCACACCTGTAATCCTTGCATTCAGGAAGCTGTGGAAAGGAGAAGGAATTAAAAGTCAGCCTTGGCTACATGAGGAGTTTGAGGTTTAGCCTAAGGTACACAAGATACAAGATCCTATCAAAAAAAAAAAAAAAAAAAAGACGGGGGAGTGGTGAAATGGCTCACCAGGTTAAGGTGTCTGCCGCCGACCTGAGTTCAGTACCAGGGTTCACATGGTAGAAGGAGAGAACTGATTTTCAGAGCTGTCCTCTGACCCTACACAGGCCACGGCATATGGCCTGCCCCCAGCCGTCACATAATGAGTATAAAAGGATAAAGTAAAAAAGAAAAATAATAATGGTGGAGTGGGAGTGGGAGAAAGAGAGCGTGGCACTGGTAAAGAAAGACAAAGAAAGAAGTCCCCCAGGCTGGGGCTGGCTGGCTGCGGAATGCGAAGGGGAGGGAGAGGCACTAAAGAGAAAGGGTGTCAGATGGGTATGGGGAGGGGCGGGTGGTGAGTGGTGTCCCCGGGCCTTTGCCAGGCTCAGTGAAAGACAAGTGGAATTTTATGCCACTCTTTGTGTGTGAGTCCTGTCCCCATTGCCAGGAAGTGGTAGCTCCCTGATGCGAGGAGTTTGACACTGTTTTTGGTTTTTCTCTGAGACAAGGTCTGGCTATGTAGCCCATGCTGGCCTTGAACTCTTGTTTTTCTAGCTTCTGCCTACCAAATGCTGCTGGGAATGACAGTCAAATACTACCAGCCCATTTTCACTGGTGTGTGTGTGTGTGTGTGTGTGTGTGTGTGTGTGCACTGTTGGGGATGTAATCCAGGGACTCACATATATTAGCCAGATGCTCTACCACTGAGCCACACTCCAGCCCCTCACTGGGGGATTCTAGGCAGGTGCTCTAACACTAAGCCACATCCTTAATTTGTTTTTGAACTTGGCTAAAGGGTTAAAGATATAGCACCAGGGGGGCTGGAGAGATGGCCTAGCGGTTAAGAGCACCGACTGCTCTTGCAGAGGACCCGAGTTCAATACCCAGTACCCACATGGCGGCTGAGAACTGTCTTTAACTCCAGTTCCGGGGGAATCCAATACCCAATTCTGACCTCCTCGGCATTGCACGACACGGGTGCACAAACCTACATGCAGACAGTACATTCACACACATAAAAAAACAAAAATAAAATAAAAAAAAGATATATCACCAGGGCTTCTCTAAACGATTTCCTCACATCAGAAACAGCTGCTGGTCACTGGCTCCATTAGGTGACACTTCCAGTTTTGGGAAGAAGAAACTCGAAAAAGAGTCACATGCTGAGAGCTCCAGGCTGGGTACTGGACCAACGGTCACAGCTCACCCAGAGGCAAGGAGACAGAAGGATCGCATCAGCCACAACCTCAACTGGGGTGAACTAGGTTGTGTGTGTGTGTGTGTGATTTATTTGAGGTAACCTTTTTTTTTTTCTTTTTTTGGTCTTTTCAAGACAGGGTCTCCCTGTAGCCCCAGCTGTCCTGGAACTCACTCAGTAGACCAGGTTGGCCTTGAACTCACAAAGATCCACCTGCCTCTGCCTCCCTAGTGCTAGGATTAAAGGCGTGCACCACCATGCCCGGCTCTTTTTTTTTTTTTTGTCTAAGAGATAGCCTTTCTATGGACCCTCAAGATGGCTTACAATTCCCCTGTCTCAGCCTCTGAGTGTTAAGATAACAGGCATGCCACATCATGCCCAGCTTTTTCTTTTCTTTCTTTTCTTCTCACTTCCAAGACCCTGGTTAGCCCAGAACTCCCTGTGTAGACCAGGTTTGCCTGGAACTCACAGAGGTCTGCCTGCCTCTGGCTCCTAAGACCTGAGATGAAAGGGGTGGGACAGCACCCCCAACTGGATCAAGTTTCTTTCTTTCTTCTCAAAGATTTGTTTTATGGGTATGAGTGTTTTGGCTGCTTGTGTTTATGTATACCATGTGTGTGCCTCGTGCCCACAGAGGACAGAGATGGTGTCTGATCTCCTGGAACTGGAGTTACAGATGGTTATTAGCTGTCCATGTGGGTGCTGGGGACCAAACCTGAGTCTTCTGCAAGATGGGCCAGTGCTTTTAACCATTGAGCAATCCTTCCAGCTTCATTAAGGAGGCCATAGCATCATAAATCCCTTCAAGTTGCTAACTGGCCTTAAATTGGCAGTCTGGCCTTGCAGAGCCTTATCCACTGGTCACTCCTAGGACTGAGGCAGACTGTGTCCTTAGGGCCTTGAGATACTGCCCTGCTCGGCCCGGGAAGCAATCTTAAAAGAAGGCTTTCAATTAACCAAGGACATCAAACCATGGCATCAAGCACATTCCAGCTGGGCTCGGTGAATAAAGCCCTTCCAAGTCTCTCTTCAGTAGGTAGCAGACACTCCTTCCCTCTGATGGAGCGTCTGTCCTACACTGTGTACTCCTGATAAATAAGGTAGACATTCTTTGCCTGTTGCAGGTCTGGGTCTGGTTCTTATGTATCAACTTTAAACTTCCTTTTATTTCTCCAAAAATCTAACAACATACACTCACTACACACACACAACATACACTCACCACACACACACAACATATACTCACCACACACACAAAACATACTACACACACACATACAACATACATTCACCACACACACATACACACGCATGCACTACATACATACTACACATACAGACACTACAAACACTATACACACCTATGTCCGTATACTACACGCTGCGCTACAAATACACTATACACATGTACACTACACACACCCACACTACACATAACCACATACATACAAGCATTCTACATATGTACATCACAGACCCTATACACACACCCAAATACACCATACTACATACACACACCACACACATACTATACACACAGCACACTACACATACAACCACATACACATACAAACATATACATACACTCACACTCACATACTGTACACACATACACACATCTCTAAATACACACCCGCACACATAAAGCCATGTTGAAATCCACCTCTTTGAGACAAGGAACAATGAGGAGAAACGGGAGGGCAAAGGGGGCACCAACCAGGACTAATCCCAGGGGGCACCAGCCAGGACTAATCCCAGCGGGCACCAGCCAGGACTAATCCCAGGGGGTACCAGCCAGGACCAATAATCCCAAGGGGCACCAGCCAGGACTAATAATCCCAGGGGGCACCAGCCAGGACTAATAATCCCAGGGGGCACCAGCCAGGACTAACCCCAGGGTGCACCAGCCAGGACTAATCCCAGGGGGCACCAGCCAGGACTAATCCCAGGGGGCACCAGCCAGGACTAATCCCAGGGGGCACCAGCCAGGACTAACCCCAGGGGGCACCAGCCAGGACTAACCCCAGGGGGCACCAGCCAGGACTAATCCCAGGGGGCACCAGCCAGGACTAACCCCAGGGGGCACCAGCCAGGACTAACCCCAGGGGTCACCAGCCAGGACTAACCCCAGGGGGCTCCAGCCAGGACTAACTCCAGGGGGCACCAGCCAGGACTAACCCCAGAGGGCACCAGCCAGGACTAATCCCAGGGGGCACCAGCCAGGACTAATCCCAGGGGGCACCAGCCAGGACTAATCCCAGGGGGCTCCAGCCAGGACTAACCCCAGGGGGCTCCAGCCAGGACTAACCCCAGGGACACCAGCCAGGACTAACCCCAGGGGGCACCAGCCAGGACTAATCCCAGGGGGCTCCAGCCAGGACTAAGCCCAGGGGGCACCAGCCAGGACTAATCCCAGCGCTCTGGAGACTGAAGCCGGAGGACTGCAGAGTTTACAGTCCAGCCTGCTTGCAAGGCCAGCCAGGGTTACATTGCGAGACCCTGTCTCAAATAAACAAAGAAACATAGGCTGGTAAGATGGCTTGCTGGGTAAGAGCACTTGCCTCAAAAGCTTGGTGACCTGAGTTTGATCTCCAGAACCCATTGAAAGGTGAAAGGAGAGAATGGACTCCACAAAATCACAAAATTGTCCTCTGACCTCCACATGTGCACCATGGCAGGCGCACATCTCCATCACACACACACACACACACGCACACACACACAGACCCCAAATAAATTTAACCAGACAAAAAGTCCACAAGGCCTCCAGGCTGGAAGGAGATGCCTTGCCTCCGCCTTCTGGCACACTTGAGCTGCGAGGGGCTATGCAGTCTCTTGGTTAGAGAGCCAGGGGGGCTGGACACGATGGGACCTGCCTCCTTGATGTCAGATCTTCTTTCCGGGTCCCTCAGAAGGAATCTGAGCCCTGCTCAGTTCTCTGAGAGAAGGACCCCAGTCTGCTCCGCCATCCCCGATTAGTCCCAGATACCCCCAGTCACAGAGGCCTGGTCTCAATCTGCCATCCGGGCACCTACTACATTTATTAGAGTCCAATTTTTTTTTGTTTGTTTGTTTAAATCTGCACCTCGGAGAAAGAGGAAGGGGGAAACCAAGAGAGGTGGGAACCCGGACCAGACCCCAGACCCCTCCCCCCAACCAGAGCCCAGGGCATCTGCCCCACTGGGCCAAGGAAGACTTTGAGATCCCTGAGGGCCCCGGCAGGAGGGGGCTGGGTGCCCCAGAAGAGGGCTGGAGGGGGGACCACTGCCACCCCATCACTCCAGGCCCTAGGCTTTGGCTGGAACCAAAGAACCCCTATTCTGGGAGACTTGGCTGACCTTGACCTGCCAAAGCCTGGTCTGGAGGCCTGCAGGCCGGATGCTTACTGTGCTAGCCTAGGCCTGTGACCACAAGCTAGCCTTTGGCCCATGTCCCAGTCAGACAGCACGCCTGTCTCTACTACCCTCCATCTGCTTGATCATCTGACTGCATTGTTTGGCTTCATGCTCAAAAATTCCTTTGCTTTTTACCCGTCTTCTTTTTTTAAACCTTCTGACCCGAATCCCTGTCTTTTATTTACTTATTTATATTTTTTGAGACAAGGTCTCCTGTACCCCAGGCTGGATTCAAATTTACTATGTAGCCGAGGATAGCTTTAAACTCCTGATCCTCCTGCCTCCACCTCCGGAATTACAGGCGTGCACCAGCATGCCTAGTTTTATGCAGTGTTGGGACTTGGACCCAGGGTTTCATGCATGCTAGGCAAGCACTTGACCAGCCAAGACACACCCCCAGCCTTGGACCTCATCTTTGACTTCAGTGTCAGGTACAGATGTGGTCGATATCTACCACCTCTTGTCCTACAGAAGCCCTGACTAGTGAGCCTTTGGCCTAGGGCTTGGTATGGGGGCGGGGAGAGGGGGAGGGAGGAGAGAGAGAGAGAGAGAGAGAGAGAGAGAGAATGAATCAAGTATGAACTTCTTATACTGCCTGGTGGTACACCAAGACTGTCCTTCCTTCCATCTACCCTAGATCTAGCTTGCTTTGGAGGGAGGGGAGTCAGAGAGAGAGAGAGAGAGAATCTCAGGCTTGGCACCTTCCAAGCCGTGCCAGGGTCACTTAGTTCAAGTGAGGTGAGAGCTGATGGTGGACTCTTGTGCCATACATGGGCAATGGGCCCCAGGCTGGTGAGTTGACCTCAAGCAGGATGTAGGGCACAGGGGTCTGATCCCTGTGTTCGCAAAGGCTCTTTGTTCTTGGACACGGTGGGAGGGCAGGACTTGGGATGGGCACTCTTTAGGAATAGAATAATCTGATTCCTCTTAATGGGTGGGAGGCCCACCTCGGGAGGTCTTTCCTAGTCCCACCTGCCCACGTGCTGCCCCCCAACCTCTTTGTAGCAGTATGGGGCTACAACCCCTCCTCCCCATGTCTCAGGTCCCTGGCCTCTCTTTGTGCCAGGGCCCCCCACCCCCAGATGGGTCCGTCTGGGCTCAGAAGCCCCCACTCTCAGAGCTGCTCCGGCTGTGGTAGCTGGGACTGGGGCTCCTGGACAGGCTGTGAGAGCGGCTGTGGGTCCCATGACTGCGACTGCTGTAGCTCCCGTGGCTGTGGTCAGGGCTGGGACTGCGGCTGGGACTCCGGCTTGAGTAGTCGCTGCTCATGCAGCTGGAGGAAGAGGAGGGGCTGGGCCGGTAGTAGGGGATGGGACGCTTTCGGGCACTGCAGGGAAGAAAAAGCAGATCATAGCCCACCCTGGGGCTGGAGCTCTGCCTTCACTCAGGCTTCAATCCCCATCTCAGCAGTGGCCAGCACTTCCTGCCTCAGTTTTCCCTGAATCTTGGCCTCAGGGACACTCCCAGGTGTTTGTGTCTCCTGCCAGCTTAATTTTAAAACATTTTTAAAGTTTATTATTATTTTAGGACTATATATGTTTTGTCTGCATGTATGTAAGTGCACCTGTGCATGCAATGCTCATAGAGGCCAGAAAAGGGCATTGGATCCCCTGGAACTGGAGTTACAGCCAGTTGTGAGTTGCCATGTGGGTGACAGGAAGCAAACTTGGGTCCTCAGCAAGAGCAGTATGTACTCCAAACCTCTGGGCCAGCTCTCCAGTCCTATTTATTTTTTGAGGAAGATTTTTTTCTTTTTTTTTTTTTTTCTGGTCTTTTCAAGACAGGGTCTCCCTGTAGCCCAGCTGTCCTGGAACTCATTCTGTAGACCAAGGCTGGCCTTGAACTCACAAAGATCCGCCTGCCTCTGCCTCCTGAGTGCTAGGATTAAAGGTGTGCACCACCATGCCCAGCTTAAAGATAGTCTTAGCCGCCATGTGCGTGCTGGGAATTGAACCCAGGTCCTCTGCAAGAGCAGTTAGTGCTCTTAACCGCTGAGCCATCTCTCCAGCTCCTAACTTTTTAAGAAAATATATATTTTATTTGTTTTCATTTTATGTGTATAAGCCTGCATGTATGTGAGCTCGCCTGTGCGGTGCAATGCTTGTGGCGTTCGTGTTCGGAAGATGGTTGGAACCCCTGGAACTGGAGTTTTGGATGGTTGTTAGGCATGTGGGTGCTGGGAATCCATCCTCAGACCTCTGCAACAGCAGTCAGTGCTCTTAACCGCTAGGCCATTTCTCTAGCCCCATTTTAAAAACGATTTATTTTATTTATTTATGTATATATGTTTCTGCATGTGTATGCCATGTGTGTGCAGGTGCACATGGAGACCAGAGAGGACATCAGATCACCTGGAGCTGGAATAAGCATGATTGGTAACTGCCATGCAGGTGCTGGGAACTGAACCCAGGTCCTCTGTAAGAACAGCCAGTGTTCTTAATCGCTGGGCCAGCTCTCCAACCCCTGAACGAAGCTTTTTAAATTGGGACAACTCACATTAACCAAGCCCAGTAATGGCTTCTTTACTTACAAGTATTTGTGAATATGGCCCAGCCAATGGAATCAAAGATCCAAGTATTTCAGGTCACTCAAAAGGTAGAAGTAGGAGACGCCTGGCCACTGCTGTCTCTGCCCAAGCCCATACCCTGCCCCCCACACCCTTCACTCAGGTACTTCCCAGGGGCCCAGAGTTAGTTTGAAGGCAGGAGGCTATGACCCAGAGGAAAGAAAAGAAAGTAGTTATGAAGACTACGGTGCCCCATCTTGGGGGGGTTAATTCTGAGGAAGAAAACAGGTGTGTTAGTAGAAGGAGGAGGCTGCTGGGACAGAAGGGCTGAGGTGGGTGCCAGGCAGAAGACATGGGCACCCGGCAGCCATCTTAGGACCTCCGGCCTGGGGTTGGGTGTGTAACCTGCCTGGAGGCCTCTCAAGTGTGGTGGGAGAGAAGTGGTCATTTCTTACAAACTCATATTACCAAGGACTAGGAAGAATTAATTTGAGAACTAAGAATTGAACTCATGAATTCCTGGTATGAGACACATGTGGTCACTGAGGCCCAGAGAGGTACACTTGTCTGCTGCAGGTACCCCAGTAAGGCAGGGCTGTAGAACTTTGCCTGCGGCCTTTTCTTTGTGCCTGGGTAATCCTGCCTTTCAGCGTGATTTCTTATTGTTTCTTTTGAGGTGTTAGGGATTGAATCTAGGGCCTCACACATAGTAGACAGGTTCTCTATGTCTGAGCCACACCCCTAGCCCCTCACTGGGGGGATTCTAGGCAGGTGCTCCACCACTGAGCCACACTCCCCAGCCTCTCACTGGGGGAGTCTAGACAGGCTATTAACTTCCTTTTATTTTTATTTTGAGATAGACTCTTGCTAAGTTCCCTAGGTTGGCTTGAATTTTCCATCCTTCTGCCTCAGCCTATCTGATAGCTGCGACACAGGCCTGAGCCACTAGACCCAGGTTTAGAGTGATTTCACCTGGTGACCCAAGCCCAGACAGACCCCCTGTAGTGTTCCAGCAAATCAGCCACACCCCTCTACTGCCTGGGGTTCCTCAGACAGCTGCCCCAGACACTAGAAAGCTCTGCCCCCTCCTCCAATTTCTCAAGAGGCTGGGAGGTTAGTGAGAAAAGGAGATGCAGACAGACGGACAGCTGACCACCACCAGACCAGCTCACATGGGCATCACGCGGCAGCCTGTGGAGCCCGGTCCACGTGGCCCCCAGGCTGGCCACAGGCCACGCAGCAGGAGGGACCTTGAGAGGAAGGAGAGAAGCAGACATCACTTGGGGGTGTGAGGACGGACGAAGGGCTCCAGATGGATGGATGGATTCTTCCAGAGCCGAAGTCCATGCTTGTGGCTGGCCACACAGGCCCAGTACAAGACCCTCCCTTTCAGCAGACCTTCCGTTCCTGAGGCTCTTCCACTTCAATGTCTCATCCCCTAGGAACCCCAGTCCCGACCCAGTTCATTGATAACCCCGAATTACCCACTGGGCCCTCTTCACCCAACCCTTTCAGAAAGTCTTCTCTTCGCCCTGGTTCGGAATCAGTCCGTTCTAGCAGGTCCCCAGGCAGGTGAACCCTCTTTCTTGGCATCCCTAGAACCGTCCCCAACCCCAGGCCCCTCTGTACCTGGTGATGCGCCGTGGCTCCATGAAACTAGGCGAGTCACGGCGCCGTTTGCGGATAGGCGAGTAGCTGCGGGAGCGGCGCCGGGTGCGGGCGGCCTCAGCCTCGGCGTGCCTAGCGCGGCCTTCGCTGTCCTTGTCCCTGTGGGCCCACCGGTCCATGCTGAGCTATAATCTCGGCCCAGGATCCCATCATCTGAGCCCTGAGTCCGGTTCCCCACCGTCTGGGCCCGGGTCCCCAGTTCCCCCGACTTCCAGCTCTGAGTCTGGGTACCCCGCCACCCAGCCCTGCGCAGAGGTCCCCTCCATCCGACTCTGTGCCCGGGTCCCCGCCATCCAGACTGCTCCCCAGTTCCCTGCCGCCCACCCCTCCCCCGCCACCGGTCCCAGTTCCCTCTCACCGGCCCGGAGGTTTCTTGGGCGAGGGCGAGCGGCTGGGGCTGCGGGCTCTGTTGTCCGGGGAGCGCGAGCGGGATTTGGACGGCGAGCGGCTGGAGCTCCAGGACCCGGCATGGGGACCCGGGCTGCGCGACGAGCTGTTCCCCTCCGGACCACCGCGCCTGCCTGGGCCCGGGGACGGCGAGGCGCTGGGGGGCCGCGCGCGCGGGGGCCGAGCCTTCGCCCTGGAGGTGGGGGTGCAGCGGGGATCAGTGGGGGGCCGGGGGCCGGGCAGTCGAGGACGCACAGAGGTCGTGTGTGCGGCAAATGGAGTCTGGGATTGCGACTCAGAGGAGATGGGGCCCCAAGGGGACGACTGAGGGGCTCGATATGAGGTGATGGGGGCTCCGTGTGGTGATGGGGGCTCCGTGTGGTGATGGGGGCTCCCTGTGCTGATGACTGAGGGGCACCCGTGGGTGCGGGCAGGGGGCGCCCTCACCGTTTCGTGTGTCCGCTGTGGCCTCGCTCGGAGCCTGGTTCGGGGCCGGGACCTGGGGCTCCTCCGGCCGAGGCGCTGCTGGACCGAGCCCCGCTGAGCGAGCGTGAGGAGCCCCGGGGCGGCGCGGCTCGGGCTCGGGCTCGCCGGCGACCCCTGCGGCGGGGCGGGTTGGCCGAGGACCGCGATCGCCGCCGCCTCCTCCGCCGCCGCCGGCGCCTGGCCGCCCCTCCTGCAGCGCGGCCCCCTCGGCCCTGCGAAGACGGCGCGGAGCGCGGGCTCTGGCTGTCCTTGCCGCCCACGGGCGCGGCGGGCTTGTCTCGGGCCCTGGGTGAGGGCGGGCTGGGCTTCTGACAGGGAGAGAGGCAGAGAAGGAAGGGCACGGAGGGGCGGAGAGGGGCGAGACAGGCGGGAGGGACGTGAGAGGGACCAGAGCAGAGGGTTACAGGTGCAGAGGACAGGACCGGGCCGAGACACAGAACGGGAAAGAGGAACAGGGACAGAGGGGGGCGTGGGAGGGCAGCGGGTGGGGGGAGAAAAGGAGACAGGGCTTTCACCGGGCCCGGGCTGCGGGCTGCAGCCCCGGAGCATCGCACACACGGTTCCTCGCGCCTGCCCTGCCTCTACCTCTCCTGAGCGTTTACCTTCTGGCCTCAACATAGCAGACCATGCAAGGTTCTCCGCATGCAAAACACAAGAGGGTCGGAGCGGTGGGGGTGGAGGCTGCAGGGAAGGGGAGGGGATTCTAGGAAGGGACACCAGGGGGGGCTGGCATTGTCCCCGCATGGGGGACAGGTGATATTCTCCCGTAGAGAGAAGGGGGGCACACTGGGAGGCCAAGGCAGGGCCAGCCTACCAGGCCAGGCTCCCCCCCAGCAGGGTAAAGGGCATGGAGGGGGGGGTCACACGGCACACAGATGGGGGAGGGGGGCAAGATAACTGAACTCAAAACTCAACCGAAGTAAAGGAGTCAAAACAGAAATAAAAAGGAAAACGAAACAAAACAAAAAATAACAACAACAAAAAAAAAAAACCAAAAAACCACAAATGTCATTATATACCCAAATCAAAATTATCTCCTGGGGACCCTGATACATATATATATTTTTCTGTTAATATTTTTTCTTTGTTTTGTGGCCCTGCAGAGAGCTCAAGAATTGTTCAGTAGCTGACCGAACTGTCTTTCTGTTTCTCTCTTTTCTTTTTCTTTCTTTCTTTTTTCTTTTCTTTTTTTTTTTAACGTTCTGATTTTTTTTTTTAAGTCCCTCTTGGTTAACGTCCACTTACCAATAAAGTGGCACTTCCTCCTTTAGTAGGGTAAGTTGTGTGAGAAAAGGGAAAAGTTCGGTAGCATAAGTTCATCATTAGAGACACAAAAATGCAAGAGAGATAGAGAGAGAGAGAGAGAAAAACGCAACCACCCCAACTCTAGGCCTGAGAGGCCACTTCACCTCTCGAGGACCAGCAGTGTCCAGCTCCTTGGCCCTGAGCTGGAATCTCTTGGCTGACATCTGGACAGAGATGCTAATTTTTTACGTTTTCCAAAAGTGAGTTAGGACCAGGAAGGGCACCTTGATTCCAATCCAAAGGTCCCTGGCTGGGAACTAGAAATCTGAAGAGCCTGCTACTTTACCACAGGAGCCTGAACAGAGTGAATTTACCATCTGGGCTTCATTCCCCCCATCCACACAATGAAAGGGCTTGACTTTTTTTTTTCTTTTTCTTCCTTATGTCTACTAGAGGGTAAATATGCCAAGATTCTCTGGTTGCACCCTGACTACCCTCCCACCCCCTGCACAGACCACAGGTCCCGACTTTGCAAGACCTATAAAGTCTGACACCTCCCCAGTTGTCACCAAAGCAGATCTGCCTTTCAATTCTCTTCTATAATCTCAGGACTTTTTTGAGACAGAGTTTCAAGTAGCCTAGGGTGGCCTGGAATCTGGAATTCAATATGTAGCTGAGAATGATTTCCTGAACCTCTAGCCTCTACCTCCCAAATAGCACTTGGGAAACAGACATGTACCCCATGCCCAGCATGTTTTGAGACAGGATCTCACTATGTACCCCAGGTTGGCCTGGAACTCAAGATCCATCTGCCTCTGCCTCCCAAGTGCTAGGATTAACGGCGCATGCTACCACGCCAGGCTTAAAGACAGTTCTTAGCCGCTATGTGGGTGCTGGAATCGAACCTTGGTCCTCTGCAAGAGCAGTCGGTGCTCTTAACAGCTGAGCCATCTCTCCAGCCCAGGCTGATTTCTTTTTTTTTTTTNGTGAGTTAGGACCAGGAAGGGCACCTTGATTCCAATCCAAAGGTCCCTGGCTGGGAACTAGAAATCTGAAGAGCCTGCTACTTTACCACAGGAGCCTGAACAGAGTGAATTTACCATCTGGGCTTCATTCCCCCCATCCACACAATGAAAGGGCTTGACTTTTTTTTTTCTTTTTCTTCCGTTATGGTCTACTGAGAGGGTAAATATGCCAAGATTCTGCTGGTTGCACCGCTGAACTACGCCTCCCACCCCCTGCACAGACCACAGTTGTCCCCGACTTTGCAAGACCTATTAAAGTCGAACCTCCCCAGTTGTCACCAGAAGCAGATCTGCCTTTCAATTCCTCTTCTATAATTCAGCGACTTGTTTTTGAGACAGAGTTTCATATGATTGCCAGGTGGCCTGGGAATTCGGAAATTCAATATGTAGCTGAGAATGACTTTCCTGAACCTCTAGCCTCTACCCTCCCAAATAAGCACTTGGGAAACATGACATGTACCCCATGCCAGCATTGTTTTGAGACAGGATCTCACTATGTTACCCCCCCCCCCCCCCCCCCCCCCCCCCCACCCCCCCCCCCGCCCCCCCCCCCCCCGTTTGGCTGGAACTCAGATCCCATCTGCTCTGACCTCCCAAGTGCTGGATTAACGGCGCATGGTACTATTACAGCCAGGCTCTAAAGGACTAGTTTTTCGCTGTGGGTGCTGGAAATCGAACCTTGGTCCTGCTGCAAGAGCAGTCGGTGCTCTTAACAGCTGAGCCATCTCTCAGCCCAGTCTGATTTCTTTTTTTTTTTTTTTTTTTTATGTGTATGTGTTTTTTTGTTTTTTTGGTCTTTTCAAGACAGGGTCTTCCTGTAGCCCCAGCTGTCCTGGAACTCACTCTGTAGACCAGGCTGGCCTTGAGCTCACAAAGATCCGCCTGCCTCTGCCTCCCAAGTGCTGGGATTAAAGGTGTGCGCCACCATGCCCAGCATGTATATGTGTTTTAAAATGCCCATGGAGGCCAGAAGAGGGCATCAGATCCACTAGAACTGTTGTTTGCAACCATGTGGGTGCTGGGAACTGAACCTGGGTCTTCTGCAAGAGCACCCAGTGCTCTTAACTGATGAGCCATCTCTCCAGCTCACTCCCCTCCCATTTTTTTTTTTTTCTTAAAAAGAAAAGAAAACAAAACACAACAAAAAAGCTCTTGTGCCGGGCGTGGTGGCGCATGCCTTTAATCCTAGCACTTGGGAGGCAGAGGCAGGTGAATCTTTGTGAGTTCAAGGCCAGCCTGGTCTACAGAGTGAGCTCCAGGCCAGCTGGGACTAAAGGGAGACCCTGTCTCAAAAATACCCCCCAAAAAGCTCTTGTAGCCAAGGCTGGTTTCAAACTCTGAACTCTCAATCTAGTTGAACTATGATTTTCTTGCCTCCACCTTCTGACTGCTGAGATTACAGGTGTTCATATGCAGTGCTGGGGGGTGAAGCCAGGTCGTTGCACATGCTGGGTAAGTGCTCTACTGACTGAGCTATAGCCCCAGTCCTTTTTTTTTTTTTTTTTTTTGAGATGAGGTCTCATGTAGCCCCAAATTCTCTATGTGAGCAAAGATGATTTTGAACTCCTGAAAATTCTTGCTTCTTTCTCCCAAGAATGCCCCACCATGCCCAGTTTGAGCTGTTGTTTAGATGTTAGTTCCATTCTCAATAGACACCCCAGGAAAAAAACCCAGCTCTCCTAACCACCAGCAGGTGACCAGTAGCTCTCAGCTCCCTCACTCTAGCTGGGATTCTCTCCCTGAATGTTCTTTTCCTTCTAGCTCCTTCTAGAAGGCAAATGAAGACACCTGTAGGATCTGTCCTACATGGACAGATCAGGAGTCCTCCTCTCATCCTTTTTTTTCTTCCTTTCTTGGAATTACTGGGGATCGAATCTAGGAGCCTATGCATCCTAGGTAAGCACTCTACACTAAGATACAGCACCAGCTCCTCCACCTCCTCCCATTTCTTTGAGACAGGGTTCATGTAGCCCAGTCTACCCTCAAATGCCATATATGACAAGAGATGACCTTGAACATTTTTTTTAATTCCCTCTTGTGAGGTGGATCTCAATACAAAATAAAGGGGGGGGGTTGTTACTCCCATTGTGATACTATTGTATCAGTGGCCACTTGCCTGGCCTTGAACTTATAGCTCTTCTTCCATTTTCCCAACTGCTGGGTTTACAGGCATGCATCACCATGCCTGGTTTATGTGGTGCTGGGGTTAGGACTTGGAGCTAGGCAAACATTGCCAAATAAGCTGTATCTCCAGCCCCATGTAGAGCTCTCTTGACTTCCCAGCGTCTTGATTGGGAAATGGGTTGGAGTCTTAGAAACAAAAAATGTCTGGATTGAATGGCTGGATACCTCGGATATGGTTGTGTTCCCAACCACTGAGATCCAAGCCAAGAAGGCTATTTCCTGTATATCGTATCTTGAAGTCTAAGCTTACCACCACTTCTCTCTGGGTCTACTGGTCCCTCCCTAGCCCAAACAGAACACCCTGGATCACCCCTTGATTGGATTCCAGTTTGTGATGAGAATTTACAGTTAAGTCTCATGCTGGGGGGGGTGCATTTCTCCATAGATAAATGGAGACAAGAGGAATTGTTGCAAGGCTGGCCTGTAAAGGACTGGCAAGTATGGTTCCCTCAAAGACTAACAGGACCAGACCAGTGGAGAAAGGCCTGGGGTCAAATGGAGAGGTTCCCTGTGGCCCAGGATGGCAGGAAATAGGAGGAAGGTGTCATCAGGTAGGGTGGTAGATACAGCTTTCCTTGGGGGAGGACCCCTGGGGTAATCTCACGTCTTCTACCGGTCCTCCAGGAGTCCCCAAGGTTCATCATGATCCTGCCAGAGGCCGAGCCTCATGCTCACCTTAGCTGGGTCTCATTCTTCCCACCTTCCTCCCAGGGGTTGATGGAAGATCTGAAGCTAGGTGTTATGGATTTCTTTTATTTTCTTGTGTGTGTTGTCGGTGTGTGTAGGTACGTGTGTGTGTGTGTGTGTGTGTGTGTGTGTGTGAAGGTCAGGTGTCATCTTCAGGAACAGTTTACCCTTTTCTTTATATTTATTTATTTATATTCATATTTATTTATGTGTGTGGGGTGTGTGTGTGGTGTGTGTGTGTGTGTGTGTGTGTGTGTGTGTATGTATGGTCAGAGAACAACTTACAGGTGAATGTTCTCTCCTTCTGCCCTGTGGGCTCCAGGGATTGACAGCAAGCACTTTTACCCACTGAGTCATCTCTTTGTCTCCACCTTGTTTAGTGAGGCAAGGTCTCTCACTGGGGACCACGTGCGTTGAAAGCAAGCACTTTATCCACTGAATTATTCCCCCAGATTTGCTGGTTGACTTTTATTTTATTTTTTGAAACAGGGTTTCTGCCGGGCGTGGTGGCGCACGCCTTTAATCCTAGCACTTGGGAGGCAGAGGCAGGCGGATCTTTGTGAGTTCAAGGCCAGCCTGGTCTACGGAGTGAGTTCCAGGACAGCTGGGGCTATAGGGAGCCCCTGTCTCCAAAAGAAAAAAAGAAACATGGTTTCCATGTATCTCCAGCTGGCCTGGAATTGGAATTTGCTGTGTAGTCCAGGCTCACCGTGATCTCACAGAGATCTACCTGCCTCTCCCTTTTGACCACACCTGGCTTTTTTTTTTTTTTTTTTTTTTGTCTGTTTGTGTAAGAAAATTTTGAGAATCAAGAAGGAGGATGCCCATGTGATCCGGGACAAAGACAAGAAAACAGCTGGGTACTTCTGCCTTTGTAAGCCTACACCCCAGGGCTCGGTCCCTGCTCCTGTCAGGAAGTCTGGTGTAAGCCTACACACCCCAGGACTCGGTCCCTGCTCCTGTCAGGAAGTCTGGAAGGACGGGGCCTCCATACCCCCATTAGGCTGGGACAGTCCCTCTGGTCAGACTAGCAGTGCTCCTCCCTGCTGTGATGAGTGACTTCTTCACCTCCCCTCCAGCAAATACCATCTAAGACTGCCAGAATGTTCCAAGGGGCAAGCTCTCTGACCCACCCTAGAAGAAGCAGCTGGGTCTTTTTTTTTTTCCAGAGCTGAAGATATAGGATTACTAAGACCTCACAGGGGCTCCTGGGATGTCAGGCTTCTGTAACTGCTTCCAGATAGGACAGCAAACAGTTGAAAGAAGGCTGGGGAGGCAGTGTCCGCGAGGATCCATTCCTGACTCTAGTCTGTGTTTGGCTGTGCACTGGAGTGGTAATCATAAGTGTAGAGCGACCCGAGTCTGATTCTTCCTGAACTCTTGGCGACCAGGACAATCTGGCCTGAATGCCAGATATAGTCTGCCTGAACGCTAGTTATAGTCTCTTCTGGATCATTCTACACCAAGGGATATCAGTAAGCTATTCAAATTCAAAAGTTGAGAAGAAAGGATTCTGGGGGCTTGGAGGAGCCCCCGTCCAGGTTGGGAAGTGGCCCCAACAGGGAGTAGGTAAGCTAGGAGACCACCCCATCCTGAAAATCAACCCAACAGTTTTGGCCAAGTAGGCCTTCAGCATGCAGAGTCCAGTGTCTACTCCTGGCCTGCTCCTCTACCCTCTGAAGTCACTGTCGTCACATGTGTAGACCAGTCTGGCCTCAGACTCACAGAGCTCTATCTGCCTTTGCCTCCTGGGTGATGGAACTAAAGGTGCACACCAACCCATCTGCTTCCGTCATCACGGCTAAATGTTGGAGTCATGAACCTCAGTGGTCCTAGACCCAGTCAGTCCCCCAGACCCCTGAAGCTCTGTCTTCAAGTTCCTGGCAGAGAAGAAATTGGTCTGAGCCCAGAGTTCAGCCTGGCACAGTCACCCCTAGACAGTGCAGTGGGCTCTTACTTTGAATTTGACCTTGGCCAGAACTTCCTTCCAGATCTAGAGGCCGAGAGGCTCGCACAGTCCACTCTTCAACTCTAACTGCCCAAGTGAGCCCTGAAGGTCTGGTGTACGTATAACCAAGGCCCCCAGCCAGGGGACAAGGATGAAGGGGGAGGGGCTCAGCAACCACTCCAGATAATTGAAATCAAATTGGTTCAAGTACAAGCATACAGTTCAGGAAGAGACACTAAGTTTAAATGCTAAACACAATGAAATGCATTCAGTTAACAAAGTGAGGATGAGGGAGAGTGAGGGAGGACTTCAGGATGGGATCAGGAGACAGAGAGGGAGAATCAGGGGCAGGGGGGACAGAGAGGATGTTAGAGGTACCAGCAACCTCTCAGAGGTTAGGGCGGGAGGGAAGAGACCATTAGCTAATTTGGAGAAAATGTGAATGAAAGGTTGCTCAAAGAAACAAAGAAAAGAGAAGAAAGAGGAGGAGGGGAAAAAAGAGGTAAAAAAATCAACCCAGAGAAAAGTAAAGAGAGGGAGAGAGAGTCACATTCAAACAGCAGAGTGGCTGGGCTATCTGAGATGGAAGCAAGAGAACACGCGCGCAGCTAAGCTGGGTACCTACCTTCTTAGTGGTCAAGGACAGGAATGCAATAATAAAAAAGGAAAAGAAAAGAAAAGAAAGAAAGAAAGAAAGAAAAAGTCTCTTTCTCTGCAGGAAGGCAGTGATTGTAAATGTAGTACCCCTCTGAGCCAGTAGAGGGAACCAGTGTGCCCTGTGTCTTTGGGATCTTGCCCCAGGGATGGAAGGGGGCTCTTGCCCAGCCATCTCGGTTAGATTTATTTTTTAATTTTAAACCGCTGGCTTCAATAGCCAAGTGCTCCTTAATTCTTTACATCACAGAAACCCTCCGGAAGGCATGCGCGCAGCAGCGAAGAACCGAGGAACCACAAGGTAGTTAGAGAAAAAAGCTGGAAGCCGCGAGAAAGGGCCATGTCACGGGAGAGAGACAGAAGGGAAAGAAACAGGCACAGAGAGACAGACATGGAGAGAGAGTGCGAGGAAACACAAAGGCAGAAATAAGGGTAGAAAATACGCAGAGGCAGGAGGGCAGACAGTTGGAGCCAGAGAGAAGAGACAAGAACTACGGTTAAATGAGGCCAGTGACACAGGATGGACGGGGTGGGAGGGGAGCTGTGTATTTAAAAGGGAAAACAACCACAGGCCGATTGTTGGATGGGTTCCCTCAGATCAGCCCCAGGACTTCCATATCATTTGATTTTATTTATTATTTTATATATATATATATAATATATATAACAGAGAGACCTTGTGTCCAATATATGTATATATATATAATATATATATATTGACACAGGGCTCTCTGTAGCCACAGTGGCCTGAAACTTGCTATTTAGACCAGGATGCCTTGAAAACTCACAGAGATTATGCCGCCTCTGCTTCCTCAGGCTGGGATAAAGGTGCGTGCCACCAGCCGGCTTTTTTTTTGTTTTTTTTTTTTTTTGAGACAGAGACTTGTGCACAGGCTAACCTTGAACTAGGTAGCCACAGACTATGTAGTTGAATCTGGCCTTCAATACCTGATTCTCCTGCCTCCATATCTCAAGTACTGGAATTACAGATGTGGATTTTCACACCTGGGTTTTATGTGGTGCTGGGGATGAACGTAGCCCCTCATGCCTGCTAGGCAAGCACTCTACCAACTGAGTCACATTCAGCTTCTTTCCTCCCCACTCCTATGGTGCTAGGGATTGAACCCAGGACCTTGCACATGGTAGATTAGCTCTGTACCACTGGGCTATACCACCAGCTTTCTTTTCACTTTTTGAGTTACCCAGATTGGCTTTCAACTCATTTCATAGCCCAGGCTGACCTTGAACTTGTCACCCTCCACCTTCAGCCTCCCAAGTTCTGGGATGGCAAATGTGTGCCACCAGGTCTGGCTCTGGTTTCCAGGGGGAGGATGAGTTTAGAGCTGGGTCATTGGTGGCTTGTCCCAGGACCAGGGGAGTGCTTTTTGCAGCCTATAATATCTAGCTTGGAAAACTTAGATCTTGCAGCAGCCTTCAGAGTCTTCCTTAAGGGTTTCCTAAGGGTCTGAAGACGGTGAACAGGCTGTTCCTGCCTTTCTTCATTACCTGTTATACATCCAGGAAACTCCCTGGGTAATCCAGGACAACGCTCTTTTCTCTCCCTGTGGTCTCCAGCTTCTTGCAAAGTCTGGTATTGACTCAGAAGTGCCAGTGTGGTTAATTTAAAACTTGAGATAGATCCAGTATGTTCTCTGGGGTCTAAGAAGGCTGATTGCCTTTCTGAATTTAGCAAGTGTTATTTGGTGTGACTGCTTTTTGTTGGGAGTTGTGTTCCCTTTTAAATTCTGATGACAGAGGAAGAACATATAGAAAAGTTATAAATATGACTAATGAAGACTTGAAATTCAAACACATCTCTGGATTAAGATTCCACAGTAACACACAGGAAAGCAAAATTCTAGAATAACACAGAAGATAGAGAAAAAAAAAAAAAAGAAAAAAAGCCCAGAGAAATAGCTTGTGTTTCTGTACAAGATCTTTTAAAAAAATGAATAAAAAGGAAATACAAACAAAACCAAAATAACACGAAAAATGACATAAACTTCCCCACCCTTGACTAAATAAGAAACAGAGTCACAGTATTACCACGTTTCAAATGGGAGGCTAAAAAACAAACAAAAACATAGACGGGGGTTAAAAAATGTTGAGCGTTTTTTTTTTTTTTTCTTTCTTCAATTTGTTTTTCTCTCTCCCTCTTTTTCTTAAAGTTAGTGTCTAAAGATACCACCCACAGTACTTTGGCCTGAAGACATCTTAATGGTGAAGCTATTGATACCCAGTCCTCCATCTCACCTTTCTGGGCATTAGAGAACCAGACTCATTGAATTCCCTTGAAAAAGTCTTTTCAGGAAACAAGGGGAGGTTCAAGGTCTCAGATCACCCAGGATGCAGGGATGAGGGAGAAGGTGTTGAGTTATGCTTTCCTTTGGCAAACTCCCATGGCCATGTTAAAATGGAATCTAGTTTTGAGAAGGAGAGATAAGGTGCTATCTAGACCAACCACCCGGGCCACCTAGTCACTGTAGCCTTGTCCCTGCACATGCACAGGACCCTGGCGAGGGGTAGAGGATGGGGAAATCCTCAGGTTTCCAGGGCTACACAGAAGGGATTAGAAATTGGACAGGACCTGCCTATTTTTAGCCCTGTGTGACAGAGCCTGTGTTTTGGGATCTCTGTGCTCAGGAGGTTTGGGGACCATGTCTTTTTTCTAGGTTTGCCTGTCACTCCCAGTCCTTGATCGCTGTCTTAAGCTAACCCTTTCTGCTCTGTCCCATCCCCAAGACAGATCCAGAGGGGACACTGGGGTGGCCCCAACCACAGTCCTGGAGCTCACCCAAGAACCTGACACCTTTTTACAATAGGACAGTCCAGAGGCAGGTAATGTCCTTCCATAGAAACCTGGAGAACACAGGTCTTGGGTCTGCCGCCCTTGACCTTCCTCTCTGAGTCCATGGGAAGAAGGGTATTTGAGAAAAGGAAGGGGGCGAAAGAAAACAGCCAAAAAATCAAAATGAAACTGACGGACAAGTACAGGTTGTGTTGGCAGAAGACACCTGTGGTCTGGGGACAGGCCACTCTTCCCCTCCAGGCTGAGGCATCTTGGGAATGCTAGGTGGGTGTGGGGAGGAACCTGCAGACTATAGCACCCCAAATCCCCAAGTCCACCCAGTGGCCCTGTCGGCACTACAGCAGTCTCCTCCGGAGGAACCCCAACTTTATATTCTGATTAACAGACAAAAGGGGTCTGGAGACCCTCACGTGGCCCAGCCCCTCCATATGGAAAAAAAAATTAAGTCTCAAGTTCTCTGCCAGCCCCTAAGAACACCACACCTGCCTGAAAAGCTAGAGGTGACTGTGCCCTTCCTAGAGACGGGTGGGGACAATCTTGGGGAAGCAGACAGAAAGTGAGAGTCCTGTCTTGGCTCAGTAGGGAAGTGAGGCTGTGTGTTGGAGACTCCTGTCCAAGAATGGGCAGTGTCAGGGCAAAGTAGAAATGAAGCTCAGTGCAGGGTCCTGAGAGGGGGGAAGGGCTAGTGGGAGGGGTCGGGGAAGGGAAGGACTCAAAGAGGGGTGGGGAAGGACTTGGGTGGTCACGTGGCACCCACAGCACGTGAGTAGCTAGCTAGTCCTAACTTACATGTCCACACTTATTTCCCCCAGAAGCCTGGGGGCAGGGTGTAAGTCATCCAATTGACTATCCAAATCACCTTTTCTTTGCCAAACACTAAGGTGGCCCAAACCTGCAGGTCCCCACCCTTCACTATGCGCTGGCCAGGAGTGAAGTCCAGCCAACCAAGGGATCCAGGCGCCTCCCTCATCTGACGCTTAGGAGGGGAGGGCACTGGGAAGGGAGGGAGCAATCCAGGTCCCTGTCACCCTGTGACCCATCACAGCCCAGCTGGTCCAAGGACCTGGCTCCACCCGGCACGGCGCATCCCACACGAGCAGCAGCGTGGAGAACCCTCCGCAAAGCCAGGCATACGTACATCGGGCGGGCTGTGCGCTGAGCCAGGGCGGCCCCCTTGCGCTCCGCTCCGCTGTCTGCTACCTCCGTTCTGCTGGGGCGACCCCCATCCACTGCCGCCCGACGCGGACGGAGACCCGCTCCCGCTGGATCGCTGGCTGCCGGTCTTTCTCCCGTCATCTCGATGCTTGGGGCTCAGCCTGCGGCAGGCGGAGAGATGGGGGGAGCCGGCCTGGAATGTCCCCTCTGTAGGCAGCCTGGTCCCCAACTCTCGGCCCAGTGTTGCACTGTCCCGATCTCCCTATTTAAGTTGGGGGAACCCCCAGAGTTCCTCCTCCACGTGGGCACCAGCATGATCCTAGCCGATGAACTCTGGCTCCGCCCACCCAGTCCTGGCCTTGAACTGATCTTCCTGTCCCCATCGCCCACGTGTTGGGACTACAGTCATACACGGCCATGCCCAATTTATGTAGTGCTGGCGATGGAACCCAGACCTCCGTGCATGCTAGGCAAGCACTCTACTTACTGAACCACATCCCCAGCCTTCTGAAGCATATCTTGAGCCCACCCTGGGGTTCAGCCTACCTGCTGGGTGTTCCGGAATTGCTGTACTGTGAGGAGAGTGAAGGACTGTGGGAACTGCCGCTGCTGCGCCGGTGAGACCTCCGGCCTGGGGACTCAGTGTGAGGCCTGGCGTGGGAGAGGAGAGTCAGCTGGCAACACACCTTGCCTCTGGCATAACCTGATCTGACCTCAGGGATCTTGCAGGTAACTGAGGGAGGTCACTGCGGAATTCCCCCTTCCTCCCTCCATAAAAATATGGTTTACAAAACCCACCTGATTGGGGCTGGAACTGGGACAGTTTATTTATTTATTTATTTATTTATTTATTTATTTATTTATTTATTTAGTCTTTTTGAGACAGGGACTCCCTGTAGCCCCAGCTGGCCTGGAACTCACTATGTAGACTAGGCTGGTCTTGAACTCACAGAGATTTGCCTGCCTCTGCCTCATGATTGCTGGAACTAAAGGCATGTGCCACAGCACCAGACCCGATTTCTTTATTTTTATTTTATGTATATGAGTGTTTTAACTTGCATGTAAGTACATCACATGCATGCAGTGCCTACTGAGGTCAGAAGAAGGCATCTATGGGTGCTGGGAACAAAACCCAACTAACTACTCTGCAAGAGCAGCCAGTGCTCCTAACCTCTGAGCCATCTCTCCAGCCCCCTGCCCTTGAACTTTTGATTCTAGAAACTTGTCTTCAAGAGGTTGATTTTTGATGCTAAAAGGTTAGATTTTCTGGGGTGGAAGGAAGGAGAATAGAGTGTGCATACCGCTTCTTCTCTTTGTTCTTTTCTTTTCTTTTGCTCTTGGGGCTTCGAGATCTGCAGGAAGCAGAGACCGAGTCTGAGCAGAGCTGGGGTGAACATGACCTTGGAGTGCTGAAACCCAGCTGAGCTCAGATGTGGAACTTTGATCTGTTCTTCTTAGGCCTAAACCTCCCTGGCTCAGAGGGATCTGCCCACCTCATCTCATAAGGTACTGCCAGGTTCCACAAGGAAGGGTGTGTTTGTATGTGGTGGTGAGGGTAGAACCTATATGTGCACAGCCAAACAGGTGTTCTACCACTGAGCCACGCCCTCAGCCCCTCACTGGGGGATTCTAGGCAGGTGCTCTACCACTGAGCCACATCCCAGCCCCTCACTGGGGGATTCTAGGCAGGTGCTCTTCCACTGAGCCACACCCCAGCCCCTCACTGGGGGATTCTAGGCAGGTGCTCTACCACTGAGCCACACCCCAGCCCCTCACTGGGGGATTCTAGGCAGGTGCTCTACCACTGAGCCACATCCTAGCTCCTCACTGGAGGATTCTAGGCCAGTGCTGTATCTCTGAGCCATGCCCCCGATTGGA
Organism: Rhizomys pruinosus; assembly: GCA_009823505.1. Classification (NCBI taxonomy): domain Eukaryota; kingdom Metazoa; phylum Chordata; class Mammalia; order Rodentia; family Spalacidae; genus Rhizomys; species Rhizomys pruinosus. The sequence continues at coordinate 261,852 of VZQC01012424.1, forward strand.
CCCTTCTGCTTTTGATAAAAGGATTGAGAAGCCTCTGAATAGGCCTCCCCATCCCTCATCCTCATAGGCACCATCCTCCCTCCTGCCACCAAGTCTTTTCAGTCATCTGACCCCTCCAAACAAATACAATAAATACCAAAATGTACTTTCTATAGGAGCAAAATGATTAGGAGAAGCTGGGGAGTCCGAGGGTTCTCTGCAATTCTCTGGAGTCCTTGCTACCTATTTTGGGCTTCAGTTTCACTGCAAATCTCTTGTTAGTATTTCTAGCTCACTTCTAGGTCCTTCCCTGGCCAATGGTGATCACTAGGGGACAGCAGAGCCTCACACTACCAATCAACCCCAGAGGGCAGGGCAGAAATGGAAACTGAGTAAGTAGGAAGGGTAGGGTTAGGGGCTATTTAGGATCCTCTATTATTCGGTACAAGTGGCTTTTGGTAAAGTTCATGGTTTTGGTAAAGAAGGGCCTGAGGACTCTGCCTCTCCTTGGGCCTGCAGGGAAGGCTTCTGGCTCTCAGAGGAAAGGTGTAACTGCCCTGTGACCTTTGTTCCCTCCACACTGAGTTTCCTACCATCTTCTGTCTGGGCCTCTCTTTTTCTCCCAGTGGATCTCAATAAGCCATCTCATGCTGGTCTGCTGTCCTACCTGGTGGACTCAGCTCTGTGGGGGGTGACAGTCTACCTACCAGCTCTCTGGGGCTGACAGTCTACCTACCAGCTCTATAAGGGGCTGACAGTCTAAGTACCAGCTCTGTGGGGCTGACAGTCTACCTACCAGCTCTGTGGGGCTGACAGTCTACCTACCAGCTCTGTGGGGCTGACAGTCTACCTATCAGCTCTGTAGGGCTGACAGTCTACCTACCAGCTCTGTAGGGCTGACAGTCTACCTATCAGCTCTGTAGGGCTGACAGTCTACCTACCAGCTCTGTGGGGGCGGACAGTCTACCCACCAGCTCTGTAGGGCTGACAGTCTATCCACCAGCTCTGTGGGGGCTGAAAGTCTACCTACCAGCTCTGTAGGGCTGACAGTCTACCTACCAGCTCTGTGGGGGCTGACAGTCTACCCACCAGCTCTGTAGGGGCTGACAGTCTACCTACCAGCTCTGTGGGGGCTATCAGTCTACCCACCAGCTCTATAGGGCTGACAGTCTACCCACCAGCTCTGTGGGGGCTGACAGTCTACCTACCAGCTCTGTAGGGCTGACAGTCTACCTATCAGCTCTGTGGGGGCTGTCAGTCTACCTACCAGCTCTGTAGGGCTGACAGTCTACCTACCAGCTCTGTGGGGGCTGACAGTCTACCTATCAGCTCTGTGGGGGCTATCAGTCTACCTACCAGCTCTGTAGGGCTGACAGTCTACCTACCAGCTCTGTAGGGCTGACAGTCTACCTACCAGCTCTGTGGGGGCAGACAGTCTACCCACCAGCTCTGTAGGGCTGACAGTCTACCCACCAGCTCTGTAGGGCTGACAGTCTACCCACCAGCTCTGTAGGGCTGACAGTCTACCTACCAGCTCTGTAGGGCTGACAGTCTACCCACCAGCTCTGTGGGGCCTGACAGTCTACCTACCACCTCTGTGGGGGCTGACAGTCTACCTACCAGCTCTGTGGGGGCTGACAGTCTACCCACCAGCTCTGTGGGGGCTGACAGTCTACCTACCAGCTCTGTAGGGGCTGACAGTCTACCCACCAGCTCTGTAGGGCTGACAGTCTACCTACCAGCTCTGTAGGGCTGACAGTCTACCCACCAGCTCTGTGGGGCCTGACAGTCTACCTACCACCTCTGTGGGGGCTGACAGTCTACCTACCAGCTCTGTGGGGGCTGACAGTCTACCCACCAGCTCTGTGGGGGCTGACAGTCTACCTACCAGCTCTGTAGGGGCTGACAGTCTACCCACCAGCTCTGTGGGGGCTGACAGTCTACCTACCAGCTCTGTGGGGGCTGACAGTCTACCTACCAGCTCTGTGGGGGCTGACAGTCTACCTACCAGCTCTGTGGGGGCTGACAGTCTACCTACCAGCTCTGTGGGGGCTGACAGTCTACCTACCAGCTCTGTGGGGGCTGACAGTCTACCTACCAGCTCTGTGGGGGCTGACAGTCTACCTACCAGCTCTGTGGGGGCTGACAGTCTACCTACCAGCTCTGTGGGGGCTGTCAGTCTACCCACCAGCTCTATAGGGCTGACAGTCTACCTACCAGCTCTGTGGGGGCTGACAGTCTACCTACTATCTCTGTAGGGCTGACAGTCTACCCACTATCTCTGTAGGGCTGACAGTCTACCCACCAGCTCTGTGGGGCTGACAGTCTACCCACCAGCTCTGTAGGGCTGACAGTCTACCTACCACCTCAGGCTGCCCACCCAGGCTCCTACCCACGCACTGAGCCACCCCAGCTCACAAAGCTGCTTCTACTGCCCTGTCCTGTTCTTTGCAATTCATGTTCTGATGCATCTGCTTTCAGAGATGGTTGCATCAGGCCTCCAGACACCCCCCCCCCACCGGGTGTCGGCCTTTTCTGGAATTTCTTGGGGTTCTTGCCTCAAAGCTGGCTCCTGAGTCAGGCAAAGGTCACAACAGTAAACTTGTTTATTTGCCTCCCTCCCACGTCCCCAGTCCACCTTACACACATGCTCCACGTGGGTCAGGATTGGGAGATAGGGCCATACTGGACTCAAGACCTCCCTCTCGGCTGTACTTCCTTTGAGCTTTGGTCACTGCAGGGGACCGGCAGGACCGGCAGCATGCTCATCACACACTCACCTGTGTCGCCTCTTCCTTCGGGACCCAGAATCAGACCTACAGGGTGATAAAGAAGTTCTCTTGAGCCTACCCGGGGACGACTCGGGGACACAGAGGAGCGCAGCTCAGGAATGTGAGACAAGGCTGCAGAGGAGGTGGGGCAGTGAGCTACCTGTCTCTGCGGTGTTTCCTCATGCTTTTCTTCTTCTTGCGCAAGGGGGAGGCGCTCCCACAGCTGTGGACACAGGGGTGGGCACTAGTGAGCTGGGGTAGAGGGGGCAGATGAATGTGGCTGCAGAGGCTTCAGGCATGGAAGCTGGGTAGGGGTCCCAGCTCGCAAAGCCCAAAAGCCCATTGTACAAAGTGTTCCTCAGAGGCTCGAGGGTCAGAGCACAGAAGCCAATTTTTGGTGTCATTCTTCAGGCAGTGCCCACCTCATTTTTTACTATTATTATTATTATTATTTGTTGTGTGTGTTCGTGTGTACATGTCATGGTGTACAGGTGGATTTCAGAAGACAACTTGTAGAAAACAGTTCTGTTCAACCATGTGGGTCCTAGGGATTGAACTCAGGTCATCAGGCTTGGCAGCAGGTGACTCTATCTGCTGAGCCATCTCACCAGCCATCTCACCAGCCCCGCCTTTTTTTTTTTTTTTTCAATGTGCTTTCTATAGACTTTAATGTAACATATTCTGGACACATGTTAATTACCAAGCTTGTAAATTTTTTAAGTATTTTCTACAGGTGTGTGGCTTGTCTTTCATTAAGATATTTTGTTGTTCTAAATGCAATGTTCAATCTTGATTAAAGGTAAATTTATCAATATTTTGGTGTCATATTTAAAAGGGCTTATAAAGACTTTCTTTTTTTTTTTCTTTGAGAATTTTACAGTTATCTCTTACATTTAGGTTTATGTATTCATTTTACATAATGCTATGTTAGCCGGCTTTGTTTTTGTCTCAATATACTTATTGGTAAAAAAAAAAAAAAAGAAAGGAGGGGGAGGGAGGGAGGAGGGAGAAGGAGGGAGGGAGGAAGGGAGGGAAGGAAGGAGGGAGAGGGTGATAAGGAAATAAAAGAGCTAGAGAGATGGCAAAGCAGTGTAAAGAAATTGCTGTTCTTCCAGGGAATCCTATGTCCTCTTGTAGATACCTGTGAGTGCCCTAGATACCAGAACACACATGGCACACACACACACACACAACACACACACACACACACATATTTAAGAGAGAGACAGAAGAAAGAGAAAAAGAAAAAGGAAGGAAGGAAAGAAAGAGAGAGAGAGAGAGAGAGGAAGGAAGGAAAGAAAGAAAGAAGAAAAAGAGAGTAGGGCTGGAGGGATGACCTAGTGGTTAAGAGCACCGACCGCTCTTGCAGAGGACCCAGGCCGGTTCTATCCCAGCACCCACATGGCGGCTGGAACCCTCTGTAACTCAATTCCAGGAGAACTCCAGTTCCGGGGAATCCGAGACCCTCTTCTGACCTCTGCAGCATTGCACGACACACGGGTGCACAACCTATGCAGACAGTACATTCATACACATAAAAATAAATAAAAAATGAAAAAAAAAAAAAAGAGTAAAGAAAGGGAGAGAAAGAAATGTAGGCTTTCTCACATTGAACTGTCTTGGGATCTTTGTTAAAAGCCAAGGAACAGGGCTAGAGAAATGGCTCAGCAGTTAAGAGCACTGACTGTTCTTGCAGAGAACCTGGGTTCGATTCCCAGCACCCACATGGTGGCTAAGAACCATCTTTAAGCGGGAGTTGGTGGCACACTCCTTAATCCTAGCCTACTGGGAGCAAAGGAGGCTCATCTCTGTGAGTTCAAGGCCAGCCTGGTCTACAGAGTGAGTTCCAGGCCAGCTGGGGCTATAGGGAGACCCTATCTCAAAAAAAAAAAAAAAAGCCAAGGAACAGTGCTAGAGCAGTGGGTAGGTCAGTGATTAAGAGCACTTACTGCTTTTGCAGAGCACCTGGGTTCAGTTCCCAGCACCCCATGGATGGCAGCTCACAACCACCTATAACTCCAGTTTCAGGGGATCTGACACCCTTTATGGCTCCAGTCTTCGCTATTGTGAAGAGAGCTGTAATAAACATAGCTGTGCATGTATCTCTGAGATAGGATGAGTCTTGTGGGTATATACCCAGGTTGTAGACTCATTTTGAGTCTTTTAAGGGTTCTCCACACTGCTTCTTCCTAGGTTTGTTTGTACAAGTTTACCGTTCCCCACCGCCAGTGGATGACGTGTTCCCCTTTCCACAACCTCTCCAGCCATTGGGTTTGTCTTTTTTTTTATTTTGTCTAGCCAAATTCATTATGGACGTGAGATGATATCTTAAAGTGGTTTTACACCTGCATACTCTTAACTTATTTAGTGACTGCTGAATAACTTTGAAAGGCATTTCTCAGCCTTCTTTATTCCTACTTTTTCAAGGTTCTGTTCAGACTCATTTTACTCCATCTCTTTTGAGTAGGTATTTGTTTTCTTACTTTTGTTTTTTTGAGAAGTTTTTATATGTGGAAGTTAATGCTCTGTCTGATGACTTCAGCAGTGAAGGTTTCTCCCACTCTGTGGGTTGTCTCTTCAGTCTTGATTATCTTTCTTTCATGTACTGAAGTTTTTGAGTTTAAGTGGGTTCCCCCAATTTGTACAATTGTCAACCGTTTTCCTGCACAGCTGCTATGTAATTTAGGGAATCTTTCATATGCCTTATGTCTTACAGGTTTCGCCACAATCCTATTCTTCTATCACCTTCAGAGTTTTGGGTTTCATGCTGAGGTCTTTGATCCCATTTGCAGTTTATTTTTTTACAGGGAGAGAGGTGGGGCTAAAAACCTTAAAACTCCTTAAGTTGGTGCCTATCCTTGAGATTGAGATGGGTTTCTTGTAGACAGCATATAGATGGGTTTTGTTTCCTAATCCAATCTCCCAGTCTTGTCTTTGATTGGGGAGTTTAGTCCATTAATATTTAAGGTTATAATTGAAAGATGCATGTTGCTTCCTTTCATCTTATTATCCATTTGCAATTTTAGTCTCAGTTTCTACTTCTGCAGATATGTTTTTATTAGTTTCTCTTTCTAGGGCTTGGGGATAGTTGCTCCCCTCTTCTGTCCTTTGAATTGCTTCAAGTATTTTCTCATGGGTTGGTTTTCTGGGCATGTATTCTATCATCTTGTTTATGTCATGGAATATTTTTCTCTCTCCTTCAACTATAATTGACATTTTTGCTGGGTATAGTAACCTGCGTTGGCATCTATTGTCCTTTAACACTGGGAATGCTTTGCTCCATGTTCTTCTTGCTTTCATGGTTTGTGCTGAGAAGTCAGTTGTAATTCTGATGGGTTTCCCCTTATATGTGAATTGTTTTTCTCTTGTGGCTTTCAGAATTTTGTCTTTGTTTTGGGTGTCTAGTGCATTGACTATGATATGGTGTGGAGAGTTTCTTTTCTGATCTTGTTTGTTTGGAGTTCTATGTGCTTCTTGTATTTGTATGGGTTTGTCTTTTTTGAATTTGGGCAAATTTTCATCTATTATTCTGTTGAAAATATGATCAATACTATTCTCTTGGGATTATTCTCCTTCCTCTATTCCTATGATGCAGAGGTTTGATCTTTTCATAGTGTCCCATATTTCCTGGTTGTTCCACTTTTTTGTATTTTTAAAATTTTCATAATCTTTACTTGAAATTTTTAGTTGTTCTGTGTTATCTTCCAGGTCTGATATTCTTTGTTCTGCTTCCTCCATTCTATTTCTGAGGCTTTTTCCATTCCTTTCCTCTTGATTGGATGAGTGTTCTGTTTCCTTTTTCATTTCATCCTGTGATTTCTTTAGTATTTCCACTTCCTTTTGGAGCTTCTCAATCTCTTCTTGGTGCTCCTTACTTCACTGGTTGGCTTCCTTTTTCAGTGTTTCCACTTCCCTCCAAAGTTTGTCATTTTCTCCCTCTAGTTCTTTCTGGAGTTTGTCATTCTCTCTCTGTAGTTCTTTCTGAAGTTTGTTATTGTCTCCCTCTAGGTCCTTCTTGAGTTTTTAATTCTCTCTCCTTAGTTCTCTGACTTGTTCTTTATATTCTTTAATTTCTGAATAGGTCTGCAATTGTTCCTCTAAGATCTGTTTCTTGGGTCACCCCCAGGGGATCCCATTGTGAGAATCCCTCCACAGGGTTGGGAGAGCTTGGTGTGGAATTATCCTGCACCTTTCCCATGTTGTTCCTTTGCTGTGTCCCTGGCATGTGGGTTTCCCTTTTTTGCCTGTATTCAGATGTGAATCACAAATGCCTTTTCACTGTTTTGAAGGCTTGCTTATTGCCTGCTTCAGATGCCCTTTTCTTTTTTTCTCCTTGTTTATGGAGTGTTGATTTGTCTAGGTTCCAGGCTTTCAATTTTGTTAATATATTGGAAGTCTAATTCACTCTTCCCTTCTGTTCTGAAGGTTCTCCAAAAAATCCACTTGGACACTCTCTCAGCAATTCCAGTTGGCGGGGTGGTGGTGGGGGAGATATGCCCGACTTAGCCTGTGCCCCGGTACTCTGTGCTTCAGGTGGTCCTGGGAAGTCCCTGCTCTAAGCCCTGTGCACTCAAGTCTCACAGTGGCAACAGGCCCACTTTTAATACCAGCTAGAAGGGCGACTCCACCCCCTCAGCCACACCAACAATGATTTAACAGCCCAACCTTTAATCCCAGCTATCAGGGTGACTCCACCCTGCTAGCCACACAAGACAAAGATTTAGCTATCCAACAATCCAAGGAATCAGTTATCCAACAACCCAGGAGTAGATCTATCCTAAAATCTGCCTGGCTGAAGCACCGGCTCCTACCTGTGCTTCAGGTGGTCCTGAGAAGTCCCTGCTCTAAGCCCTGCACACTTGAAATGCCTATATTTAAATCCGGGTTCTCAATTCTATTCCACTGATCAGTGTGTCTTTTCATGCCAGTATTATGCTGCTTTTGTTACTATAGCTCTGTAGCATAATTTGAGATCAGGGATTGCAATCCCTCCAGTAGTTCTTTTATTGTTCAGGATTATTTTGAATTTATAGATTGCTTTTGATAGGATGGCCATTTTCACAATGTTAATCCTACAGGTCCACAAGCATGGAAGGTCTTTCTATCTTCAGGTATCCAATTTCTTTCAAAGTTTTTCTTATTATGCAAGTCCTTCACTTTGTTGATTAGATTTATTCCAAGATATTTTGGGGGGGTTTTGAGGCTATCCTGAATGGGATCATTTCCTGGATTTCTTTCTTGGTATGATTGTTGTTGGTATGTAGGAAGGGGTGTTAGTTTTAATTTCTGTTACTTTGCTAAATGTATTTATCAGTTCTAGGAGTTTTCTGATAGTCTCATAGGGTCTTTTATTTATAGAATCATATCATGTGCAAATAAGCATACTTTGCTTTCTTCCTTTCCAATTTGTATCTCCTTTATTTGTCTAAGAATTCAAGTACAATTGAACAGGAATGGAGAGAGTGGATATCCTTGTCTTGTTCCTGATTTGAATGGGAATGCTTTGAGTTTTCCTCCATTTAGTATGATGTTTGTTGTGGGATTTTTGTATATTGCCTTTATTATGTCATGATATGTCCCCTGTACCTCTAGATCCTCCATGATTTTTCTGATGAATGGATTTTGGATTTTTGGGGGTCTTTTTTGAGACTGGGTCTCCCTGTAGCCCTAGCTGTCCTGGAACTCACTCTGTAGACCAGACCAAACGTGGCTTTGAACTCACAAAGATCCACCTGCCTCTGCCTCCCAAGTGCTAGGATTAAAGGCATGTGCCACCATGCCAGCTTTTTTGGTTTTTTTTTTTTTTTGTTTTTTTTTTTGGTCTTTGGATTTTGGATTTTTTTCCAGAGGCTTTTCCTGCATCTGATGCAATAGTCATATTTTTTCTATGTGTGGTTGTTTATGCAGCAGATTACACTTACTAATTTATACATGTTGAACCATCCCCACATCAATGAGATAATTCTTACAAAGTGGTTAGCATAAGACCNTTTTAAGTCACTGGGTCCTGGGCCTTGGCAATTCAGCTAGCCTAATTGACCAGGGATTCCCAGGGACCTGCCTATTTCTCTGTCCCCTGTGCTGGGATTTGAAGCCTGTGCTACCATGCTCAGATTTTTATATGGGTTCTGAGGATCAAACTCGGGTCCTCATGCTTGCACGGCAAGCACTATACTGACTGAGCTGTCTCCTCAGCCCATTTGTTGGTTTTTGAGACAGGTCTTGCTGTACAGCTCAGGCTGGCCTTGAACTCATGACCCTCTTGCCTCAGCCTCCTGAGTGCTAGAATTATTCATGTGGCACCGTGTGTAGTGGAAGAGCTTTTGTTTGTTGGGTTGGGTTTTCTTAGAGTTGAGAATAGAACCCAGAGCCTTGCACTTGCTAGGCAAGCTCAGTACCATTGAACTACTTCCAGCCTTTGGGATTCTGGTCTGGATGGGCAAAAGCTGGCACTAGAATGTTGTGTCCACCCCTAAGGTGCCAGGTCTCTGGTCTCTTTCCCACCCTCGGACACCCCCACCTTGGGCCCCATCCCCATCCCTATCCCCTTTATCACTGACCTGCATTCTGACTCTAGTCTTTTCTTTTTGCTGAGGTGAGATGCCAGGGAGAAAGGACAGACAGATGGACCCGGTTAGCTAGTAGCCTCAGCTTGTACCTCAGGATGGGGGGGGGTTAGAAATGGGGAAGTTGTAGTTGAGACCCAGTGATGACCCACTTCCCAGGGCCACCCACACTTGGGAATCCCAGGAGATGGGAATAGCCAATAAGGAGCGGAGTTTACGGAGGGGCGGAGCCTAGTGAACCGGTGGGACTGAAGCGCAGGGGCTTAGATGAGGGATGGGAAATTCAAGAGAAGCGAAGAGGCAGGTTTAAGGAGTTGGATCCCAATTGTAACATCTGTGTCCCCGCATGCCAAGGATAGACGCCCCGGGCTCTCCCTGCTTCCCTTTGGGGGCCCTGCGCCCCTCTCACCGGCTCCTCCGGTGGCTGCCTTTCTTTTTCCTCTTCTTCTTGGGAGGGGGCGACGCGGAGCTGCTGGACCAGTGCTTGGTCCTGGGTGAGAAGGGGCGGCGGGGGCGGTGAGAGGGGCGGCCCCGCGCTGCCCTCCCCTCTGCCGCGGCGGCCGCTCACCTGTACCCCCGGTGCCCGCGGTAGCAGGCAGCCGGGCAGTCGCAATCCACTGGTCCATCGTCTTCATCGAAGGGTGGGTAATCAAGGCCCGGCTCCAAGCCCTCCATCCGCCGCGGGGTCTCTGCCATGCTAAGGGGAGACAAAGACTCTGACCATCCCTCCGGACAGTACACTGCTGGGGAGAGGGGCTGTCCTTGAAGAACAGAGGGTTCTGCTCTCTCCAGCCCTGGAGGGTCTGATGGAGATTTGAATAATTTAAACCCTGGGGCAATGGTTTGCAAAAGAGAAAGCAAGTTCAGTAACAAACCTGTCATCTCAGCTGCTGGGTGTGGTGAGGATTGCAAGTCGGGCTATGCAGTGAGTTCAAACCCAACCTGATCAACTTAGCTAGGCTATGTCCGGAAATTGAAGAAATAAAAAGGAGGGTGAGGGTATAGGTCAGTAACAGAGAGAGAGCCTGCCTAGAACTCCCTGGAGAAGGACTGGGGTCTGGGTCACAGCCTTTGAACACCTGCCTAGCATGTGGAAGGCCCTGGGTTCCATCCCGCCAACACACACACACACACACACACACACACACACACACACACACACACACTCGCAGAGGGTGCAGAGTTAGCTGAATGTTTGCTTAGTTCTACCTCCAGTACCACATAAACCATAAATTGGGTGTGGTGGCATATGCCTATAATCTTAGTACTTCAGAGGCAGAGACAGGTGGCTTGGGGGCGTTTAAGGTCCTTCTTGGAGACACAGGTAGCTGAAGGCTAGCCTGGGCTGCATGAGACCCTGGCTCAAACAACAAAGATCCATCCCGTTTACTGAGCCCCATCTCCCATCCCCCATTAAACCTCCTCTCCGTGGTACACAGTCTCCTTGTTCCTCCTTAGCCTCTCTTTCCTTTACTTGAACCCCACTCTGAAAAAGCCCCTCCTCCATGAGGGCTGACGTCTGCTTTTCCAGGGCACCCCAACCCCAGGGCCCCCCTCCTGCTCTTCTTTTCCTTCAACCCTGGCCTCAGCCTCTGAAATATTCATAGCCTCTCCCGCCGTCCCTCCCCTGGCAGCCTCCAGAGGCCTCCTTAACTCAGATGCTCCAGCTGCCTGGCTGTCTTCATCAATCACGCCTGGCGCCAGAGGGCGAGGGGGGCGGGTAGAGTTCTGCTTCCAGCTCCCCATCCATCTCAGATCTGGCTTCACCCAGCAGGGGCCAGCCCCCTCCCATCCCCGCTCCTAGCTCCCACCATCCTCCGCCACAGTCGTTTGGTCTTAAGGGCTGTTGGAAGTGCTGCCTGATCACACCTCCCTTACCTCATTGGTTCACACAAGCCTTATCCTGAGAGCTTGGTCCCTGAATGGCTGTGTGACCTGGGGTCTCATCTGGGCAGACTGGGAACCTTTTCTCCATCACCAGAGATAATTAGTATAGGACAGTTGTTCCTCCTCCTCCTCCTCCTCCTCCTCCTCCTCCTTGGTCATTTTGAGACAGGGTCTCCCTGTAGCACTGGCTGTCCTGGAACTCACTATGTAGACAAGGCTGGCCTTGAACTCATAGATATCCATCTGCCTCTGCCTCCCAAGTGCTGGGATTAAAGGCATGTGCTGGGGCTGGAGAGATAGCCTAGCGGTTAAGAGCACCGACTGCTCTTGCAGAGGACCCGGGTTCGATCCCCAGCACCCACATGGCTGCTAAGAACTGTCTGTAACTCCAATTCCAGGAGAACTCCAGTTCCAGGGGAATCCGACACCCTACACCCTCTTCTGACCTCTGCAGCATTGCACAACAGGTGCACAAACCGAAATGCAGACAGTACATTCATACACATACAAAAATAAATAAAAATTTAAAAACCAAAAAAATAAAGGCATGTGCCACCATGCCCAGCAGGACAATTCTTTAAAATCTTTTAAAATTCTTTTTTTTTTTTTTTTTTTTTTTTTTGGTTTTTTCGAGACAGGTCTCCCTGTAGCCCCAGCTGTCTTGGAACTCACTCCTGAGACCAGGCTGGCTTTGAACTCACAAAAGATCCGCCTGCCTCTGCCTCCCAAGTGCTAGGATTAAAGGCATGTGCCACCACGCCTGGCTTAAAATTCTTTAATTTATTATTTTTATTTTATGTGTATGAACGTATTGCCTGTATGTATGTAAATACAACCACGTTGTGCAATGCCCAAGGAGGTCAGAAGATGGCATGGGATCCCCTGGAACTAGAGTTACAGGTTGTTAGCCACCATATGGGTGCTGGGAAGGGAGTCTGGGTCCTCTGCAAGAGCAGCCAGTGCTTTTAACTGCTGAATCAACTCTCCACCCCCTAATTTTTTTTTTTACATTTATTTATTTTATGTGGATGTGTGTGTGTATGTGTGTCTGTGGGGGTGTATTCATGTGTGCCACTCCATCAGAAGACAGCTTGCTGGACAGTTATCTGGTCAGTCATGTGGTTTCTGTGGATCAAACTCAGGTACTCAGATTTGGCAGCTAGCATCTTTACCTACAGAACCATCTTTCCAGCCCAGAACAAGTCTTTAACTAAATTAAATTTATTTATTAAATATTTTTATTTATTATTTATTTATTTATTTATTATTATTATTATTATTTTTTTTTGTCTTTTCGAGACAGGGTCTCCCTGTAGTCCCAGCTGTCCTGGAACTCACTCTGTAGACCAGGCTAACCTTGAACTCACAAAGATCCACCTGCCTCTGCCTCCCAAGTGCTAGGATTAAAGGCATGCGCCACCACGCCCGGCTTTTATTTATTTATTTATTTATTTTTATTTTTATGTGTATGAGTGTACTGTCTGCACGTAGGTTGGTGCACCCATGTCGTGCAATGTCGTGGAGGTCAGAAAAGGGTGTCGGATTCCCCTGGAACTGGAGTTAAAGACAGTTCTTAGCCACCATGTGGGTGCTGGGAATCGAACCTGGGTCCTCTGCAAGAGCAGTCGCTCTTAACTGCTGAGCCATCTCTCCAGCCCCAATTTATTTATTATTTATTTTTGGCAATATTGGCGCCTGAACCCGGGGCCTCAAGGATGTTTGGGAATAAATAGGGCTGGAGAGATGGCTCAGCAGTTTAGAGCACTTGCCACTCTGGCAGAGGACAGGAGTTCAGTTCCCAGAATCCACATGGTCACTAATAACCTTGATGCCCTCTGCTGGTCACTATAGGCATTGCATGCAGGTGGTGCACTTACTGGCAGGCACTCATATACATGGACAAAAAAAGAATGCTGGGTAAAGTACCCAACTATTGAGCTATATTCACATCCCCAACTTTGCACTTTTTATTTTGAGACAGGGTCTTACTAAATTGCCCAGGCTGATGGTAAACTCACTCTGTAGCCTAGGAAGGCCTTGAATTTGGTAATCCTCCTGTGTCGGCTGAGATGACAGGTCTCTATCACCAGGCCCAGTTATGTAATTAAGTTAATTGATTAACTAACTAATTTATCTATTGGTGTTTGAAGACTGGGTCTCATGTAGCCCAGATTGCCCTTGGACTCATGAGCCCTCTGTCTCCACCTCCCTAGTGCTGATATTACAAGTGTGATCTATCTACACATTTGGTTTTATTGGGTTTATGGAACCCAGGCCTTTGGGCATGCTATCTGAGCATTTACTAGCTGCCACTCTCCAGTCCTGTTTATTAATTTATTTAAACCTTATATTTGCACGTATTTAGTGTACATGTACATGAGGGGGGGTGAATGTGTGTCACAGTGTGTGCATGGAGGCCAGAGAACACCTTACTTTCCTTCCACCATGTGGATGCTGGGGACTGAACTCACATTGTTACTGTTGGTGGCAAGCTCCTTTACCCACTGAGCTATCTCATTGGCCCCCAGTTTTTTTATTGAATTTTCAAGAATGTCATATTTTGACCAAATTTAAATCCCATCCTCCATCTGTACCACCCTCTACCCCCATCCAGTTTCAGGCACATACACACATTTATATGTATATATATATTAAGGCCTATAGAGTCAGGTTTGTATTCCTAAATGTGCTTTGATGTATTCCCGCCATCCACCGGAGCCTGGTCAACCTACCGACAGTCCCATCCTTACATGAGCTATGAGACTGACCTGTTTGTTTTGTTTTTAATTTTATTTATTATTCTATGTGTATGAGTGTACTGTCTGCATGTAGGTAGGTGCACCTGTTTTGTACAATGCTGTGGAGGTCAGAAGAGGGTGTCGGATTCCCCTGGAACTGGAGTTAAAGACGGTTCTTAGCTGCCATGTGGGTGCTGGGAATTTAACCCGGGTCCTCTGCAAGAGCAACCAGTGCTCTTAACTGCTGAGCCATCTCTCCAGCCTCAGGTTGGCGTTTCTTACACCTCCTCACGTCCATGCTGGGATTTTGCCTGGCTTGAGTTTACATGGGACTTGTGGATCCTGTCACCATCCATGTGAAGAACTGCCTAGCTCTGGAAAACTGTTTCCCTGTGCTCAGCCAGCACATCTGACTCTTCCAGTTTTTCCACCCCTTCTTCCACAATGATTGGTGAGTCTGGGGAGGCCAAAACTTGGTATAGGTGTCTATTTAGGGATAAGCAGTGTGTAGCCTCTTGTTCTCTGAACGTTGGCTAGTTGTGGCTCTCTGTGTTAATCACCATCAGCTGCAAAAGGAATCTCTCTCTCTCTCTCTCTCTCTCTCTCTCTCTCTCTCTCTCTCTCTCTCTCCAACAAGTTTGTTTGTTTACAACCGACCTTTCACAGGCTTCGCACTAAGGTACTGGGCTCCAGTGTGGTGACCCCTCCCACATCATTCCCCATCTCCTTCCATTTGTCAGTGATGCGGGCTGCAGCTGAACACTGTACCCCCTCTGGGGACCGCCCCCACAGAGTTCACCCTTCCCTGTAGAGAGAGGGAGAGTGGGACAAGTATACCAGCTTTGGATTCTCACAGACAGGTTTGATGGCTGAGCCTTGGGGACCTTTTTCTACAGGAAGGAGGAGAATAGCCTGGCTTTGAGCAGAGGATTAAGTAAGAGTCTCTCTGTGCTTCTCCTGACACCAGGCCTGGGCTATGACCTAGACCTTGCCTAGTAGCACTTGTTGCTAAGGGACATTTGCTGGCTTACATAATACAGATGCCTCTTCTAGGGAGGAAGGGAGCAAGTCACATTAAAAAAAGAAAAGATCTGGGGCTGGAGAGATGTCTCAGTGGTTAAGAGCACTGACTGCTCTTGCAGAGGACCCGGGTTTGATTCCCAGCACCCACATGGCGGCTAAGAACCATCTTTAACTCCAGTTCCATGGGAATCCAACATCCTCTTCTGACCTCTGTGGCATTTCATGACACAGGTGCACCAACCTACATGCAGACAATACACTCATACACATAAAAAATAATAAATAAATTTAAAAAGAGAGAAAAGATCTAAGTAGGGGAGGCTGGCCACAGCTACAGGGTTAAAGATTTAAGCTGGGCATGGTGGTAGGTGCCTTTGACACCAGCACTCTAGAGGCAGAGGCAGGTAGATCTCTGACAGATCAAGTCCAGCCTGGTCTACCTAGCAAATTCTAGGCCAGCTGGGGCTACAGGGAGACCCTGTCTCAAAACAAAGTCAAACAAAAACAACAGGGGCTGGAGAGATGGCTCAGCAGTTAAGAGCACTGGCTGTGTTAGGTTCCCAGCACCCACATGGCGGCTAACGAGCATCTGTAATTCCAGTTCCAGAGGATCACACTCTCTTGTGGTCTCCATGGGCATCAGGCACACATATTGTGCACTTATATATATTTAGGCAAAACAATTATGCACATAAAATAAAAAAATAAATCTTTAAAAATTAGGTTGAGGGAGACAGAGGAAAACATTCCATTGTCAAACTCGCTTCAACATATACACACATGAAACACACATGGCTAAGTGCTCCTACATATACATGTGCATATACCACACACAAGAAAACAAAAAGTCAAGGGCTGGGGATGTGGCTCAGTGGTAGAACTCTTGCCTAGGATCCACCAGTGAGGTTCTGGAGGAATGGCCCAGCTGTAGAGCTCATGCCTAGAATTCCTCAGTGAGGAGCTGGGGTTGTGTGGCTCAGTGGTAGAACACTTGTCTAGTGTGAGGCCCTGGAATCATTCATCAGGAAAATAAAGGTCACCATGTAATTTATAAACCCCAGACTGGCTCCAACAGCCTTGGAACCATCACACAGATATCTGGGAGGCTTCTCTGGGCTGATGGAGAGTGACTCATGTCATCTTCTCCGCAGAGTGACTCATGTCATCCTCTCCGCAGAGTGGAGCACTCCCACATTGTGCATTCAAGTCTCTGCTTTTCTTCATGCTGAAGCCAGCTTCCTCTTAATACCTGTCTCTGAAGTTCCGGCTTGCTCTCCTGGCTTGTCCAGTCGCCCCAACCCAACATCCTCCTGAGCTCCTGGGCCCATCACGCCCCACCTCTAGCTCTTCAACCACACAGATGCCTGACACATAAAATATAGTCTTGCCCCTGTAGCCCTAGCTGGCCTGGAACTCGCTACATAGACCAGGCTGGCCTCAGTCTCACAGAGAGCTACCTGCCTGGCTTTGCCTCCTAAGTGCTGAGATTAAAGGCAGTGGCCAGAACTCCTAGTTTAATTTCCTTTTGATTGATTGATTTTATGTGCACCAGTGCTTTGCTTGCATGTATGTAAATGTACCCATGTCATGCAATCTCTGTGGACCTGGAGTTATGGTCCATTGTTAGCCGCTATGTAGGTGCCGGGAACTGAACCTAGGCCCTCTGCAGGAACAGGAGGTGCTTTTAACCTCTGAGTCAGCTCTTCAGCTCCTCTACCTTATTTTGGGGGGCAGGGTCTCTCACCGAACCTGGAGCTCACAGTTTGGGATAGATTGGTTGGCTAGCAAGCTCTATGGATCATTTATGTCTTTGTGCCCTTACTTGGCTTACAGATATGTGCCATGATGCCTGGCTTTTAGATGAGTGCTGAGAACTCGAACTCCACTTCTCACACTTGTGCAGCAAGCAGTTTACCCTCTGAGTCATCTCCATTATTATTATTTTTTCTTTTTTTTCAGACAGGGTCTCCCTGTAGCCTAACCTAGCCTGGAACTAGCCCTGTAGACCTGGCTGGCCTTGAACTCACAGAGGTCTGCCTGCCTCTGCCTCCTGAGTGCTGGGATTAAAGGCTCAAAATACATTTTTTTAAAGTGGAGATGGGGCTGGAGAGATGGCGTAGCGGTTAAGAGCACTGACTGCTCTTACAGAGGACCCGGGTTCGATCCCCAGCACCCACATGGCGGCTGAGAACCGTCTGAAACTCCAATTCCAGGAGAACTCCAGTTCCAGGGGAATCCGACACCCTCTTCTGACCTGTGCGGGAATCCAACACCCTCTTCTGACCTCCGCGGCATTGCATGACAGGGGTGCACAGACCTGCATGCAGACAGTACATTCATACACATACAGAAATAAATAAAAAAAAATAAAGTGGAGAGTGATATTGATTTTTTAAATTTTTTAGAAAGTTGAGAGTGGTATTTCTGATCTCTACACTCGCAAATACACATGCGTACGCACACACATGCTCGCACATACACATGCATATGCACACACATGCTTGCACATACACATGCATATGCACACACAAGCTCGCACATACGCATGCGTATGCACACACATGCTCGCACATACACATGCATATGCACACACATGCTCGCACATACACATGTGTATGCACACACATGCTCACACATATACATGCGTACGCACACACATGCTCGCACATACACATACACCCATACGAAAACAAGACTGTCACTCCCTCTTCTCCATGACGTTATTTTTTTAAATTTTTATTTTGTATGTGTATGAGTGTACTGTCTGCATGTAGATTTGTGCACCCATGTCGTGCAATGCCACGGAGGTCAGAAGAGGGTGTCGGATTCCCCTGGAACTGGAGTTAAAGACTGTTTTCAGCCTCCATGTGGGTGCTGGGGATCAAACCCGGCTCCTCTGCGAGAGCAGCCAGCACTCTTAACCACTAGGCCATCTCTCCAGCCCCAATGACACTATGTTTTATTACAAGAAGTTTTGAGTTTTAGTTTTTGTAATTCTTTTTCTATTGCATTTATTTGCATGTGTGTGTGTGTGTGTGTGTGTGTGTGTGTGTGTGTGTATGTATGTACACACATGGCACGTTGCTCTTGTGGACAACTTGGAGGAGCCAGTTCTCTTCTAGCATGTGGGCCCACAGGACTGAACTCAGGTCATCAGGCTTTGTGGCAAGCGCCTTTACCTGCTGAGTAATGTCACTGGCCCAACACTTTGTTAATTATCTGGTTTTATTTGCCATTCTCTGTCCAAAGAACAGATGAATGAGCTGAGATGGTGGTGGGATTCCAGGCAAAGGTCTTTCCTCTCTATTCTTCCACTCAGCTACCATACCAGCCCTTATCCAGGCTCGGGATGAGGATAGGAAGGGGGTCAAATCAGGCCTGTGTTCTCTTCTCTCGTGGCGTCACAAAGCAGGGCAAACATTGGTACTGTGTCTATTATGATAATGACTAGTCCGGGTGCCAGGCAGTATTGTGAGCCTTTTCCATGTACTTATCTCATTTAATCAGAATGAGCCTCTGACATGGGGCCCATGATTAAAATTCCCATCTTATAAATGATGAGATACAGAGAGGTCACACTGTGTCTAAAATTAGATGCGTTGAGAAAATGACTAGATTTTTCTCAGTCTGTCTGTATTAGAAGCTTTCAAATACTGTTTTCCACAAGCCTTTTCCCACAAACATTTTATTAATAACCGAGACACTTTTTGTTTTGTTTTGCTTTTGAAGCAATGTCGGGGGGCTGAAGAGATGGCTCAGTGGTTAAGAGCACTGGCTGGTCTTGCAGAGGACCTGAGTTCCATTCCCAGCACTGAATGGCAGCTAACAACCATCCACAACTCTGGTTCTAGGAGATTTGATGCTCTCTTCTGGTCTCTGTGGGCATTAGATGCACAGATGCACTTACATACATGCATGCAAAATGCACATACACACACACACACACACACACACACACACACACACACACCCCTGAAACTGTTAGGATGGCAAGATGGCTCAGTGGGTAAAGGTGCTTGCTCCCAAGCTGGTGATCTGAGTTTGAGCCTCAGAACTCACAAGGTTGAAGGAGAGAAATGACTCACACAAGTTGTCCTCTGACCTCAACATATACCACGGCAGGCACACTCTCCTCCCAAATCAATAAATGTAAAAAATTTTAAGGGCTACAGAAATGGCTCAGTGGTTAAAAGCACTGGCTATTCTTGCAGAGGACCTAGGTTTGGTTCCTGGCACCCACACGGTGGCTAATAACCATCTATAACTCCAGTTCCAGGGCCTCTGATGCCCTCTTCTGACCTCTGAGGTCATTTCATGCATGTGATGAACTCTTTTTTTTTTTGTCTTTTTGAGACAGGGTCTCCCTTTCATTCCTCAAGGCTGGCCTTGAATTCCCAGAGATCCACCTGCTTCTGCCTCCTGAGTGCTGGGATTATGGCACTAAAGATGGTTTTTAGCCACCATGTGGGTGCTGGGAATTGAACCCGGGTCCTCTGCAAGAGCAGTCAGTGCTCTTAACCAGTGAGCCATCTTTCCAGCCCCTGAACTCACATTTTATGGAACAAAGGTGGACAGAGATTTGGGAACTCAGGAAGATGCTTGCTCCTTATCTCCTGGGACTACTGAGAGAAGAAATAAGAACCTTTTCCCTGGCCTCCTTCCTAGTCTCAGTTTCACTTCCACATGGGACACTTGTGCTGGGATGGAGAATGGCGGGGTAGCAAGGAACACTCATGTAAATGGATCTAATAGCACTTGCTACTGCACACTGCCAGGCATAAGCTAGGCCGCACTCTCTCTATGTTTTCAATTCATCCTGCTCCATTTTCCATGTATTTCTCTTTTTTTCTCTTCATGCAAGGGCTTGAATTCAAGGCTTCTACATATTAGCCAAGTGCTCTACCATGGAGCCACACTCCAGCCCCTCACTGGGGGATTCTAGGCAGGTGCTCTACCACTGAGCCACACCCCAGTCCCTCATTGGGGATTCTAGGCAGGTGCTCTACCACTGAGCCACACCCAGCCCCTCACTGGGGGATTCTAGGCAGGTGCTCTACCACTGAGCCATACCCCAGCCCCTCACTGGGGATTCTAGGCAGGTGCTCTACCACTGAGCCACACCCCAGCCCCTCACTGGGGGATTCTAGGCAGGTGCTCTACCACTGAGCCACACCCCAGCCCCTCACTGGGGGATTCTAGGCAGGTGCTCTACCACTGAGCCACACCCCAGCCCCTCACTGGGGGATTCTAGGCAGGTGCTCTACCACTGAGCCACACCCCAGCCCCTCACTGGGGGATTCTAGGCAGGTGCTCTACCACTGAGCCACACCCCAGCCCCTCACTGGGGGATTCTAGGCAGGTGCTCTACCACTGAGCCACACCCCAGCCCCTCACTGGGGGATTCTAGGCAGGTGCTCTACCACTGAGCCACACCCCAGCCCCTCACTGGGGGATTCTAGGCAGGTGCTCTACCACTGAGCCACACCCCAGCCCCTCACTGGGGGATTCTAGGCAGGTGCTCTACCACTGAGCCACACCCCAGCCCCTCACTGGGGGATTCTAGGCAGGTGCTCTACCACTGAGCCACACCCCAGCCCCTCACTGGGGGATTCTAGGCAGGTGCTCTACCACTGAGCCACACCCCAGCCCCTCACTGGGGGATTCTAGGCAGGTGCTCTACCACTGAGCCACACCCCAGCCCCTCACTGGGGGATTCTAGGCAGGTGCTCTACCACTGAGCCACACCCCAGCCCCTCACTGGGGGATTCTAGGCAGGTGCTCTACCACTGAGCCACACCCCAGCCCCTCACTGGGGGATTCTAGGCAGGTGCTCTACCACTGAGCCACACCCCAGCCCCTCACTGGGGGATTCTAGGCAGGTGCTCTACCACTGAGCCACACCCCAGCCCCTCACTGGGGGATTCTAGGCAGGTGCTCTACCACTGAGCCACACCCCAGCCCCTCACTGGGGGATTCTAGGCAGGTGCTCTACCACTGAGCCACACCCCAGCCCCTCACTGGGGGATTCTAGGCAGGTGCTCTACCACTGAGCCACACCCCAGCCCCTCACTGGGGGATTCTAGGCAGGTGCTCTACCACTGAGCCACACCCCAGCCCCTCACTGGGGGATTCTAGGCAGGTGCTCTACCACTGAGCCACACCCCAGCCCCTCACTGGGGGATTCTAGGCAGGTGCTCTACCACTGAGCCACACCCCAGCCCCTCACTGGGGGATTCTAGGCAGGTGCTCTACCACTGAGCCACACCCCAGCCCCTCACTGGGGGATTCTAGGCAGGTGCTCTACCACTGAGCCACACCCCAGCCCCTCACTGGGGGATTCTAGGCAGGTGCTCTACCACTGAGCCACACCCCAGCCCCTCACTGGGGGATTCTAGGCAGGTGCTCTACCACTGAGCCACACCCCAGCCCCTCACTGGGGGATTCTAGGCAGGTGCTCTACCACTGAGCCACACCCCAGCCCCTCACTGGGGGATTCTAGGCAGGTGCTCTACCACTGAGCCACACCCCAGCCCCTCACTGGGGGATTCTAGGCAGGTGCTCTACCACTGAGCCACACCCCAGCCCCTCACTGGGGGATTCTAGGCAGGTGCTCTACCACTGAGCCACACCCCAGCCCCTCACTGGGGGATTCTAGGCAGGTGCTCTACCACTGAGCCACACCCCAGCCCCTCACTGGGGGATTCTAGGCAGGTGCTCTACCACTGAGCCACACCCCAGCCCCTCACTGGGGGATTCTAGGCAGGTGCTCTACCACTGAGCCACACCCCAGCCCCTCACTGGGGGATTCTAGGCAGGTGCTCTACCACTGAGCCACACCCCAGCCCCTCACTGGGGGATTCTAGGCAGGTGCTCTACCACTGAGCCACACCCCAGCCCCTCACTGGGGGATTCTAGGCAGGTGCTCTACCACTGAGCCACACCCCAGCCCCTCACTGGGGGATTCTAGGCAGGTGCTCTACCACTGAGCCACACCCCAGCCCCTCACTGGGGGATTCTAGGCAGGTGCTCTACCACTGAGCCACACCCCAGCCCCTCACTGGGGGATTCTAGGCAGGTGCTCTACCACTGAGCCACACCCCAGCCCCTCACTGGGGGATTCTAGGCAGGTGCTCTACCACTGAGCCACACCCCAGCCCCTCACTGGGGGATTCTAGGCAGGTGCTCTACCACTGAGCCACACCCCAGCCCCTCACTGGGGGATTCTAGGCAGGTGCTCTACCACTGAGCCACACCCCAGCCCCTCACTGGGGGATTCTAGGCAGGTGCTCTACCACTGAGCCACACCCCAGCCCCTCACTGGGGGATTCTAGGCAGGTGCTCTACCACTGAGCCACACCCCAGCCCCTCACTGGGGGATTCTAGGCAGGTGCTCTACCACTGAGCCACACCCCAGCCCCTCACTGGGGGATTCTAGGCAGGTGCTCTACCACTGAGCCACACCCCAGCCCCTCACTGGGGGATTCTAGGCAGGTGCTCTACCACTGAGCCACACCCCAGCCCCTCACTGGGGGATTCTAGGCAGGTGCTCTACCACTGAGCCACACCCCAGCCCCTCACTGGGGGATTCTAGGCAGGTGCTCTACCACTGAGCCACACCCCAGCCCCTCACTGGGGGATTCTAGGCAGGTGCTCTACCACTGAGCCACACCCCAGCCCCTCACTGGGGGATTCTAGGCAGGTGCTCTACCACTGAGCCACACCCCAGCCCCTCACTGGGGGATTCTAGGCAGGTGCTCTACCACTGAGCCACACCCCAGCCCCTCACTGGGGGATTCTAGGCAGGTGCTCTACCACTGAGCCACACCCCAGCCCCTCACTGGGGGATTCTAGGCAGGTGCTCTACCACTGAGCCACACCCCAGCCCCTCACTGGGGGATTCTAGGCAGGTGCTCTACCACTGAGCCACACCCCAGCCCCTCACTGGGGGATTCTAGGCAGGTGCTCTACCACTGAGCCACACCCCAGCCCCTCACTGGGGGATTCTAGGCAGGTGCTCTACCACTGAGCCACACCCCAGCCCCTCACTGGGGGATTCTAGGCAGGTGCTCTACCACTGAGCCACACCCCAGCCCCTCACTGGGGGATTCTAGGCAGGTGCTCTACCACTGAGCCACACCCCAGCCCCTCACTGGGGGATTCTAGGCAGGTGCTCTACCACTGAGCCACACCCCAGCCCCTCACTGGGGGATTCTAGGCAGGTGCTCTACCACTGAGCCACACCCCAGCCCCTCACTGGGGGATTCTAGGCAGGTGCTCTACCACTGAGCCACACCCCAGCCCCTCACTGGGGGATTCTAGGCAGGTGCTCTACCACTGAGCCACACCCCAGCCCCTCACTGGGGGATTCTAGGCAGGTGCTCTACCACTGAGCCACACCCCAGCCCCTCACTGGGGGATTCTAGGCAGGTGCTCTACCACTGAGCCACACCCCAGCCCCTCACTGGGGGATTCTAGGCAGGTGCTCTACCACTGAGCCACACCCCAGCCCCTCACTGGGGGATTCTAGGCAGGTGCTCTACCACTGAGCCACACCCCAGCCCCTCACTGGGGGATTCTAGGCAGGTGCTCTACCACTGAGCCACACCCCAGCCCCTCACTGGGGGATTCTAGGCAGGTGCTCTACCACTGAGCCACACCCCAGCCCCTCACTGGGGGATTCTAGGCAGGTGCTCTACCACTGAGCCACACCCCAGCCCCTCACTGGGGGATTCTAGGCAGGTGCTCTACCACTGAGCCACACCCCAGCCCCTCACTGGGGGATTCTAGGCAGGTGCTCTACCACTGAGCCACACCCCAGCCCCTCACTAGAGGATTCTAGGTTGGTGCTCTGTCACTGGGCCACACCCCAGCCCCTCACTGGAGGATTCTAGGCAAGTACTCTACTACTGAGCCACATCCTCAGCCCCAGCAGTGTTTAGGTTTGCACTTTCCAGGGCACATGTTTACACAGAGCTCTTCTGCAGTTGGGAATAACTAAGTCACAGACTAGCTTGTTGCTTGCCTGGGCTCACACTGCTTAACAGTGGCAATGTTGGGGTCAGAACCTTTTTGGCATTCCCTGGTTTGCAGTTCAGGATTCCCTGAGCTAAGATCTCTGCTGCCTCCCTTGCCTGTCTGGCTGCTGAGCCATAGACAGAACCCAAGTGTGCGGCAGGAAGTCCCTGGTGATTCCTTGGTACCCATGCCTTGTGCCTTGGGCAGGCCAGAGCTTCCAGTGGGCAGAGGCCATGACTCCTTTCTACCCACCTCAGTCCCTCCAGGGCTCACTCCCTTGCTGCTGCCCAGGTGAACACTCACATGTGGGCCCCAGGCCGGTCCTCCCTGCTCAGTACTCCTTCCTTCTCCATCAGCATCTGCCGGAAGGTCCCGACCTTCTGCCGGATCTCCTCCTCTGAATACCTGTGGAACACAAGAAGCATGAGGGCAACGGCTGACTTCAGGTGCTAACCCACCTGGCTGACTGACCGACTTCAGGTCTGCCCCACCTGGCTGACTGACTGACTTCAGGTCTGCCCCACCTGGCTGACTGACCGACTTCAGGTCTGCCCCACCTGGCTGACTGACTGACTTTAGGTCTGCCCCACCTGGCTGACTGACCGACTTCAGGTCTGCCCCACCTGGCTGACTGACCGACTTCAGGTCTGCCCCACCTGGCTGACTGACCGACTTCAGGTCTGCCCCACCTGGCTGACTGACCGACTTCAGGTCTGCCCCACCTGGCTGACTGACCGACTTCAGGTCTGCCCCACCTGGCTGACTGACCGACTTCAGGTCTGCCCCACCTGGCTGACTGACTGACTTCAGGTCTGCCCCACCTGGCTGACTGACTGACTTCAGGTCTGCCCCACCTGGCTGACTGACCGACTTCCGGTCTGCCCCACCTGGCTGACTGACCGACTTCAGGTCTGCCCCACCTGGCTGACTGACCGACTTCAGGTCTGCCCCACCTGGCTGACTGACCGACTTCAGGTCTGCCCCACCTGGCTGACTTCAGGTCTGCCCCACCTGGCTGACTTCAGGTCTGCCCCACCTGGCTGACTGACTTCAGGTCTGCCCCACCTGGCTGGCTGACTGACTTCAGATCTGCCCCACCTGGCTGACTTCAGGTCTGCCCCACCTGGCTGACTGACTTCAGGTCTGCCCCACCTGCTCCCCAACCCCGCTTACAGTGCACACTCCAATTGGCAATTACATGCATTGCTGTTGTTTGTTTTTAATTTTATTTTATGTGTATGAGTGCTTTGCTTGCATGCGTATATGCTCACTATGTGTGTGAAGTACCCTCGGAGGCCAGAAAACGGCATCAGATCCCCTGGAACTGGAGTTACAGATGTATTTTTTAGCCACCATATGGGTGCGGGAACTGAATCCAGGTCCTCTGCCAAAACAGTCAGCCATGGTGTTTTAACACACTGAGCCATCTCTCCAGCCTCGTTTTGGTGTTTGAGGGACAGGGTCTCACTAGGAGCCATCAAGTTGGTCTTGAACTTTTCTTGTAGACGTGGGGACTCTGTGCTGCGATAAGCTTAGTGTCAACTTGAACACCCGGGTTGAGGAGCCTCAATTGGGGAATTGGCTCCATGGACTGGCCTGTGGCCACGTCTGTGGAGGTATTGTCTTGATTGTTGAAGCAATGTGGGAGGCCCAGCCCACTATGGAGGTGGTGCCCACCCTGGCAGGTGTTGGACGTATAAGAGTCAGCTGGGCATGAGCCAGTGGGAGCAAGCCAGGACACATTCCTGCCATGGCCTGTGCTCAGCTCGCGGCCTCTAGGTTCCTGCTGTGAGTTCCTGCCTTGGGCTCCCTGGAGTGATGAACTAAGTGACCCAGGAGATGTAAAGCTGAATAAAACCCTTTCCTCCCCAAGTTGGTGTTGGTCAGAGTTGTTTGTCACAGCAATGGGAAGACAAACTAGGACAGGAAATTGGTACTGAGAAGTGGGTTATTGCTGTGACAGACCTGGGACCTTGGTGTTTGGGGAAGGAATTGGGAAGCATTTGGAACTTTGGGCTAGAGAAAAATCATTGAATGCCTAAAGATGTTGCTGGTGGAGCTTGGAGCAGTTTTTCTGAAGAGCTTATAGAAGATGGAGGCCGGGCTTGTGAATTTCCTAGTTTCAAAGGGAAGCAAAGATCATCAGGACTGGTAATTCTTTGGGTTCTGGTCAGTTGGGGCTGAAGAATCACCTGTAACAAGAGACCAGAACATGAAGTGAAATTTTGTTTTACTGGGACAAATTATGTGGGTTAGCTGGGGCTGAAAAATCCACTGTAACAAGAGACCAGGCTCACTGTGGTGAAATCTTCTGGGTAAGAATTTTCTTCAGGGGTCAGCACACAGAACTATGTTCCTGAAGGGGCCCGAGCCTCCATGTCAGTCAAGCCAGAAGCAGGACTGGTAGTGTGTAAGAGTCTCCCTTATGTTCTGGTGTTGAAATTTGAGGGGTTACAGAGAGCAGCTGAGGCTTGCACTGTGAGAGGCCAGGAAAACCATTGGGTGAAAGTGCAGCATCAGTTGCAGTGAAGACCCGCAGGATTGCAGGGGCATGGAGAGAAGCTGAGACTATGTAACCAGGAGAGGTCAGAAGAGACCATTGGTGAAGGTGCTGCCTCGGTTTCATTGGTTGTACCCCAGCTTTTTGGGATGCCAGGACCATGGGACGACCACCAAGAGCAGCAGCAGGTGTGAAATGGAGTCAGCCTTGGCCTTAGAGATGAGCTGTGGGTGCCTAAGGACGGCAGAATCGGAGAGGGGGAGCTGCCGAGACCCCTTCGGAGCCCAGAAGATGCCGTGCGTGAATCCCAGATGTCTGCCTTGAGCTTACTTTGCTGGACTTTAGGTTTGTTTGTGAGTGTGCCTTGATTCTTCCCTTTGAAATAAGACAGTACTTGTTTTGGATTTTAAGCAGCCCACGGTAAGAGACTTTAATAGACTGAACTTTCAAGTGTTGGGACATTTTAAGGACTGTGGGGCTTTTAAGGTTGTACTGTCTTAGGTTGTGATTAATGTTAACATCATACTTTGGGGATAAGAACTGGAAAGGTGGTGGTTTAATAGTGATGTGTTTTGTGTGTCAAGTTGACAAGGGGTCAATTGTGCTGGATAGCTTTAGTGTCAACTTGACACACCTGGGTTGAGGGAGCCTCAATTGGGGAATTGGCTCCATTGGACTGGCCTGTGGCCACGTCTGTGGAGTATTGTCTTGATTGTTGAGCAATGTGGGAGGGCCCAGCCCACTATGGGTGGTGCCACCCTGGGCAGGCTGTTGTGTACTGTATAAGAGGTCAGGTTGGGCATGAGCCAGGGGAGCAAGCCAGTGAACAGTACTCCTCCATGGCCTGTGCTTCAGCTCCTACCTCCAGGTTCCTGCCGTGAGTTCTTGCCTTGGGCTCCCTGAGTGATGAACTGTGACCCAGGAGATGTAAGCTGAATAAACCCTTTCCTCCCCAAGTTGGTGTTGGTCAGAGTGTTTTGTCACAGCAATGGAAGACAAACTAGGACAGACTCACAGACATCTGCATGCCTCTGCCTCCTGAGTTCTGGGATGCTGAGATTAAAGGCGTGCACCACCATGCCTGGCTGGCAACTATATTTTTATAGAAGTTTTATTATTCCCTTCATTTCTTTTTCCTTTTTCTTCCTTCTTTCCTTCATCCTCTCCCTTCCCTTCTCTTACTTCTTCCTTTCCTCTCCTTCGTCCTGTTCCTCCTCCTCTCTTCCTTCCTTCCTTCCTTCCTTCCTTCCTTCCTTCCTTCCTTCCTTTCTTCCTTCCTTCTTTCCTTCCTTCCTTTCTTCCTTCCTTTCTTTCTAGTCTCATTGTACAGCCTAGGCCAAACTGGAGGTCACTCGAGACTCTGGCTGGCCCTTGCCCTGTCTCTGCCTCCGTAGTGCTGGGATTACAGGCTGCCCCCACACTCTCTGCATATCCAGCAGTGCCTAATATAGCATTCAGCAGGTGTCGAGTGGCTGTTAGTGAATAATTCTTGGTTCAGGACTTCCAGAGCAGCAGGTCTTTCATTCTTCTGCACAGAGGACATGGGGAGGGGGAGGAAAGGGTCTTGTCTTGTCTTTGTCCTCTGCTCAGGATCTACTATCTGTCCCCACTAGGCACAGCCCTCACCATGCAACCATCCATGAGAGTAGTGCGTCCTCCCTCTTGGTGATCTTGTTTCTTGTATACTTTTTCCTCAATAAATATTTTACAGAGAATAATTTGTCTTTGAAAGCCTTTAAATAAAAAATTCAAGCATGTCCTTTATTGATACATATTTTTTGGTGCTGGGGATGGAATTCAGGACCTTGTATATGTTAAGCAAGCATGCACTATCCTTGAGCCATATCTCCAGCCCCTCAGTGGAGGATTCTAGGCTGGTGCTCTACCACTGAGCCACAATACCAGCCCTTCACTGGGGGATTATTTTGGCCTTTTTGAGACAGGGTCTCCCTGAATCCCCAGCTGTCCTGCAACTCACTACGTAGACCAGGCTGGCCTTGAACTCACAGAGATCCGCCTGCCTCTGT
The DNA here is from genome assembly GCA_009823505.1 of Rhizomys pruinosus. NCBI lineage: Eukaryota > Metazoa > Chordata > Mammalia > Rodentia > Spalacidae > Rhizomys > Rhizomys pruinosus. Next base: position 290,358 of record VZQC01012424.1, read on the forward strand.
CTCCTAATGCTGGAATTAAAGGCATACACCACCCCATCTGGCTTCACTGGGGGATTCTAAGCAAGTGCTCTACCACTGAGCCTGACTCGAAGCTTCTGAAACTATCCTTTCACTTATAAATTAACTTCCAGGCTTGTGGAAATAACTATGGCCAAGGCATAAGACTTGACTCATTGGATGTTGACAGCAGGATGGATAACCTGCAGTAGGGAGAATGTCAGCAATTGTGTTTCCATAGCAACCTCTACCTCCTGGATCCTGGCAGGTGTTTCATGCTCTACTAATTATCTGTTAACCTGTCTATATCCTGCACTGGCTTAGAGTTTCCCTGAGAGCCAGGATCTTATCTCTTTGTCTGGGTTTAGTGTCCGAAGGATCTGCCACCCTGGTGTCCTTGTCATGGCATCTAATAAAGAACTTTTCTGGGGCTGGAGAGATGGCTCAGCCATTAAGAGCACCGACTGCTCTTGCAGAGGACCCGGGTTCGATTCCCAGCACCCACATGGCAGCTAAGAACCATCTTTAACTCCAGTTCCAGGGGAATCTGATGCCATCTTCTGACCTCCACAGCATTGCACTACACGGGTGCACAAACCTACATGCAGACAGTACATTCATACACATAAAAAATAATAATATGCCGGGTGTGGTGGCACACGCCTTTAATCCTAGCACTTGGGAGGCAGAGGCAGGGGGATCTTAGTGAGTTCAAGGCCAGCCTGGTCTACAGAGTGAGTTCCAGGACAGCTGGGACTACAGGGAGACCCTATCTCAAAAACACCAAAAAAAAATTAATTAAAAAAAATTTAAAAAGAACTTTTCTTTAAAGACATTTTGCAAATAAATTTGGGGGGGTCTTTTTGAGACAGGGTCTGACTGCAGCCCCAGTTGGCCTGGAACTTGCTATGTAGACCAGGCTGGCTTTGAACTCACAGAGATCTGGCTGCCTCTGCCTTCCAAGTGCTAGGATTAAAGGTGTGCATCACCACACCCTGCCGTAAATAAAAAATTGTTATGTGTGTGTTCCGTGCACAAGTATGTACGTGTGAGTGTAGGCACATATGTGTGGGGGTGTCCTCTGAGACCAGAAGAGGGCATTAGATCACTTGGGGCTAGATTTACAGGTATTTGTGAGTGTCCTGAAGCGGGGGCTCCCAACTGTCTTCCTGATTGAGCAGGAAGAACTCTTAGCTGCTGAGCCATCTTTCTAGCCTTGCCATAAATGAGTGTCTGGGGACAGAGATGTGATGGAGAGGCTGAAGCCTGGATTTTCTTTTTGGAAAGATGCCTCTGGTTGCTGGGTGCCTGGAAGCCAGGGTCCTAGGAATAGGGAGGCTGGCCTTGGGGTAACACTGGGATTTGGGTTCAGGCTGGAGATGACAGAGTGCATGGAGGACAGAGGACCTGAGAAATGAGGAGGAGTGGACTCAAACTGTCAGAGAGAATGTCTGGAAATTGGAGATCACGTCAGGAAATTGTTAAACAAGATTCATTTTATTTATTTACATATTCTTTTATTTATTTATTTATTTATTTATTTATTTATTTATTTATTTATTTATTTGAGACAAGTTCTCTCTGTAGGCCCAGATGGTCTGGAACTTGCTATGTAGACCAGCCTTACTTCGGTCTCCAAAGAGATCTCCCTGCTTCTGTCTCCTGAGTGCTGGGATTAAAGGCTTACGCCACCACTCCCTGCTAAGATTTATTTTATTTTAATTATGCATTATGTATATGTGCCCATGCATGCAGTGTTTATGGAGGCCAGAAGATGGTGTTAGCCCTGGAGATGGAGTTACAGGAAGTTGTGAGCCATGCGATGTTGGTGCTGGGACCAAACTCTGGTCCTCTGCAAGAGCAACAAGTGTTATTAACTCTTAAGATATCCCCTCAGCCCAAGTTATTTTTTAATTAATTAATTATTATTTAGTATTTAGTATGTGGGGTGAGGGGTAAGCATGCCACAGCATACATGCGGAAGTCAAAGGGAAGCTGTGGGACTTGTGTTTTATCCTTCTGCTGTTTCTCCTGGGAGACTGAACTCAGGTCATCAGGCTTGGCAGGAAGAGCCTTTAATTACTGAATCATCTCACTGAGCCAAGTCGGGGGTAGATTAGGAGTGCCAGCTGCCCTCCCGACAAGCTCAGGCTTCCACAAAGTCCACCTGGTGACAAGGTGGGGGGAGGGCTCTGGTCATCCTGTGTTAAGGTCTCAAACAAGGCTTCATCAAGCTCTAGGCTTGGCTAATTCTGGTCCATGTGAGTTCCTGGTATGCTTTCACTGAGGATATCTTTTGGAGATATCCCTTGTTGTGGGTATTCCTTAGGCTGTGTGTGCCCGGAGCATTGGGATAGGTAGACTCTACTGTTTCCCATGAAAAAGTGATGGTGGGATCTTCCTGAACAACAGAGGCACTGAGCAATCACTCCTTAGGATGATGTCTGGTCAGTGAACTTTGGGAGGGAGACAAAGGCTGAATGGGGCTCTGAGGCAGGTAGAGATGGGAAGATGGTCAGAGAGTGAAGTTGGTTCAGCTTCTGTGCTACACCAGAAAAGCGTCAAGGCTCGGGGTGTTGGTCCTGAGCCTGCAGGTCTATGGAGCAACTGGAGGTTGGGGAGCACCTGGAGGTCTATGGAGCACCTACAGGCCTATGGAGCACCTGCAGGTCTATGGAGCATCTGGAGGTCTATGGAGCCCCTGCAGGTCTATGGAGCCCCTGCAGGTCTATGGAGCACCTGCAGGTCTATGGAGCACCTGGAGGTCTATGGAGTACCTACAGGTCTATGGAGCACCTGCAGGTCTATGGAGCACCTGAAGGTCTATGGAGCACCCGCAGGTCTATGGAGCACCTGGAGGTCTATGGAGCACCTACAGGTCTATGGAGCACCTGGAGGTCTATGGAGCACCTGGAGGTTGGGGAGCATCTGGAGGTCTATGGAGCACCTACAGGCCTATGGAGCACCTGGAGGTCTATGGAGCACCTACAGGCCTATGGAGTACCTGCAGGTCTATGGAGCACCTGGAGGTCTATGGAGCATCTGGAGGTCTATGGAGCACCTGCAGGTCTATGGAGCACCTGGAGGTTGGGGAGCACCTGGAAGTCTATGGAGCACCTACAGGCCTATGGAGCACCTGGAGGTCTATGGAGCGCCTACAGGCCTATGGAGTACCTGCAGGTCTATGGAGCACCTGGAGGTCTATGAAGCATCTGGAGGTCTATGGAACACCTGCAGGTCTATGGAGCACCTGCAGGTCTATGGAGCACCTGGAGGTCTATGGAACACCTGGAGGTTAGGGAGCACCTGCAGGTCTATGGAGCCCCTGCAGTTCTATGGAGCCCCTGCAGGTCTATGGAGCACCTACAGGTCTATGGAGCCCCTGCAGGTCTATGGAGCACCTGGAGGTCTATGGAGCCCCTGCAGGTCTATGGAGCACCTACAGGTCTATGGAGCACCTGCAGGTCTATGGAGCACCTGGAGGTCTATGGAGCCCCTGCAGGTCTATGGAGTACCTGGAGGTTGGGGAGCCCCTGCAGGTCTATGGAGCACCTGCAGGTCTATGGAGCATCTGGAGGTCTATGGAGAACCTGGAGGTCTATGGAGCACCTGCAGGTCTATGGAGCCCCTGCAGGTCTATGGAGCACCTGGAGGTCTATGGAGCCCCTGCAGGTCTATGGAGCACCTGGAGGTCTATGGAGCACCTGGAGGTCTATGGAGCACCTGCAGGTCTATGGAGCACCTGCAGGTCTATGGAGCACCTGGAGGTTGGGGAGCTGGTGGAAGCATAGCCCAGTTGGTTTGGGGTTTTTTGTTACTTTTGTTTTTGTTTGTATGAGTGTTTTAACTGCATGTATGTATGTGCCCCATTGCATGCAATGCCCTTGGAGGCCAGAAGAGGATGTCTGATCCCCTGGAACTGGAGTTATGGACAGTTGTTAGCTGCTGTGTGGGGTTCTGGGAGCCAGCTGGGGTCCTCTGTAGGAGCAGCAAGTGCTCTTAACCAGTAAGCCATCTCTCTAGCCCGTTAGTTTGTTTTAAATATTTTTATTTTCTGTGTATGTTTTGTCTGCAGTATGCAGGTGCACCATGTATGTACCTGGTACCTAAGGAGACCATCAAATCCCCTGGAGCTAGAGTTAAGGATGATTGTTAGCTGCCATTTGGGTGCTGGGAACTGAACCTCGATCCTCTCGAAAAGCTCTAAGTGCTGTTAACCACTGAGTCATCTCTGCAGCTCCTGTTCTTTATTTTTTGGTTTTGGGGACAGGCTCTCATGTATCCCAGGCTGATCTCACATTTTCTATGTAGCCATGGTGACCCTGAACCTCTTATCCTGCTGCCTCTACCTCTGGAGTGCTAGGATGACAGATATGCACCGCCTTGCCTAGTTTTATGCAGAGTTAGGGACAGAACCCAGGGCTTCATACATGCTAGGCAAGCACTCTACCAAATGAGCGACATCCACAGCCCAAGCCCAAGAGTGTCCCCTTAGACCAGGGTTCCTCGTAGAGTCTGTAGGTCATAGGCAAGTCTCCAAATTCAGGCCCATGTCTGTTGGGGATGGAAAGGTTGTGCTGAACCAACTTGGAGCCCTGTAAACATTTTTATTTTAATTTATTGGCCTGGTGTGGTGGTACAAGGGCAGCCAGTGGTCTCAACACTGAGCATTCTCTCTAGACCCCATTTTCTTGATTGTTAAGTGATGTAGGAGGCTCCAGCCCACCACAGGTAGTGCCACTCCTGGGCAGGTAGTCCTTGGTTATATAAGAAAGCAGGCTGAAGCTGGGCGTCATGGCGCACGCCTTTAATCCTAGCACTTGGGAGGCAGAGGCATTCAGATCTCTGTGAGTTCAAGACCAGCCTGGTCTACATGGTGAGTTCCAGGACAGCTGGGGAAAGCAGGCTGAACACCCTCCAGAGGAGTGAACCATAAGTAGCTATTTTCCATGGGCTGTGCTTCAGCTCCTGCCTCCAGGTTCCTGTCCTGACTTCCTTCAGTGCTGAAGGACCTGGGAGATATAAGATAAAACAAACCCTTTCCTCCTCAAGTTGCTTTGGGTCACGGCAACAGAGAAGACAGAAATTGGTACCAGAGGGGCTGGAGAGATGGCTCAGTGGTTAAGAGTCCTGACTGCAGAGGACCCAGGTTTGATTCCCAGCACCCACATGGTGGCTAACAACTGTCATTAACTCCAGTTCCAAGGGAATCTGACACTCTCTTCTGACATCCATGGGCATTGCATGACAAGGGTACACTTACATACATGCAGGCAATACGCTCATACATATAAAATAAAAATAAGAAATAAAATAAGAAATTGGTCTGGGCGTGGTAATGCACCCCTTTAATTCCAGCACTTGGGAGGCAGGGGCAGGTAGATCTCTCTGAGTTCAAAGCCAGCCTGGTCTACATAGTGAGTTCCAGGACAGCCGGGGCTACAGGGAGATCCTGTCTCAAAAAGACCAAAAAAAACAAAAAAAAAAAAAAAA
>VZQC01012424.1:296424-326906 GCA_009823505.1 Rhizomys pruinosus
AAAAAAAAAAAAAAAAAAAAAAAAAAGAATTTTTGGAAGGGAAACCTTTTGTGCTTTACTTGAATAACAGATGCTGGTCAGCTGGGGCTAAAAAAAAATCAGCTGTGAATAACAAGATATTGGCATCCCTGAGTAAAATTTGGGAAGTATTTACTCCGGGTCCGCACACAGAAGCTGGGGCAGGGGACAAGGGAGAAGGCTACACATCAAACTGGCAGCAGAACTTGGGAATGTGTGAGAGGCTCCATGGCCTTTCCTGGTATTGAAGATGTTAAGGGGTTATGGAGCGAATCTGAGGCTTGGTACCCTGAGAGGCCAGGAAAGGCCATGGGTGAAGGTGCAGCCTCAGTTGTGATGGGGAGACCCCAGAATATTGGAGATGCCAGGACCATGGGGTGACCACCAAGGGCAGTGGCAGGTGTGGAATGAAGCCAGCCAAGTTGGTTTGGGTTAGTGTTTTTATCACAGATGACCACACAAAAACGAATACATGGCTCCCCGCATCTGGTCCAGAACCTGGCTAGTGTCCTCCAGACTCCACTTCAGGCTCCAGCCCAGAACCTAGGTGCCCTGAACACCCTCAGCCTATTCCAAGTCTGCCTTGTCCCTGCCCCTCCTTGCCTGCCCCTGCCCACTAAGCTGCACTCTCAATCCATTCCACTAAGCATGCTGCTTGCCACAAGCCTGATCAGGCCCTGACCACATCCCAATCTTGCTAAGTCCACCCACCATGTCAAGGCCACACTCCATGCCCAGCCCTGGGCCTGGCCCTGGTCACCTCCCACCCTGTCTCACCAATCCCCTGGCACAACTCTGCCATATCTAGGTCATGCCTCCCCGTGTAGCCCAGTCCTGCTCCGCACCCCGCCACACTCTGCTGGTGTACCAAACCTCAGAGCACAGCCGAACCACACTCTGCTGGTGTACCGAACCTCAGGGCACTGCTGAACCACACTCTGGTGGTGTAACAAACCTCAGGGCACAGCCGAACCACACTCTGGTGGTGTACCAAACCTCAGGGCACAGCCAAACCACACTCTGCTGGTGTATCGAACCTCAGGGCACAGCCGAACCACACTCTGCTGGTGTACCAAACCTCAGGGCACAGCCGAACCACACTCTGCTGGTGTACCAAACCTCAGGGCACAGCCGAACCACACTCTGCTGGTGTACCAAACCTCAGGGCACAGCCGAACCACACTCTGCTGGTGTACCAAACCTCAGGGCACAGCCGAACCACACTCTGCTGGTGTACCAAACCTCAGGGCACAGCCGAACCACACTCTGCTGGTGTACCAAACCTCAGGGCACAGCCGAACCACACTCTGCTGGTGTACCAAACCTCAGGGCACAGCCGAACCACACTCTGCTGGTGTACCAAACCTCAGGGCACAGCCGAACCACACTCTGCTGGTGTACCAAACCTCAGGGCACAGCCGAACCACACTCTGCTGGTGTACCAAACCTCAGGGCACAGCCGAACCACACTCTGCTGGTGTACCAAACCTCAGGGCACAGCCGAACCACACTCTGCTGGTGTACCAAACCTCAGGGCACAGCCGAACCACACTCTGCTGGTGTACCAAACCTCAGGGCACAGCCGAACCACACTCTGCTGGTGTACCAAACCTCAGGGCACAGCCGAACCACACTCTGCTGGTGTACCAAACCTCAGGGCACAGCCTAACCACACTCTGCTGATGTACCAAACCTCAGGGCACAGCCGAACCACACTCTGCTGGTGTACCAAACCTCAGAGCAAACCTCAGGGCACAGCCTAACCACACTCTGCTGATGTACCAAACCTCAGGGCACAGCCTAACCACACTCTGCTGATGTACCAAACCTCAGAGCACAGCCAAACCACACTCTGGTGGTTTACCGAACTTCAGGGCACAGCCGAACCACACTCTGCTGGTGTACTAAACCTCAGGGCACAGCCGAACCACACTCTGCTGGTGTACCAAACCTCAGGGCACAGCCGAACCACACTCTCGCCCCTTCCCCGGCTCTACCCAACCTCATCCCAACTCTACCCTGCCCAGCCCGGCTCCCACCAGCCACACCAAGTCCCTGGGCACAACCCCACTCTGCCAAGTTCACAACCACCCCCACTGTTCTGGCCCCACCCCTTTAGGCCTCAGCTACGCCCCTGGACTCCAGAACTTCGCAACTGTCCACATCCACGCCCCCTTCGGAACCTATGTCTGTGCCCCGCCCTTCTCCAGCAACTCCCACTAGCAAATCTCAACCACATCCCAACCTCATCCCCATGTAGCCCCACTCTACCCCTTCTGCACTGTCCAATCAAATTTCGCCCACATCACTACCCAGTCTCCGCTCCAAGCACCCAACCATGTCCCTCCCAGCCTGGTCCTGCCCGGCCTTTTCGCACCAGTACACCGCCTTCCCTGTCTTATCCCTCTCCAACTTGCCAATACTAAGCCCCAGCGAAACCACGCCCATATCCGGCTCCACCCACCGCGTCCCCAGCCACGCTCCTTGTCAGCTCCCTCCCACCCTGAAGCGCCAAGTCCCCGCCCACCTAGCCCCACCTCTGCCACCCGGGTCTCCCCCACTGCTCACCCCTGCTCTTCCATCATCTCCTGCAGCTCCATGCACTTGAGCTCCACGCGCCGCTTGCGCTCGTGGTCCAGGATCTCGCGGTGCGCGCGCTTCACCAGGCCCGGCTCTGCGGCGCGCAGCTCCTCCTCCGCCCGCGGCCAGGCCCCGGACGAGGCTCCCTGCTGCGGGAAGCCGTTGGCGGCGTCGGGAGGGGACGGCATGCCTGCTGCTCCGTTGTTCACGGTGGAGGACATGACGGCGGTCCTCGGTGGCAGGCCCTGCAGGACACACAGAGACCGGAGGCGGGGTGGTCACCTCTCCGCCATCCGCTAAGCATCTCTCTAAACGACTTAATCCTGGAGATTTAGTGCCCACTCCTGGCTCTAATCTGCTTGCTCTCACGCTCCAGAGGGGGACAGGTGACTGTGTACCTGGGGGACACTTCAGGGCATGAGCTAAATGGCTTTTCCCCATTCGTAAAGTGGGTGGGTTAGGGCCAGAATTTTTGGTTTTGTTTTGATTTCTTTCTTTTTTTTTTTTTTTTNTGCATATGATGCTGATAATGTTGGAGAAACATCTGCTCTGGTCCTTTGCCCATCTTTTAACTGGATAAATTTTTTCTACTCTGGGTGTTGGAAGAATTATCAGTTTTGAATTTTAACACATCAGATATGCATCGTGCATTTTTCTCCAGTCTATAGCTTGGCTCTTCACTCTGTTAATCTTTGTCCTTTGCTATTTCTGAGCTTTTAAATTTAATGCAATCTTCTTCTTTAATTTTGTTTTTGTAGCCTGGGCTTTCTGTGTGGATATTTTCCCCCTAAATATTCTAATAAGTCCTCATGAGAATTAGTTCACTCCCAAAACTTACAAGAAGCTCTATATTTGAATGTTAAAATTTGCATATAGATTAACACTAGAAACATTTCCTTCTCCAAGAACTCATAAAAGTATTATCATATATTAGAATATCAGATGAAAATATGCTTTCATTTGTACCATATACTGACTACAAACTTATCAGATGCAAATTTTGTCTTCACTTTCATAGCAGTTCAACATATTAAGCATTTCAGTTCTGGTAGCCAGCTCCAAAGAAGGGAATTAGATTCTGACGTGCCTAATGTCAAAGGACTCTTGTTCCACTAAGAAGAAATAGACACATAAACAAATATAGATGACCCTCAATATGCGATGGGGTTATGTCCTCATAAGCCCATATTAAGTTGAAATACACCTAACTCTCAAACATTACAGCTACATAGGATGGTACAGAGCATCTGTTGTTGGCCTGTGTGGGTTGGGAGATGTGGCTCTTTGCCACGGCCCTGCATTGTGCCAGTATCATACCATATATTCCCTCATCTGGAAAAAGAGTGTAATGAAAATTTGGAGTATGATTACTTCTGAATGTTTATCACTTTCTTGGGGGGGTTCTTTTGGGGGAGGTCTTTTTTGAGACAAGGTCTCCCTGTAGCCCCAGCTGTCCTGGAACTCACTATGTAGACCAGGCTGGCCTTGAACTCACAGAGATCTCTCTGCCTCTGCCTCCCAGACAATTGGGATTACAGGCATGTGCCACCATGCCCCATGTTTATCACTTTTATGTCATCATAGCGTAAAGAAAAAAATCACTAGCCAAGCCATCATATGTCTGAGACTGTCTGTAATCACAATGTGATATGATCAAATACACACAAGGCAAACACACGTGGGCTGGGACTCCTCTCTGTCAAGGGATCTTAAGGAAAGGTCGTGAGAGAAGAAGGTGATGCCTAGTGCAAAACTGTTTTTGGTTTTTGTTTTTTAATTAAAAAGAGGCTGAGGATGAAGAAAGAGGACATTCAGAAGGGAACTGAGTAGAACAGTGCAGTGACTGTGCAGCAAGGAATGACAGAAAATTGACAGAGACAGTCCTGGTGAGGACTTGCTGGGGCGAACTTTGTAGTAAACCAGAGGTTGGACTGAGCACCTTAGCAATTCCATGTAGTATTGTCCAAAAAAGATTCCCCCTAACCATGGGGTTTTGTTGAGATGATTATGCTGACCCTTTTCTTTTAGAAATACTCTGATATTTTTTTTAATGTTTTTTTGAGACAGGGTCTCCCTGTAGCCCCAGCTGTCCTGGAACTCACTCTGTACACCAGGGTGGCCTTGAACTCACAAAGATCTGCCTGCCTCTGCCTCCCGAGTGCTAGGATTAAAGGCGTGTGCCACCATGCCCGGCTTGTTTTGCTTTCTTTTGTTTTCCCTTCAGGCTCCATTCATCAACTTAAAACTTTTATATTATGGGGCTGGAGAGATAGCCTAGCGGTTAAGAGCACCGACTGCTCTTGCAGCAGGACCCGGGTTCGATCCCCAGCACCCACATGGCGGCTGAGAACCATCCGTAACTCCAATTCCAGGAGAACTCCAGTTCCAGGGGAATCCGACGCCCTCTTCTGACCTCCGCGGCATTGCACGACACGAGTGCACAAACCTACATGCAGACAGTACATTCGTACACATAAAATTAAAAACATTTATATTATTTATTTTATGTGTATGTGTGTATTGCCTATATGTATGTAAGTGCACCATGTGCATGGAATGCCCAGGGAGGTCAGAAGAGGGCGTCGGGTCCCCAGAAACCGGAAGTACAAACAGTTGTTAGCTGCCATGTCGGTGCTGGGAGCGGAACTTAAGTCTTCTGCAAGAGCAGCCAATGCTTTTAACTGCTGAGCCATCTCTCCAGCTCCTCAACTTTTTTTTTTTTTTGACAGGGTCTGATATAGCCCAGGCTGGGTTTGAACTCACTCTGTAGCCAAGGATGACCTTGAACTTCTGATCCTCCAGCCAGCCCCAATTGACTTTAAGGAAAAAAAAAAAATCTTATTTTGGGCAGGCAAGATGGCTTAGTGGGTAAAGGTGCTTGCTGCCAAGTCTGAAGACCTGACTTCAATCACCAGAATCCATGTGGTGGAAGGAGAAATGGCTCCTGCAAGCTCTTCTATGAGCTGTGGAACATGCACACAGTCCCCCAGTAAATAAATAAATGTAAAATAACCCCATTTTATACTGCCTGGATTGACCTTGAAGTTTCATGAAGGATAGGCAAGCATTCTACAGAGTTAGAGCTCCAGCATTTTTGTTTATTTGTAGTGCTGTGATTTGAACCCAGGGCCTGGTGCCTGTTAGAGCCACATTTCTAGTTACTAAACTCAATTTAAATCAGTCTTACACCCCAGAACCCCTGTTCTGGCTTTGTTGAGTGGGGTAACAGACAGCAGGTACTTCTTTTTTTTTTTTTTTTATTAATTTTATTTATTTCTGTATGTGTATGAATGTACTGCCTGCATGCAAGTCTGTGCACCCGTGTCGTGCAACGCCGCGGAGGTCAGAAGAGGGTCTCGGATTCCCCTGGAGCTGGAGTTCTCCTGGAATTGGAGTTTCAGACGGCTCTCGGCCGCCATGTGGGTGCTGGGGGATCGGAACCCGGGTTCATCCTGTAAGGACAGTTTGGTGCTGGGCTTAAATCCGCTAAGTGTAGATTATCCATCTCTCCAGTCCCAGACCAGGCCAGTCAGGTACTGTCTAACTTCCTTGTTTGGATCGACACTGTAGCGAATGAGTCGATGGTCGTATTTTCTGCAGGAGAATGCCAGGTGCTTTGTCCCCAAAGTGTAAGCTCCCTGTTCGCTACCCCATTGGGCGGTATTGTCGTGTTAGCGTGCGCGTGCCAGCTGTGCTCAGTTTTCAATTCCCACTGTGTCCAGCTTTTCCAAAGCCAAACATGGCAGGTGGTAGTGCAATGAGACTCTCCCCTCTTTTGTTCTCATAACACTGCCCCCGGTGATGTCACCCCAAATGACAAACACAATTAGCTTTCCAGGCATCCATGTCCTCCTGTGGACTAGAGGTGGAGTAGAAGTCAGTGTGACTTGGAGGTGAAGACCGTGTTAGGCCCAAAGTAGACCACATACACTACTAGACCTCTATCTTAACAGAGGGAACCGCCTCCTGAGCTATTTTGGGGTCCTTTCTCCAAGGCTCTGCTGGTTGCTAAGCAACAACAGACCTTTCCCAGGGTGTGGGATGGGATGTAGGGAGGGAAGGAGTTGGGCATGTATAGAATGGAGACTTCTCAACAACACTCTTCTTTCTCACCCCAGGAATCCATGGCTTGTCCACGCTAGTAAGCACTGTACCAATTCTAACAACTCTGCTATAATCCAGCCCCAATTAACTTATTTTTCCCCCCTGGTGTTTTTGAAACAGGGTCTCCCTGTAGCCCCAGATGGCCTGGAACTGACTCTGTAGACCAGGCTGGCCTTGAACTCACAGAGATCTGTCTGCCTCTGCCTCCTGAGTGTTGGGATTAAAGGCATGTGCTACTACGCCTGGCCCAATTAACTTCTTAAAAGAGTATTTGGGGGCTGGGTTGTGGTGGGGTGCTCAACGCCTTTAATCCTAGCAGCTGGTGCGAGGAGAGGCAGGTGGATATGTCTCCTGTGAGTTGCATTAGCCCAGGCCTGGGTCGTACAGAGTGAGTTCCAGGCCAGCTGGGACTCCAGGGAGACCCTGTCTAAAAAAGACCAAAAAAAAAAAAAAAAGAGTATTGGGTTGTGGGGCTGGAGAGATGGCCTAGTGGTTAAGAGCACCAACTGCTCTTGCAGAGGACCTAGTTTCGATCTCCAGCACCCACATGGCGGCTGAGAGCCGTCTTTAACTCCAGTTCCAGGGGAATCTGACACCCTCTTCTGACCTCCGCGGCATTGCATGACATGGGTGCACAGACCTTCATGCAGACAGTACATTCATACACATACGAAAATAAATTTAAAAAAGTATTGGGTTGTATGAAATGCACAGAGCTTCAATAAAACATTGGCTTAAAAAAAAAGAGTATTGGGGGCTGGGCGTGGTGGCACATGCCTTTAATCCTTCAACTCAAGAGACAGAGGTAGATGGATCTCTGTGAGTTTGAGGCCAGCCTGGTCTATATAATTCCAGGCCAGCCAGGGCCACATAGAAAAATGCTGTTCAAAACAAGACAAAATTATGCAGACAGGGGAACCTGGAGAGGCTTGGTGGTTAAGAGCAGTTACTGCTCTTCAGAAGACTTTAGTTCAATGCCCAGCACCCACATCAGCTGGCCTTGACCTCTCAAAGATCTGCCTGCCTCTGCCTCCCAAGAGCTAGGATTAAAGGCGTGCGCCACCACGCCCGGCTGAAAAAATAAATCTTTAAAAAAATTTGGGGGACTGGAGAGATGGCTCAGCAGTTGAGAACACTGGGTGATCTTGCAGAGGACCAGGGTTCGGTTCCCAGCACCTCCATGGTGCTAACTAACAACTGCAACTCCAGTTCCAAGGGCTCCAACAGCCTCTTCTGGAGTCTGTGAGCACTGCACTCTGTGGTACACATGCTCTTACAAAAGCAGAACACTCATATATAAAATAAATATTTTTAAATTTCTTATGGTGCTGGGATTGAACACTCCACTTTTTTTTTTTATGTGTATGAATGTACTGTCTGAATGTAGATTTGTGCACCTGTGTAGTGCAATGCCTCGGAGGTCAGAAGACGGTGTTGAATTCCCCTGGAACTGGAGTTAAAGACGGTTCTCGGCTGCCATGTGGGTGCTGGGGATCGAACCCAGGTCCTCTGCAAGAGCAATCAGCATTCTTAACCACTAGGCCATCTCTCCAGCCCCCCTGAATCCTCCACTTTTGTTGAGAACCACAGAAATTAGGAAGAAGAGAGAGGGACGTCAGAGACACAAGAGACTCCAAAAGGGGACAGAGTAACAGTGATAAAGACCAATCTCCTCTCATATGTCTTTCCTTGTGACTTCCATGGCTTCTACACTCCTTGCTGTGTGATCCTGAGGGCATTACTATTCGTCTCTGAGCATCTGAGTCCCACCTGTGCTTGGGAGAATCCTCCATATTACCCAAGAGAGGGAAGTTCCTGGTGGATTACAGACCAAAGCTGTTGGTGATGATTCATTTAATTGTCAATTTGACACATGCTAGACTCATCTGGGAAGGGAATCCCAATAAGGGATTATCTGGAGCCGATGGGCATGTGGGCTTGCAGGTGGAACTTTGTCTTGATTATGTTAGTGGAGGTGGGAGCCCTGCCCACTGTGGGCAGTACCATCCCCTAGGCAGGGGATCCTGAACCGTAGGAGTGGAGAATGGGAGCTGAGCACTGCATGCAGGCATGCATTCACTGCTCTCTGTTCTGGACTGTGGATGTGATGTGACCAGTTGCTTCAAGTCCTGTCTGGGATTAAGGGTCTACACCACCATGCTTGGCCCTTGGTAGAGTATTTTATCAGAGCAACAGAAAATGAAGTTGGGACACTGTCCTAACCTTTTTCTCTTCATCTTCAGCCTGCTGATTTCCCAACTCTGTCTTGTTGGTATTTTTTGGGGGGTCTTTTCGAGACAGGGTCTCCCTGTAGCCCCAGCTGTCCTGGAACTCACTCTGTAGACCAGGCTAGCCTTGAACTTACAAAGATCCGCCTGCCTCTGCCTCCCGAATGCTAGGATTAAAGGCATGCGCCACCACGCCCAGCTCCCAACTCTGTCTTGGAACAGCCCTCACCTGTTCCACTGCAGCTTCTCCTAGGATTTTCCATAAGTATCACCCATTTACTATGCTCCCTCCTCCAAAAAACAAAAACAAAACTCTGAAAGCTCTGTTTTTCTTCAGCTTTGGCCAGGGCTGGATGATGACCAACCTCCCATCCCAGATCACACCCCAAGTCACAGGATCTGGGAACAAGTGTGGATGTTCAAAAGCCTTGTGGTCCTAACCTCCTACAACTCACATCAAATTTGGTTCTTGCAGCAGTTAACCTCAATTCTCAACTTGATAAGTTGGGCATGCTTATAGGGGATTATCTTGATTAGGTTAATTGAGGTGGGAAAACCTGCGCACTGTGGGTGGCACCACTCCCTGGATGGGGTCCTGGACTGTGTTAAAAGGAGACCGTGAGCTGAACACAGCACTCATTTCTCTGTTCTTTCTCACTGTGGATGCTTCAAGCTTTTGCTGTCTTGGCTTCCCCATCACGGTAGGCTGCACCTCCATGTGAGCCAGAACAAACCCTTCCTTAAGCTGCTTTTATCAGGGTATTTTTGGTTTTCAAATATTTAATCCTAAGTGTTGGGATTAAAGGCGTGTGCCACCACGCCCAGCTACAGGAGGCAGAGGCAAGCAGATCTCTGTGAGTTCAAGGCCAGCCTGGTCTACATAGCAAGCTCCAGGCCAGCTGGGACTATAGGGAGACCCTGTTTCAAAAAGGCCAAAATATACATTTTTATTTTATGTGTATGAGTGTGTACTTATGCATACCTATGTTGTGCAGTGTCCACAGAGGTCAGAAAATGGTGTCGAATTCATCTGGAAGTGGCAGTTGTTAGCTGCCTTGTGAGTGCTGGGAATCAAACCTGGGTCCTCTGCAAGAACAGTCAATGCTCTTAACTGAGCCATCTCTCCTGCCTCAGTTTTTTGTTTGTTTGTTTTTTTTTGTTGTTGTTGTTTTTTTTTTTTTGGTCTTTTTGAGACAGGGTCTCCCTGTAGCCCCAGCTGTCCTGGAACTCACTCTGTAGACCAGGCTGGCCTTGAACTCACAAAGATCCACCTGCCTCTGCCTCCCAAGTGCTAGGATAAAGCCACCACACCTGGCTTGTTTTTTTCTTTTGCCTTTAAAGACAGTCTCTCTCTATGTAGCCCTGGCTGTCCTGGAACTCACTATCCCTCAAATTCAGAGATCCACCTGCCTCTGCCTCCCAAGTGCTGGGACTACAAGCATGTGCCAGCACACCACCTTGTTGGGGTATTTTATCAAAGCAACAGAAAAGTAAGAGCCGCTAAGCTTATAAGGGTGATAGATACCTCTAATTCGAGCAATAAGGAGGGTCAGGCAGGATGACTAAGAGCTCCAGGCCAGCCTGGGCTACAAAGTGAGCAGAGGCTGTCTCAGAAGGGAGCAGATTCTGGGGAAATAATGCAATCAATAAAACAGTTAACAAAATGTTTTCTGCACAGGCCTGAAGACCTTAGTTCAGTCTCCAGATCCCACATTAAATGAAAGCCAGGCTTGGTGGTGTGAGCTTGTAATCCCAGTCTTGGGGAAGCAGAGACAGGCAGCTCCCTAAAGCTTGCTATCAGTCACCTTAGCCTATTTGGCGAGTTCCAGGCCAATGAGAAAGAATCTCTCAAAAGACCAGGTGGGGTGGTAAGATGGCTCAGTGGGTAAAAGCACAGCTCAGTAAACTGGATGACTTGAGTTTGATCTCAAGATCCATAGTGGAACAAGAAACTGACTCCTGAATGTCATCCTCTGATCTGCACACAACACACCATGGCATGTGTGTGTGCCCCCTGCCTCAACCTCCTGCCTCACCTCCCTGCCCTCTATCCTCTATCAACAACCTAGAAGATTAGCTCAGGACCACAACAGGCCACCTCAGGTCTTGCTTGGGTCAGCCTCAAGATATCCTATCACCTCGGCTTATCACTGTGACGTAGTCCTGCCTGGTGGTCCAGCCTCCGCATCATCACAGCTTCCGCCCTCCCTTACTTCCGGACCTGCCAACTTGGAGTTTGCTCTCCTACCAGGCTCTTTGGTTTTGCGATGGGGGTCTCACTCCAAAGCCCATGCTGACCTTGAACTATGTAGCATAGGATGGCTCAAACTGGCCAGCCTCCTGCTTCAGCCTTCCAGGTGCTGGGACTTCCGGCAGCCACCGTGCCCAGCTCCCAGGGTCCTCTCCACCCGACTCCTCAGAGGCAAAGCTCACGGGCACCCACAACTTCCGGAACCTTCCCTCACCCCGGCGGCTAACGCCACATCCCAGCTCTCGCTCCTGTCACTTGTCACTTTGTGTTCACAAGTCGAGAACCCCCGTGGAGTTTCTGAATCCTGCTGCCAGTCAAGTGCCTTCACGATTGGAACCTGATGAGCAGGAAGGGAACAAACTTCAGACCACTGAAAAGGAGGCAGGGCACAGGAACACACGCAGTCTGCTTGTCTTCTTTCTGCCTCTGCTCTCTCCACATTTTCCCCTTGCTCTGCCTTTTTTTTTTTTCTCTCTCTCTTTAATTCATTTTTTTCAGTGCTGGGAATAGAATCCAGGGCCTTACACATGCTAGGCATGCGCCTTCCCACTAAGCCACTCCCCAGCCCCTCACTGGGAGAGTCTAGACAGGTGCTCTACCACTGAGCCACACCCCAGCCCCTCACTGGGGATCCTAGGCAGGTGCTCTACCACTGAGCCACACCCCAGCCCCTCACTGGGGGATTCTAGGTAGGTGCTCTACCACTGAGCCACAGTGCTCTGCTGAAACTTCATCTCTTCATCTCTTGCAATGAGCTACTCTGAACCAGCCTTGAGCCCTATAGTCTTGGGCATCATTACCAACATGGGCCCTCATTCCTCTTTTTTGGTCTTTGTCCAGGTGGTTCAACTATGTTGGAATATCTTTTCTCCTGCTCTCCACCCAGGAGAGCTTCTTTTCATCCCTCAGAGTCCAGCCGAAATATCTCCTCCTCCTGGAAGTCCTGCTGTCTATGGGAATTTTGAATTTTGATACACCTGCAGCTTTGGTCCATACCTGATACAACACTGGAACCCTTGGGGCTGGAGAGATGGCTCAGCGGTTAAGAGCGCCGACAACACTGGAACCCTGAAGTTCAGCATGCTTGCCCTTGACTCCCATTCCTGACTGCGAGCCCTATAACTGGGGCCATGGTCTCTGTATTCTAGATTCTCAGCTCAGATACTAGCACTGTGATGGGGCTTGGAAGCTGTGGAGAGTATCGAGGCTTCACCCTGTGGAGCTGGTAGTCACCGCTTCCCTTTTGCAGAGAGGATGGGATGGTTGGGACAGGGTCTTGCCGTGTGATCCTAAGTGTCCTGAAATTCTCTATGTAGCCCAAGCTGGCCTCGAACTTGCACTCATCCTTCTTCCTCACAAGTGTTGAGATTATAGGTGTGGGTCACCACACCTGGTTTGACATTATCTTTTCTGTCTCTCTGTCTCTCTCTGTCTCTTGTCTCTGTCTCTGTCTGAGATAAGGTTTCATGTAGTCCAGACTGCCCTTGAACTCACTTTGTCACCACAGATGACCTTGTTATTAGGATCCTTCTTCCTCTGTTTACTGAGGGCTAGGAGTACCGATGCATGCTACCATACATGCTAGGATCACAGCCGTGCATCACCATGCCTAGCTTAACATTATTATTATTATTATTATTTTTTACAAATAAAGATTCATTAGCCGGGCGTGGTGGCGCACGCCTTTAATCCTAGCACTCGGGAGGCAGAGGCAGGCGGATCTTTGTGAGTTCAAGGCCAGCCTGGTCTACAGAGTGAATTCCAGGACAGCTGGGGCTACAGGGAGACCCTGTCTCGAAAAGACAAAAATAAATAAATAAATAAATAAATAAATAAATAAATAAATATTCATTAAAAGAAGGCAATAATGTGATGATATGTTCAAGGTAAGACAGCTTGAAAAGTCTGATTGCTAAAATCCAAAATAGGAACCTTTTAGTGAGCTGCAGAGAAAATATAGGGAGACTAACAAGAATCACCTGTGGGGCCAGTGAGAGGGCTCAGTGAGTAAGGGTGATTGCTGCCAAGTGTATGACATGAGTTTGATCCCACGATGAAAGGAAAGACCCGAGTCCCACAAATGGTCCTCCCCCCCTCACCCCATGTATGCCATAGCACATATTTTTTAGAATTTTTTTTTTTTTTGGTCTTTTCGAGACAGGGTCTCCTTATAGCCCCAGCTGTCCCGGAACTCACTCTGTAGACCAGGCTGGCCTTGAACTCACAAAGATCTGCCTGCCTCTGCCTCCCGAGTGCTAAGATTAAAGGCATGTGCCACCACGCCCGGCTAGAATTGTTTTTTGACAGCATTGTAGCCCCAGCTGTTTTGGAACTCACTATGGATGGAGAACAGGCTGGCCTCGGTCTCATGGAGA
Source organism: Rhizomys pruinosus (assembly GCA_009823505.1). Taxonomy (NCBI): domain Eukaryota; kingdom Metazoa; phylum Chordata; class Mammalia; order Rodentia; family Spalacidae; genus Rhizomys; species Rhizomys pruinosus. Next base: position 309,981 of record VZQC01012424.1, read on the forward strand.
TCTGACTCCCAAGTGCTGGGATTAAAGGCATGTGCCACCACGCCCGGCTAGAATTGTTTTTTGACAGCATTGTAGCCCCAGCTGTTTTGGAACTCACTATGGATGGAGAACAGGCTGGCCTCGGTCTCATGGAGATCTGACTCCCAAGTGCTGGGATTAAAGGCATGTGCCACTATACCTGACCATACACAATTAAATTTTTTAAATTATTTTTATTTTATGTGTATGAGTGTATTGCCTGTTTGTATGTAAGTACAACCATGTCATGCAATGCTCACAGAGGTCAGAAGAGAGGATTTTTGGAACTGGAGTTACAGATGGTTGTTAGCCTCCATGTACGTGCTGGGAACCAAACCTGGGTCCTCTGCAAGAGCAGCCAGTGCTTTTAACCACTGAGCCATCTCCTTTTTTTTTCTTTTTTTTTGAGACAAGGCCTCACTATGTAGCCTTGGCTGGTCTGGGACTCAAAGAGATACATCTGCCACTGCCTCCTTGGTGCTGGGACCAAAGCCCTCCAGGCACTTAAAATTTTTTTTAAATTTCTTTTTGTATGTGTATGAATGTACTGTCTGTATGTAGGTTTGTGTACCCATGTCGTGCAATCCCCCGGAGGTCGGAACAGGGCGTTGGATTCCCCTGGAACTGGAGTTAAAGATAGTTCTCAGCCACCATATGGGTGCTGGGGATCAAACCCCGGTCCTCTGCAAGAGCAGTTGGTGCTCTTAACCACTAGGCCATCTCTCCAGCCCCACCTCCAGGCATTTTTGATAAGGGATCCTCAACCTGTCTTCTGTAGTACTGTAATTGGTTGTTTGACCTGTACTCAGAATAGAAGGTCAATATCATATTAAATGTGGGTGTCCAGTGGAGGGGGAGCTTATCCACTGTGTTTGTTATTTACTGCATGGAATGCTAATATCCTGAAGATAGATTCACCAAAGAAGAAATTTGTAAGAACTAATAAATATAGAACTAGAATCTAAAAGGACTCAACAGATGGAAAACATGGAATGAATTTCTGAAGGTGGAAAAGGATCTGGAGAAACACCACATGGTGAATCTGGGCCCCACTAACTTTCTAAAATTGGATCAGAGTAGACAGTGTTTAGATGTAGTATATTTAGGAAGCATTAAGGGATGTTCAATGATCACACACTCAATTCAAGTTAATATCTCGAGACAAGGCTGCCAGAAGTGCAAGCGATCTTCAGCTGCACAATAAAACCACGACACAGGGAAGAGGGGAGATGAGAAGATCCAGGTGGTCAGAGTCGACATCCTCGTACATTTGAGGGATTGTACAGGATTCAGGTCACACCTGGCAGAAACGTCTGTCAGACTTGGCAAATAAAAATACAGGCTCCCTAGTTAAATGAAATTTGAATTTCATGAAGTTCGTATTTGGGACAGGTTTCTAAAAATTATTCCTTGTTTCTCTGAAGTTCAAATTTAATTGGGTGGCCTATATTTTATATGTCAATCAACCTGCAACACACCTCAGATACAAATATCTGGAGACAAGATTGTTTCAGTTCCTTAGGTAATTTCTTTTTCCTTCCTTCCTTCCTTCCTTCCTTCCTTCCTTCCTTCCTTCCTTCCTTCCTTCCTTCCTTCTCTCCCCCCCCTCCCAGGGTCTCACCATGTAGCCATAGGTAGCCTGAAACTCTTTTTTTTTTTTTTTTCTTTTTTGAGATAGGGTCTCTCTGTATCCCCAGCTGTCCTAGAACTCACTATGTAGACCAGGCTGGCTGGCCTTGAACTCACAGGGACCTGCCTGCCTCTGCCTCCCAAGTACTAGGATTAAAGGTGTGCACCCCCACACCGGGCCATGAAACTCTTCTAAGAAAAAAAAAATTGGGGCTGGAGAGATGGCCTAGCGGTTAAGGGCACTGACTGCTCTTTCAGAGGACCCGGGTTCGATTCCCAGCACCCACATGGCGGCTGAGAACCGTCTTTAACTCCAGTTCCAGGGGAATCCGATGCCCTCTTCTGATCTCCACAGCATTGCACAACATGGGTGCACAAACCTACATGCAGACAGTACATTCATACACATAAAAAAATAAATTAAAAATTAAAAAAAAAAGAAAAAAATTAGATAGTCTCATGCAGCCCAGGCTTTCCCTGAACTCGCTATGTGGTAGAGGGTAACCTTGAACTCTGATCCTTCTGCCTCTACCTTCAAAGTGCTTGGTGTACAGGTGTGTATCACCATGTCTGATTTCTGGCCTGGACCTTTGATCTTTCTGCCTCAGCCTTCTGCGTGTTAGGCTCACAGGTGTGTACGATCCTGTCCCCCCTTTTCCCCATCTTCTCTTTCTAACTTGTGGCCAGTGATGACTGGTTGGGAAATACCAACCTAGGAATTGGTGCAAAATCATGGTCTTCCCAGTAGCATTGGCATCCACTGAACCATGGACCCAGCCACGGTAGGGGGTGGCAATCTAGGCAGGTGCTCTACCACTGAACAACAACCCAACAACCCTTGGGTTATAGGCAGGTAGTCATGCTCCCAGCCTCTCACTGGAGGATTCTGGGCAGGTACTTCACCACTGAGTGCATCTCCAGCCCATCACTGGGGGATTCTAAGCAAATGGTTGGATTCTAGTCTATCACTAGTCTGCAGACTTTAGCATGAATTCTAGCACTTCTTATCCTGCTAGGGTGATCAGGAGAAATCATTAAACTGCCCTGGGCCTTACTTTTCCCGTCTATAGAACGAAGCTGACCCTGGCTAACTCGGAGCTGTGTAGAATCATTCCTTCTTTCATTTTATTTAAGGACAAGCCTGTGACAGAGGAAGGTTCTGATGTCACTCCTCCCAGCACCCTCTTCCCAGTGCAAGAACAAAACATCACCCGCCAAGGTTATGATGTTCAAGATGGCTCTTTGAAGAGGTGAGAGAAATGGCTCAGAGATCAAGAGCATGGGGTTCAGTTCCTAGCACCCCCATGGACGGCTCAGCAACCTCCTGTAACTCCAGGTCCAGGGGATCTGACACTCTCTCTGGCCTCCTTGGCCAAGTGCTCTATGTGCACACACAGAGATACACACGCCCATACGTGTGACTCAGAACAAGAAATCTTAACAGGAAATGACTCCTTGAAAGCAAATAAACAACAACAAAAAAAAACAAAAGGAGAGAAAAAAAATGCTTCTTTGTAGCTATCACAAATGTGTCATGCTGGTAAAAGCAAACAAACAAAAAAAGCAACTATCTGGAGGAGTTAGAGGGAGGGGTGGGGCCTGGGTATGCCCAAAATCCATTGTTTGAAAGTCTCAAAGAATTAATACAAATATTAAAAGAAAGAAAAAAAAAAGTGTCCAAAAATCGTTTTGGTCTTTTTGAGATAGGGTCTCCCTGTAACCCCAGCTGGCCTGGAACTTGCTATATAGACCAGGCTGGCCTCATTCTCACAGAAATATGCTTGCCTTTCTTTTCCGGCAGAGCGCTGGGATTAAAGGCATGGGCTACCGGGTCCAGCTCAAAAATGTTTTGTCAACAGATCCCTCTCTTTTATCACCAAGGTCTCATGTAGCTCAGACTAGCCTCAAACTCACTATGTAGCCAAAGATGATTTGTCTTCCATGCCCAGTTTGTGCAGTGCTGAGGGTCGAATCCAGGGTGCACTCTAGGTAAGCACTCTACCAAATAAGCCACATCGCCAACCCTTTTTATTTTCTTTATTGATTAATACAATGACTGGCTATGTAGCCCAGGCTGACCCCGAGCTTTTTGTCCTTCTACTTCAGCCTCCAGAGCACTGGGATTACAGGTATGTGCCATTACCTCCAAGTCCTCATCTGTAAAATGGGTTTAATAGAAATCTGCCCTCTAAAGGGCGAGTAATGAGTAATGACTAAAGGGTGAGTGGTGAGTAAAGAAATTAAATATGTACAATTTGTGTTCTAGGAGGGTGGTAGAAACCTGTGGTCCCAGCACTTGGGAGGCTGAGATGGGAAGATGATGAGTTCAAGTTCAGCTTGGGCTACATAGTGAATTCCAGGACAGACTGGGTTACAACAGATCCTGTCTGTCTCAAAATGGACAAACAAACAAAAACAAACAAACGGTGCTGGGGACATTTCTTAGTTGGTAGAATGCTTGCCTAGCAAGCAGAGAGCTCAGGATTTGATCCTAGGACCATATACACCAGGCATGGTATCACAAACCTGTAACCCCAGCACTGGGGATGACCAAGAACTCAAAGCCATCCTTAGTTATATACAGAGTTTGAAGTCAGTCTAGGTTACATGAGATCCTGTCTTGGGAGGAGGAGGAGGAAGAAGAGGAAGGAGAGGAAAAGGAGGAGGAAGAGAAGAGGGGGATGAGGAGAGAGAAGAGGAGAAACAGGAGGAGAAAAAGGGAGGAAGAAAAGAAAGAGGAAGAGGAGAAGAGGAAGAGGAAAAGAAGAAAGAGGAGAAGGAAGATGGGGGGCACCCGGCAGTGAGCAGCCAGCATGTCTGGAGTTGCTGTGCCTCTCGGCGGTGCGAGGGTTACATGACTTCCTCCCAGCCTCTGTGGAGTCTCTGGGGAAGCGCTGGTGCTGCTGTTTTGTTACCCAACCCTGCAGAAGATGCTGCCGCAGCCAGGGGAGGGAGGAAAAGCGAACGGCTTCCTTTCAATTATTCAGTGGCTGGAGCTTCCCATCCTCTGCTGGAGCCGAGGAAGGCCTTGGCGAGAGGCCTTACACAGCACTGCCTGAGCTGGAGCTGGGGTGGGAGCCTGGCTTGTGCAATGTTGGCACCTCGGCTCTGTCCCTTGACAGCATAAGTTGTGTCCCTCTCCTGCCCTCCTCTATCTGTAGTCTAGGGCTCTGTCTAACCAGCTGAGCCTGAGCCTGGGCCAGGGCTTGGCTTGACCCCTTTTCTGCAGCCTCAGTGTATGTTGTTGAACGGGGGCGAGATGCAGACTTGGCAGACAAGCCTGCTTGCTGACTCTAGGAGAAAGCCTAGGCTGTTTTGATAGCATGTGGGTTTGGGTAGCCTGTCGACCTTGAGCTAGCGCTTGCCTCTCTTGGTGTGTTCTGAACCTCTCAGAAACACAGGCCTCTGGTGTCCCTTGAGCCTAGAATACTCTTTCTCATCCATTCATCCTGACAGAGGTCAAGTGTCACCTGCTCTATGAAGTCTGGGATGCCTTAGGGGCTGTGTCTCTAGAGTCACCCTCTACCTTTCCACTCTTGTTCTACTGCGTTCTCTCCCTGGCCAGCTGACAGATTGATTGATTGACTTATCACATATAATCCAGGCTGAGGGTGTGGCTGAGTTGGTAGAGTGCTTGCCCAGCATGCACCAAGCCCTGGGTTCCATCTCCACCACCACATAAAATTTGAGTAGTAGTGCACGTCTGTAATCTCGGCACTTGAGAGGTGGAGGAGGAGGAGCAGAAGTTCAAGGTCATCCTCGGGATTAGAGGCTCAGCAGATAAGGGTGCTTGGTACCAAATTTGAATCCCAGGACCCACATGGTGGGAGGAGAGAACTGACTCCAACAAGCTGTCCTCTGACCTCCACGTGTGTGCTGTGCCATGGCAGGTGCACACATGCACGCATGCACACGTGCACACACACACACAGTAAGTCAATAATAAAAATTCCATTCAAAAGGTCATTTTCACTTACATAGCCAGTTCAAGGCAAGCCTTGTGAAAAAATGAGACCCTGTCAAAGAAAGGAAGGAAGGAAGAAAGGAAGAAAAAGAAAGAAAGAAAGAAAGAAGGAAGGAAGAAAGAAAGAAAGAAAGAAAGAAAGAAAGAAAAAGAAAGAAAAAGAAAGAAAGAAAGAAAGAAAGAAAGAAAGAAAAAGAAAGAAAGGAAGGGAAAGGAAAGACAGGATGGGGAGGTAGCTTAGTTGGGGAACTTCTTGTGGTGGAGCACAAGTTCCATATCCAAAATCCACTTAAAAGCTGGGTGAGGCTGGAGAGATGGCCTAGTGGTTAAGAGCGCCGACTGCTCTTGCAGAGGACCCAGGTTCGATTCCCAGCACCCACATGGCAGCTGAGAACTGTCTTTAACTCCAGTTCCAGGGGAATCTGACACCCTCTTCTGACCTCTGCGGCATTGCATGACACGGGTGCACAAACTTACATGCAGACGGTACATTCTTGCTGGGTGTGGTGGCCATGCCTTTAATCCTAGCACTCGGGAGGCAGAGGCAGGCAGATCTTTGTGAGTTCAAGGCCAGCCTGATCTACAGAGCGAGTTCCAGGACAGCTGGGCCTAGAGGCAGACCCTGCCTCAAAACAGAACAAAATAAAACAACACAAAACAAAAAAAAAAGTGTGGTGAGAGAGAAAAAGGGGGGGGAGGGGAGGGGGGAGAGAGAACCAAATGCCATCATGCAGCGCTTCTGCGTCCTGACGGTGCCGTGGGAGCTCCGCACACCCCTGCTGCCATGACAGACTGCACTCTTGAACTGTGAGCCGGAAGAAGCCTTCCCTTCGTCAAGTAGCTTCTTGTCAGGTATTTGGTCACAACAACCAGAGCAGTAACTAACATAGCCATGTATTTAGACCCAGTGTCAAAACAAAAACAAAAAACAAAAGCCCAATACATGGGCTAGAAAGATGGCTCAGTGATTAAGAGCAGTGGCTGCTCTTCCAGAGGACCCAGGTTTAGTTCCCAGCACCAACAGAGTGCCTCACAACTGTCTGTAACTTCAGTTCCAGGGGATCTAACACCCTCTTCTGGCCCCCACAGGCAATGCATACATGTGGTGCACTTACATTTAGGCAAAACCACTCATAAACATAAAATAAAAATAAATAAATCATATAAAGTAAAATAAAATAAAGTAAACGTTGGGGGCCAGGGGGATGGCTCAGTGGGTAAAGTGCTTGCCACGCAGGCATGAGGACCCGAGTTCAGATCTCCAGCGTCCTGTCACAAGCTGACATAGTGGCACATGCTTGTAATCCCAGTGGCTAGGGACACAGAGACAGGAGGATTCCTGGGGCTCACTGGCTGGCCAGCCTAACTGAGGCACCCCTAGGTCCTAGTGGGAAACTCTGCCTCAAAAAATAAGGTGGTTGGCTTCTGAAGAACACCCAAGGTTGACCTCTGATCTCCACGTGCATGAACACACACATGCATACACCACACAAACGCACACAACCAATAAAATACAGTAAAAGTTGGGAGGATGTCTAACGGTCAAATGGTGAGGACTGGACAGATAGACAGCCTTTTCCTCCCACTGGGGCAAGTGCAGAAGTCTGGGGCAGATGCCACCTCTGCCCACATAGCCTCATTATGGAAAATTCCCTCTGTTGACTCAAGTCTATAACCAAGCAGGCCCGTCCTGGGCACTCTCCCCTCCCCCCAGGTTCCTGCTGGGCTGGCTGAGATCAAAGAGAAAGCCAAAGAGAGATGGGCTGGGGGCTGGAGCATTGCCTGCCTTTCCCATCGATCCAGATGCACCTCTTGTTGCTAGGCAACAGCCTCTAGTTTCTCCCAGCCCTTCCTCCCCCAGGGGCTGCAGGATTGGGCAGTAAAGGGAGAGAGACAGAGACAACGCATTTTCTCTCTGCCTTTCTTTTCCATTCAGATGACCTCTGTCATTAAGCTGGGACCCCTCCCCTTCCTGCTGGCAAAGGACCCCTACGTTGGTAACTCCACCCCTTCACCAAAACATACCACTTTATCTCACCACATATTTATGGGCATTTCTGGTATACTTAAAATCCGATGCTCCAAAGAGGAGCATAGTTTCTTAGAAAGACAGACCTGAAACTCACCAATGAAGCCCAAATTGGGGAGAGGGACCCACTAAGGGGTTGGTGGAAAAATCAAGACAAGACTCAATCCACAAGCTGGGGGTGGTGGCACACACCTGTAATCCCTGCCCTCCAGGTAGAGGTGCGAGGGCTGAGCCTGTGCAACAGTGAGAGCCTGTCGCAATGGTAATAAACCAAACCGCTCACAAAAACAAGAGTGCGGGGCTGGAGAGATAGCCTAGCGGTTAAGAGCACCAACGCTCTTGCAGAGGACCCGGGTTCGATCCCCAGCACCCACGTGGTGGCTGAGAACTGTCTGTAACTCCAATTCCAGGAGAACTCCAGTTCCAGGGGAATCTGAGACCCTCTTCTGACCTCCGCGGCATTGCACGACACGGGTGCACAGACCTACATGTAGACAGTATATTCATACACATACAAAAATAAATAAAATTAAATAAAAAAAACAAGAGTGCAGGCTCCTGACTCCAAGCCCTGCATTGAACTTGGGTTTGATGTGGGAACCATTTGATCTAGGGAGAAAGTCTCTGAAGACAAATTTACACTCATATTTTGAGTGGGTTGGATTTTTTTTTCCTCCCTCCTAAAACGTAGGATGGATTTCATAGTAATTTTTTTCTGTTGTTGTTTTAAGTGGCATAATTTAAAACTGTACGTTGTTTTTAAACAGGCATTAAAATGTACTGTGGGTTTGAGGGGTTGAAATTGACTAAATAATGCAAATCAAATCATTGTCTCACAGGTTACTATTTTGCATGTTTTATCAGCTCTATCCTGCTCATCTTCGCTAATTTGTTAATTGAGTCTGTGCACTGGCTCCCCAACCGTCGTTAAATGCTGACCTACTTGTATTATGGTGTATTTAGCATTTTAAGATCCTCCCCTTCAGATGTCCAGAAAAGTTTTTCTTTCTCTTTCCTCGTCTCTTTCTTTTTTCTTTTTCTTTTGTGTGTATATGTGTGTTCCGGTGTGTGTACATGCACACGTGTGCAGGCATTTATGTGGAAGCCAGAGGTTCCTCTGGAGCCATCCATCTTGTCTTTTGAGATAGGGGCTTAGGGCTCCTCCACCAGCCTAGGCTGGTCTACTGACCTCACCTCTCCAGAGCTGGAATTACAAATATGGACTAACACACCCAGCTTTTTGAAGCTCGAACTCAGGGCCTTACACTTGGGCCACACGCATTTTACCAACTGAGCAATCTCCCCAGCCCCTCTCTTGGTACCTTTAAACTTTTTCCTTTTTGAAATAGGGTCTTCCCCTGTAACCCAGGCTAGCCTCAGACTCACCATGTGGCTCATGCTTGTGGCATCAAACTTGTGATCTTCATGCCTCAGCCTCCCAGGTGCTAGGATTATGGGCATGTATCAGTATTCCCAGCTGTCAAACCATTTTTTTTTTAAGCTCAGAGACAATTTGATTACAGTTTTGAGAGATTGGGAGGTGAACACCGGGCAGGTGAGCTGTAAGTCTCGGCAGCTGCCGGGAGGGGAGATGGGGAGAGGAGGAGAGAAAGCCTTGCTGTTTGCAGTTAGGGTCAGAGGAAGCAGGCAGGTTCAGAAATGGAGTCCGTTAGCAGCTGTAGGGCAGGAGGGGAGGGGCTTCAGAGGAAGAGTAAGAAAGTTCTGGGCTGGAGAGATGGCCTAGCGGTTAAGAGCGCCGACCGCTCTTGCAGAGGACCCGGGTTTGATCCCCAGCACCCACATGGTGGCTGAGAACCGTCTGAAGCTCCAATTCCAGGAGAACTCCAGTTCCAGGGGAATCCGAGACCCTCTTCTGACCTCCACGGCATTGCACAACACGGGTGCACAGACTTGCATGCAGACAGTACATTCATACACATACATAAATAAATAAAATTAATAAAAAAAAAAAAGAAAGTTCTGAGAGCCTGGAAAGGCAGGCCCAGCCTTTCTCCAGCACAGAAAGAAGAGACAGAAAGGAGAAAGGGGAAAGTTAGTTATGATTTTCTGAGTTAGAACTCTGAAAGTAGGCAGGCTCAGCTGTGCTTCAAGGCAGAGGCTCTGTTATCAGGAGCCGAGAACCATTATTTTATTTTATTTTTTATTTTATGTGTATGGATGTTTGGTTGCATGTATTAAGAGCACCCCCCCCCAAAAAAAAAAAAAAGAGCACCTGAGTCATGCAATGGCCACAGAGGCCAGAAGATAGTGTCAGGTTCCCTGAAACTGGAGTTACAGACAGTTGTTAGTCGCCATGTGGGTGCTGGGAACAGAACCTGAGTTCTCTGCAAAGAGCAGCCAGTGCTCTCGTGCTGAGCCATGGCACTCATGTGGGGTCAGTTGACAACTTGTAGTTAGTTCTCTCCTCCCACCACGTGGAATCAAACTCAGATCATGTCAGGCTTGGTGGCAAGCACATTTACCCACTGAGCCATCTGAGTAAAAAAATGTATCTGGGGGAGAAGTGACGAGAAATTCAAGAACCCAGTCAGGAGTGCTACTTGAAGATGCCTGGACCTGAGGCGGCATCTGGGAGCCTTGGTCCTGGCCTGCCTGGACCCAAGGCGGCATCTGGGAGTCTTGGTCCTAGTCTGCCTGCCATCTGCTCAGCCCAGCTCTGCACTTTCTCCCAAAGTCCTTTGCCCAGTGCCAGTCACACACTTCAACTCTGAGAGGCACGGCTTTCTAGGGTCCTTGACAAATGGTAACCAATTAATGTCAATTAATCTGATTAGCCTAAATAGTTAATTAAGTAGTTAATTAACAACCTCATTGACAAGAACCCACAGATCCCTCAGGGATGGGGGAGGCAAGAATGGTGGGTGGGGATGTGAAAGAGGCTCTTGCTCAGGGAAGGAAGGGGTGAGCCTGCACAAAGTCCTGGCTTCAACTCCCAGTAGGAGAGAGGGTGAGAACTCTATAAGAGATACCAGTAGGGAAAATTGCTTCCATCTGAGAAATCGGTCTGTCATATGGTCCAAAGGGGATCCTCTGCCTCTGTTGCATCCTCAGCACCCCCAGACCAAGCACCTTACAACTTCCACGAAGGCTTCCCTGAGTTGCAGAGCAGCCATGAATGGGAATGACCAACTTTCAGGCCATCACATAGCTGAGGAAATGGGTTTCTTCTCTACTGCAGCCTGTGCTTGCTCTGGGGACCTGGCATATGGGACAGGACGGTGTGCAGCCTACCTACCATGATCATACTACTTCCAAGCTGAGGTCTGTGCCTCAGGTCCTCTCAGCTGTGAACTCTTACTTCATGTGACTATCAGACACCACAGACCTTGGCACTGGGGAAATGTCAAAGGAAGAATCAAGAAGAAGGAGACTAGAGAATGGAAGGGGCCCAAGCAAGATGCAGCCTGCAGGCACTCAGGGACACACGGAAGGAGACCAGAAGGTGTCCAAGCAGAGCCTGAAGTCCGAAGAGGTCAAGGAAGAGGAAGAAAGGCATTTCAAGCAGAGGGAACCACAGATACAATGTGGGAGACAGGTTCCCAACTGCAGGCAAAAGGAATCTTTTGTTTTGGCCATGCTAGGGAGCCCAGGGCCTAATGCATGCTAGGCAGGTGTTCTACCTCTGAGCCACACCCCAGCCCCTCACTGGGGGATTCTAGGCAGGTGCTCTACCACTGAGCCACAGCCCAGCCCCTCACTGGGGGATTCCAGGCAGGTGCTCTACCACTGAGCCACACCCCAGCCCCTCACTGGGGGATTCTAGGCAGGTGTTCTACCACTGAGCTACCTTCTCAGCCTTTTATAATTTTTAGTTTGAGACAAGGTCCAGATTGGTCTAAAATCTTCCTTCTGCCTCCTGACTGCTGGAGTGGCTCTTTTACATTCTTTCTCTTAGTTTTCTGCTGCAGGGATCTAGGACCTTGCTAGGCTAGGTAAGAATAGTCCCACTGAACTACAGTCCCAGTTGCTCTGGCATGTGTGGAACATCTGGCTGCTTTAACCTTTGACTCTCAGGTCTCACACTGAGATTCTGAATCCATCATTTGGAGTACTCCTAGGGAACTGTTTATCACAGACTCTTCTAGAATTATGGAGGCAGGTACACTGCACCTTCAGGTGTTGCTGCGGTGAATTTTGGTGCTCCATGTTGGCCCTAAGCCATGTGACCCATGTCCTAAAAACATAACACCACCCTCTCTGCCCCCCATCTATCTAAATCTTGCTCACCCTTCTGGGGTTGACCTTTCTCAAACAGCTTTATCCTATGGGTCCCCACTGAGAACATTCTTTGTATTCTGTGCTGCCCATGAAAGAAAGACAGAATCTCACCTCCTCGCCTAGAACTAAAGCCCCCCCAAGAAGCCTTTCTGTCCTGCTGAACCCCTTGCTTCTTGGCCCAGGCTCTTTTCTCTCCCCTCCCCCGCTGCTCCTGCTGTCTCCTCCAGGAATGTCCTTCCCTTCTGGCAGACCTGCATGAATTCTGTGAGGGCCATCTGTGAGGCTTCTCTAGAGTCACCCAGGTAGGCAGCTCTTCCTGTACCAGAGCCCAGATGCCCTCAGACGCTCCCACGTTGCATCCAGAAATATTCCCAAATCTAGGTAAAAAGAACTTTCTGTTTGCAGCACTGGGGATGGAACATGGTGTCTGGTGTGTGCTAGGCAAGTATTCTATCACTGAGCCATGCTCAGCCCCTTACTGGGGAATCTATGCAGGAACTCTACTGCTGAATTGTACCCCCAGGCCCTAAATGAGGGATTCTAGCAGGTGCTCTACCACTGAGCCACACCCCAGCCCCTCACTGGTAGATTCCAGGCAAGTGCTCCATCACTGAGTCATGCCCCAGCCCCTCACTGGGGGACTCTAGGCAAGTGCTCATCACTAAGTCACACTCCAGCCCTTTACTGGTGGATTCCAGGCAAGTGTTCTGCTGAGTGGGCTTCAGTGCTTCCATGGTCCTGCATCCTTCCTATCCAGTGTCCAACACATGGCCATGGGATGACAATGATGATGGAACTTTTAAGTACAGAGGGGGAACTGAGAAAATGTTTGATAAATGATTGAATGACAGCAAGAATAAACATATCTGATCTGTGCCATTTGAGGAGGGGTCAGAGGCAGAATGAGTTCAAGAGGCAATGAAGAAACAGCCACGGTGGCACACATCCTATAATCCTAGCACTTGGTGGCTGAGGCAGGAGGATCAGAATTCCATGGCTAGCCTTGGCTATGTCTCAGATTCCTGACCAGCCTGGTTATTACATGAGACCTTACAAAAAATAAACAAAATTCAGGGCTGGAGAGATGGCTCAGTGGTTAAGAGCACCGACTGCTCTTGCAGAGGACCCGGGTTCGATTCCCAGCACCCACATGGTGGCTAAGAACCATCTTTAAGTTGGGTGTGGTGGCGCACGCCTTTAATCCCAGTACTTGGGAGGCAGAAGCAGGTGGATCTCTGTGAGTTCAAGGCCAACCTAATCTACATAGTGAGTTCTAGTCCAGGTAGGGCTACAGGGAGACCCTGTCTCAAAAAAAAAAAGCAAGCTTGTAGTGGAGAGATGGAGAGATGGCTCAGCAGTTAAGAGCACTCACTGCTGCTGTCAGGGTTGACTTTGGTTGTCAACTTGACACACCTGAGAGGAAGGAACCTCAATGGGGAATTTCCTGCATTGGACTGGCCTGTGGCCATGTCTGTGAGACATTTTCTTGATTGCTGAGTGATGTGGGAGGAACCAACTCACTGTGGGTGGCTCCACCCTTGGACAGGTGGTCCTGGGTTGTAGAAGAAAGCAGGCTGAGCACAGGTCAGGGGAGTAAGCCAGTGAACAGGGTCTTCTGTGGTCTCTGCTTCAGCTCCTGTCTCTGGGCTCCTGCCTGAGTACTAGCCCTGACTTCCCTTGATGATGGACTGTGATTTGGAAACATAGGATGAAATAAACTCTTTCTTCCTCTAAGTATGTTTTGGTCAGTGTTGTATCATGGCAATGAAGAACTAACTAGAACTCTCTCTTTCCTCAGTGTCTCCCTCCCTCCTTCCCTCCCTTCCTCCCTCTGTTTTATCCCTCCTTCCCTTCTTCCTCTCTCCCTTCCTCCTCCCCTCCCTTCCTTTCTTCCTTCCTTTCTCTTTTCCTCTTCCCTTCCAGTTTTTTTGAGACAGTCTCTTGACACCTGGCAGTCTAGATTCTCCTGCCTGAGCACCCCCAGCTCTGGGGTGGCAGGCATGGCCCCATTTCCTCTTGCTCACTGACTTCGTCATATTTCCGTGTCATTGCCCTTGCTATTCTCTGAGTGTCCTTTCTCCGACACCTTCCCTAACATTTTTCAGGGCCCAAAGGAAGTGTCACTTCTCTCAGGGGCCTTTTCCCACTACCCACAGCCCTGCAGATAGCTTCTGCCAAATGTCGGTGGGTCATAACTTCAGTTTCCACAACTACTTTGGGGAAATCAAAGTCAGAGTCAGGCTCAGACTTACCTCTGTGTCCTCTGAGCTCATACCAGGGCCCAGGTACAAGAAGCCATTCACTAAGTATACATTGTATTGTCCCCACCCAAACGGCACCACTATCTCTCAGGCACACAAGGGGCTTTATTTTTACAGAGTTGCTATCAAACCCATTACCCATTACCTCTCCTACCACACCACATAGCACATACCAGGAAACCCACTTTGTAGGACTGGAAATGACCTGAGGATGAAGGCTGGCCTCGCCGAAAGCAGAGCCCCGAAGATTGTTATCACCCGATTTTTCCCTCTCAGCTCCTTCACCTGAGGTCTTACTATATCCATGATCACCCAGGGGACCTGTGACTGCCTTGGACTGTCCCTTGCCGGCACTCCCTTCCCCAGTCTTTGGCAGAAGGTAGTAAAGAGACAGGGCCAACTCACTTCTGGACAATTTGTCACAGGCCCTACAGTCATCTCTTCCAAGAACCCCAAGGCTGTCCCCATCTAAGAGGGACAGGTCACAGGTGAAACTTTCTCTTCTGTTCTTATTGGCTCCCTGGAATGCAGCCCCACTCAGGTCTAGTCTTTATATGAAGATGTAGGGGCTCAAATATGTGGTGCTGGGAGCACAGGCCTTATTCATGCCATGCAAGAGTTCTACCACTGAGCCACACCCCAGCCCCTCACTGGGAGATTCTAGGCAGAAGCTTTACCACTGAGTCATACCCCAGCCCCTCACTGGGAGATTCTAGGCAGGCATCCTATCACTGAGTTGTATATGTATTTAATTTTATTTTGTGTGTGTGTGTGTGTGTGTGTGTGTGTGTGTGTATGCTATGCTTTGTGAGGATGACATAAGAGGGAGTCAGTTCTCTCCTTCCACTATGCAGGGCCTGGAGATCAAACTCAGGCCATCAAGTTTGGCAAGTGGCACCTTTACCTGCTGAGCTATCTCAGTAGCCCCAGAGATAGGATTCTTATTCTTCATATGTGGGTTTTGTGTTACCCAAGTATGTTGTAAAATGAAACACTCTCCTCTTTTTCTAGGGGTCTTATACTGCAGCCAAATCTGGGCTAGAACTTACTTAGTACATAGCCCAGACGAACTTTAAACTCCCAGAAATCTTTCTGGCCTAGCCTCCCAAGTGCTGGGATTACAAGCGTGGGCCACCAAGCCCAACACCATTTTTCTCCCATCCTGTCCCTCCCTACTTCTCTCCCTCTCTCCCTCCCTCCCTTCCCTCTTTCCTTTATCCCTTATTTTTTAAAAAAACAATAATTAAGATGGGACCCAGGGCCTTGAACGTGTTAGACAAAAGCTCTATCACTGAGCTACATTCCTTGGGATACCATTTGCAAAATCAAAAGAATTCAACATGTGGTAGGTATGATGGTGTTTGCCTGTAGCCCCTACACTTGAGACAACTTCAAGGTCATTCTGGAGTATATAGTGAGGTCTAGGCTAGCCTACCACATGTAGTGAGACCCTGCCTCAAAAAAAATTTAAAAGAAGAAGCTGGGTATGGTTGTACAAGCTTTTAATCCCAGTATTATAGAAGCAGAGGCAGATGGATCGAGGCAACCTGATCTACATAGTGAGTTCCAGACCAGCTGGTGCTAAAGGGGAGACCCTATCTTTTTTTTTTTTTGTCTTTTTGAGACACGGTCTCCCTGTAGCCCCAGCCCCAAACGTCCTGGAAGTCACTATGTAGACCAGGCTGGCCTTGAACTCACAGAAATCTGCCTGCCTCTGGCTCCCAAGTGCTGGGATTAAAGGCATGAGCCACCATGCCCAGTGAGACCCTGTCTTAAAAAGCCCCCCCCCAAAAAAAAAGAAAAAAAAGAAAGAAAAGTGAAGGAAGGAAGGAAGGAAGGAAGGAAGGAAGGAAGGAAGGAAGGAAGGAAGGAAGGAAGAATTTAACACAATTTGTTTTTACCCGCCTTTCTCTATCTTGGGTAATTCTGGTAGGAAGGGGCTCCTTCAGATGAGAAGACACCTGCACCCCAGACACCTGCACCTCAGCACCAGGGAACCTAGCCCGGGGTTCCCATAGCTTTCAGAGGCCCCAGAATGATGCTGAGGAACCCAGGCTCTGTCGGCTGGCACAGCAGCCTCTGCAGTGGGCAGGAAGCCAAGCCAGGGTGGCAGAGGCTGAGGCCAGGCTGCCAGCTGAGAAGCCATCGCCGTGAACTGGTGGCTTTTAAGTATTGGGCAGCTCCCCTGGAGGGGTTGGGGGCTGCCCTGGAACCAAGGTCTATGTGGCCATCTGGGGGCTTTCTCTGAGTCCAGCCATCAGCCCAGACCTGGCTCAACTGCCCAGGCCTCCTGAGAGTCCCCTTTTGGATGAGACAAGGACTGGGGTGCAGATGGAACTGTCACCCTCCTGTGCCCATGATCCAGAAGAGTAGGAGGAAGTAAAAGAGCACAGGTGTCTGCACGTGATGAGCGAGGCTGGAGCAGACTGCGGGCTGTGATGTGGTAGCAGGCTGTCTCCTTGGAAGGCCTGTTTCTCCAGACCGCTTGCTCTGTCTCTGAGCTCATGTGTGTCTGTGTGCTTATGGCACACACGTGGAAGGCAGAGGAATGAAAGCAAGTGCTTCTCCCTGCTGACTCATCTTGTAAGGCCTTTCCAGCTTGTTCTTTGAGACAGGGTCTCTCAGTTTTACCTGGGATGTACTAATTGGGCTAGTCTGTCTAGGAAGCCCCAGGAATGGCCTGTTTTAGCCTCCAGTAGGTTGGGATTACAGGTATGTGCCATGAGCCTGGCTTTTTTTTTTTTTTTTTTTTTTTTTTTTTTTTTTTTTTTTTTTTTTTTTTTTTT
>VZQC01012424.1:327375-341217 GCA_009823505.1 Rhizomys pruinosus
TTTTTTTTTTTTAAACACACTTTACATGAGCTTATGTTTCTTTCTTTTTTTTTTTTTTTTGAGACAGGGTCTCCCTATAGCTCCTAGAACAGCTGGCCTAGAACTCACTCTGTACATCAGGGTAGATCCACCTGCCTCTGCCTCCCAAGTGCTGTGATTAAAGGCATGCACCACCATGCCCGGCTTAAGGACGGTTCTTAGCTGCCATGTGGATGCTGGGAATCGAACCCAGGTCCTCTGCAAGAGCAGTCAGGGCTCTTAACCACTGAGCCATCTCTCCAGCCCCTGAACTCAGGTCTTTACACTTGTGTGGTAAGCGTTTTTACCATTGACCCATCTCCCCAGCTCATGACCTCCTCTTCCTCCTGCATTACTCAAACTCCTTCCCTCATGGAACTTCTCTCTACTCACTGGCTACCTCCATGAACCCCTTCTCTCTAAGGCTGAGCCTCCTCCCCACCATATCCAACTTACCTTATATTTTGATACAGCGCCTGCACTGAGCTGGAGCTTGCTGTTTGGCTAGACCTGCTGACTGGCAAGCTCCAGGGATTTGCTTGTTTCCACCATGGACCACAGCTGAGGGCTTTTTATATGGGTGCTGGGGATGGGAGCCCAGGTCCTCGAGTTTGCATGGCAAGGCAAGAACTTTACTGACTGAGCTGTATTCCAAACCTACAAGTGTGTGTGTGTGTGTGTGTGTGTGTGTGTGTGTGTGTGTGTGCTGTCTCCCTAGCCTTTCCCTTTTTATTTTGACACAGCGTCTCACCAAGTTGTCCGGCCTGGTTTTGAACTCATTCTGTAATCTAGACTCGCCTTAACCTCTAGATCTTCCTGTCTCACCCTCCAGAATAGCTGGTCAAGCCTTGTGGTCAAGCCTGCACTGCAAGGCCCTGCTCCACATATAGATTTATAGAACAGAGAGATCTTGAAATGATACTGTCAAGGACTTTGGGGGTCATCTAGTGAAACCCTATCACTTTACACACAGGGACACTAAGAGCCAGAGATAACACAGGACATACTCAAGGGTACAAGAGTCAGAGTCACAGCTGAGATCAGAAAGAGGGTCCTTGGACTCCTATCCAAGAGTCCTTCAGCTCTCTTACCCTGTGTCACCTTCTGTGACTTCTGCAAGTCCACGGTGTCTGGGGATCTTCAGCCAGCGGAGTTTGGAGAACCTAGGACAATGTGGTTCTGGAAGCCACTCTAAGCCCCCAAGGCAATTGGTTTAGGTTGCACCAAGACTTTGTCCTATGACCTTGATAAAGTCATGTTTCTAGAACTTGTCTGTCTCCTGCAAAGAGGAGACAGAGCTACCTCTAACTCTAGGTTATGTGAAGGTGAGAAGAGTATCTGTAGGTGAAGTAATCATGTAGGTCTGTAGGTCATAGTCATGATGTTTGGAGTGCGTTGTGGGAGGTGAGGAGGAAACACTAGGGGTGGGGAATATAGCCCATTGGTTAAGCACTTGCTTGGCATTTGCAGGACCCCAACTTCCATCTCTAGTACTACCACAAAACAAAAATCTAAATAGGAGCTATGGCTTGTCTTTTCAGCACCCTAGCTGGCTTCTGGGAGCAGAGAAACTGTGATGTTGGCTCTGGGGAAATAAGATGTGGGCAGGAAGGGAGGTTCACTCCAACAGCGCTGGCAGCTGCCATGACCACGGGCTACCTCAGGTGGGTGAGAGAGGTAGTGAGGGGTAATCACTCAGAATGGAATGGGTTGCTACAAGCTTGCTGAGGTCAGCAAGAGTCAGCCAAGCAGAAGTTGGGGGGTGCATGTATGGGCCTTTGCCTTCTAGAGGGGGGATCACAGCAGGGGGTAGGTTGTAGTAGGGGCCTCCAGCTGCCAGTGCACAGTGCATTCTATTTCTGGATGCCCTGATGACCTTGGGGTATTTGCCTTCCTACTGCACCGTGTGGGCCTCAGGCCCCACACCTGTATTCTAGCACCAAGTCAAGAAACTGACACTTATCTGGGCCTTGACAGCATGAGGTTGGGACAGGTCATCGCAATACTTCTGTCCCAGGGAAGACAGCTTAAGTGGCTCCATGACCTTGAGAAAGTCACAGAAGCCTCATTTCTCAGGTCCTCCTAGCATTGAGGACTAACAGTCAGTTGTAGCCTCATGTCAAGCACGGAAGCTGGTGTGAAACCTTCACCCAAAATTACCTTCTTTGGGAAGAGAAAGACATGCTTCAAACATCTTCATATAGCTCTTTTTTTTTTTTTTGGTCTTTTTGAGACAGGGTCTCCCTGTAGCCCCAGCTGTCCTGGAACTCACTCTGTAGACCAGGCTGGCCTTGAACTTACAAAAAGATCTGCCTGCCTCTGCCTCCCAAGTGCTAGGATTAAAGGCGTGCACCTTCATATAGCTCTTTAAGATATTGTTACTTGGATTCTATTTACTAACATTCATCTAGCATCCTATACTTTACATTTATTTATCTGTGGCAGGAGGAGAGGGCACATGAGCCACAACACATGTGAAGAGATCAGAGGAGAGTTTGAAAGAGTCAGCAACATGGGCCTGAGTATCGAACTCAGGTCCTGACAAGGCTTGGTGGCAAGCACCTTTACCCACTGAGCCATCTCACTGCACCTAGCATCTTATAGTTTAGACAGCTGCTCATTCATGGTTCAACAGCAAAAGATTCATATTCTCTCTCTCTCTCTCTCTCTCTCTCTCTCTCTCTCTCTCTCTCTCTCCCTCTCCTTCTCCCTCTCCGTCTCCCTTTCCCTCTCCTCCCTCTCTCTCTGCAAGTGTTGTGCCACTGAACACTGAACCTGCTTCTAGTCCCCCTCAACAAAAGAGATTGTCAGCACTACACCTGTTTACACATTAAGAAACAGGCTCAGAAATGTTAAGTTGATTACCTGAAGTCAAGTCACCAAACCCACGTTTGATCCCATGTCCCTTTGACTTCAGAGTCCATGACTCTCAAACTACCCACCATGCAGCTCTGAAAACCTGATCTACTTCTTTTAGTTACTCTTCCAGAATTCCTCCTCATCACATAATAGAAAGGGATGGGGCATAAAGTTAAGGAACCCCAAATCTAGTGCTGTGTGGGAGTGATTTCCTAGCCAATATGGATCTATTTCTGGCTCTGGGGGGTGTGGAGGATCTGGCATAAGTTGAGGTCATGCCCTTAAGATGCCCCCCCAATCCTGCAGAGGAACTCCTGTCCATTTTTCTCTTGCTATAGGACAAAAGATTAGTTAGTCCAGATGTGATGCAGCCAGAAGCAGGGGAGTGGGAGGTCTTGGGGGAGTGAGAAGGTGCCGCTGGGATAGAGCAGATGCCAGAGTGCTAGGTCTGACCTGAGTTGCCTTTTTCTGTATCTCCCTGATCCGTCCTCATGAAGACCTGCTGTCAAAAAGCAAGAACATCAGGAGGCCTCACTGTCCAGGCAGGAGCCCTGGGAAGGAGAGTCGGGGAGAAGGTGGCAAGCCAGAGGCTGTGTCTCTTTTCACAACCCTTTATCAGAAATTTACCACTGGGCTGAACCCACCCTGGAAATCCTCTCAGAAGGGGCTATGGAGAGTCCTTTCAAACTCCTAGTGACTATTTTCCCATCTGTGTCCTCCATTCGCTTCCTGGTGTGAGAATAAATGCCAGCCTGTGAGAGACCCAGTTCTCACTGCCAGCTCCTGCCTCCCCAGGGGCATTTAGGTAGCTGGGAAAGAGGCCAGACTGTCCCTTATGCAGGCACCCCCTGCTGGACAGAGGCCCAGCATCCAGGTTGGGAGGTGGTGGTGGTGGCCTGATCTCTCCACCTTTGCGAGTGACCGATCTCTACAGTGTCCCTGCATCTGAGTCTCCTTCCTTGGGGAGCAGGTGCTTCTAAGTTGGGGGTGGGGAGAGCAATTGAATGGCGGGTTTCCTGGCATCCACATGGGCTGGACCATGGTCAATTTATGTTTAGGAGAGTCTTACCCGTGACCCTTCAGGGTCCACACGTTATCGCTCACTCTAGATGAATAATGATAGCATTCTCTATCTCTTTTCTTCCGAGGTCCCTCGCATACCCCACTGGACAGATGCTCCAGCGACCAACTCCGCCACAGCGACTCTCTGCTCCCGCATCTGCTAATCTGGGTCCTCCAGCTAGAGAGGCCTGAGGTCCATGCCAGCCCCAGCCCCTCTGGGAAACATCCCCGCCCCATCAGAGGCTCTCACCTCCCCGCTGACCTCTGCAGTCTTCTGGGCACTGGAACCAGCCCTCCTGGTGCCGTTTGTCCCAGGTCGTTTCCTAGGCTCGGCTCCACAGGGTAGCTCGGCGGCCTCTCCTCAGCCCCGCGCCCCTGTCTTCCTGCGGGCGCAGCTGCCGATTGCTGAAATGCTGGACAGCGCACCACCATTGAGGCGGCCTCCTGGCCCGCCTGTAGGCTAGAGCGGTCCGGAGCCAGAGGTGCACAGCGCCCTCTGCAGGCCCGGAGGACCTTCTGCGGCGGAGGCAGGAGTCTGCAGGAGGTAGGGCGGGGCGTTTGAAGTAATGCTCTGGGCAAAGGAGGTTAATTTCCAACTGGGAGTGGCTCTTGATACCTAGAGTCTTGTTGCGCTGTCCCTGGCAACGGAGCTAGGGACACTTCCAAAGATGTCCTAGTGATTATGACCTGGTGGCTGGATCAGGCCAGCCTGTGCAGGGGTTAGGAATAACCCAGTACAGAGAGGTTTTTTTTCCTCTTTCATTTCTTCCTTCCTCCCTTCTTCCACCCCTCCCTCTTTTCCTACCTCCCTCTCTTCCTTCCTCTTTCTCCCTCCCTTCATCCCTTCCTCCTTCCTTCCTCCCTTCCTCCCTTTCTAAACTCTTTCTCTCTCAATACCGTCTCATGCACTCGGTGTATAGCTGAGATGACTTTGAACTTCTAATCCACCTTCCTCCACTTCCCCAGTGCTGCGGTTACAGGTATATACCAGTCACCATGCCCAGTTTATGTGGTGCTGAGATGGACCCCAGGACTTTGTACATGCTGGGCAAGCCTTCTACCAAATGAGCTATATCTCAGCCTTGTTTTGGTTTTTTGAAAAGGGATGTTGCGGGGCTGGAGAGATAGCCTAGCGGTTAAGAGCACCAACGCTCTTGCAGAGGACCTGGGTTCAATCCCCAGCACCCACATGGTGGCTAAGAACCGTCTGTAACTCCAATTCCAGGAGAACTCCAGTTCCAGGGGAATCTGAAACCCTCCTCTGACCTCCGCGGTATTGCACGACACGGGTGCACAGACCTGCATGCAGACAGTACATTCATACACATACAAAAATAAAAAAATTAAAAAAAAAAAAAAAGAAAAGGGATGTTGCTATGTATCTATCGTAGGCTGGCCTTGAAAATACTAAATAGACCAGGCTGACCTTGAACTCTTGGCAGGCTCGGTGCCTCAGCCTTCCACATGCTGGTATTAGAGGTGTGGGCCACCACATCTGGCTAGATAAAGGAGTTTGAAAATGGAATGGCTGGGCTAAGCATGGTGACTTTAATCCAAACACTTGGGAGGGAGAGGTTGGCAGATCTTTGTGAATTCAAGGCCAGCCTGGTCTACGTAGTGAGTTCCAGTCTGTCTAGGACCATACAATGAGACCCTGTCTGAAAAACCAGCAACAACAACAACAAAAAAAAAAACATTTGTGGTGCCAGAAGATGAGTCAGTGGGTAAAATGATTACCTTGTAATCAGAACAATCTGAGTTGGATCCCCACAACCCACATTAAAAAGGGGTGGAGAGAAGGCTCAGTGGATAAGAGCGCTTGCTATGCAACCGTGAAGAACTGTGTTTGGTCCCCAGCACCCATGTAACACGTGGAGTGTGGCTACCTGTGCACCCGTACCCCACCACTGTAGCAAGTGTAGACCAGAAATGCTGGGGCTTGCCGGATGCTAGCCTAGTTCCAGGCTCTGTGAGAGCTCTTATTTCAAAGGAATAAGGCACTGAGTGATAGAACAGGACACCTGACATCCTCCTATGTTCTTCACGTGTGTATACACCTGAGTACACACACACACACACACACACACACACACACACACACAACCTTCTTGTAATCCCAGGCAGACACAAGCAATTTACTGGCACTTCCTGGCTGGTCAGCCTAAACCTACTTGGCAAGCTCTGGGCTAATGAGAGATTTGTCTCAAAGAAATGCTGGAGAGCACCTGAACAACCAGCCTTGTCATCCAGGCAAACACATGCACGAGTTCCTGTACACACAGGTGCACCTGCCTCACATGAACACACAGAGAAACATTTTTTAGGACACTGAAGGTCATGAGTCTGTGTGTGTCCCCTTCCTTTTCCCCTCCCCCCTTTGTTTCCCCAGATTTCCCTGCCTATGTTTTTGGCGTGTGTGTGCGTGTGTGTGCGCGTGCGTGTGTGCGTGTGTGTGTGCGTGTGTGTGTGTGTGTGTGTGTGCGTGTGTGTGTGTGTGCGCGCGCGTGTGTTTGGGATCCTTGCAGAACAAAGACTAGCAGTGGGTACAGGGGTGGGCTACAGCTGCTGCTGCCAGCGCTGCCACCCCAGAGTCCCAGGGGTGAGTCGTCAGCTGCTCTTTCTGCCTTTCTGCTGCATGAATGTTTCATCTGGCAGGGCTTTGGGCTGGCCAAGCACTGGGCAGCTTGCTTCCTTGCTTCCTGGGAGAAGCTGCCTCTTATGTGTGGGTGGACTTTCTGAGAGAGAGCAGGGGATGGCAGGCAGATCAATGGCTAGGAGAGGCCCCCAGAGGCACTGGGGCCTTGTTTGAGGAGCCATGGCTGTGGGCGTGCAAAGGGCTGGAGGGAGGACAGGGGGGATGAAGGGACGTGGCATTCTCCTGTCCCAGTGGGAAGCTCAATCCTTAGATGAACCTGGCTTTCTGAAAGCTTGCCACAGCAACTTAGCCCCTGACCAGACCTGCCTTTCAGTCTTTTTTATTTTACTTAATTATAATGCGTATGAGTGTTTTGCCTGCATGTTTTTAAAATTTTTTTATTTATTTCTGTATGTGTAGGAATGTACTGTCTGCATGCAGGCTTGTGCACCCATGTCGTCCAATGCTGCGGAGGTCAGAAGAGGGCGTCGGATTCCCCTGGAACTGGAGTTCTCCTGGAGTTGGAGTTTCAGACGGTTCTCGGCCGCCATGTGGGTGCTGGGGATCGAACCCGGGTCCTCTGTAAGAGAGGTCGGCGCTCTTAACTGCTAGGCAATCTCTCCAGCCCCTTGCCTGCATGTTTTTAAGTGCACCTGTGCATGCAATGGCAGTGCAGGTCAGAAGACAGACAGACAGTTGTTACCCACCATGTGGGTGGCTAACAACTGTCTGTAATTCCAGTTCCAGGGGATCTGACTCCCTGTTTGGCCTCTGCGGGTACAACATGTCTGTAGTGCAGATACATGTGTGCAAGCAAAACACTCATGCACATGAAAATTAAAGAAAATAAATTTTGGGGGCTGGAGAGATGGCCACCGACTTCTCTTGCAGAGGACCTGGGTTTGATCTCCAGCACCCACATGGTGGCTGAAAACCATCTTTAACTCCAGTTCCAGGGGAATTTGATGCCCTCTTCTGACCTCCACGGCATTGCATGACATGGGGGCACAAACCTGCATTCATACACATACAAAAACAAATAAAATTCAAAAAAAAGGGAACAAGTTTAAAAAAAAAGAAAATAAATTTTAAGGCTGGGTGTAGTGGCACGTGCCTTTAGTCACAGCTGGCAGGAGACAGAGGCAGGCCAGCTGTGGCTGCAGGGAGACCCTGTCTCAAAAAGACAAGAAAGAGAGAGAGAAAATCAGATGTGATGATGCATACTTTTAATCCCAGCACTCAGGAGGCAGACACAGGTATACCTCAAGGAGTTCAAGGCTACTTGATCTATATAGTGAATTCCAGGGCAGCTGAGGCTACAAAATGAGACCCTGTTTCCAAAATATAAATAAATAGGACATCCTCTTCTGGCTTCTTCAGGCATCACATGCACATGTGTAGGCAAAACACTCATACACATAAATAAAAATAAATAAACTAAATAAATAGCCAAGCATGGTGGCACAAGTCTTTAATCTCAGCACTCAGGAGACGAAGGTAAGTGAGTCTATAAGATCAAGAGCAGCCCCATCTACACAGCCAATGTTAGGCCTGCTGGAGCCACAGGGATGCTGTCTCAAATAAATAAATAAATAAATAAATAAATAAATAAATAAATAAATAAATTCATCTGAAAAAAAAAGAAAAAGAATATAGGGTTCATATAGCCCAAGGCGGCCTTGAGCTCCCATGTAGCTAAGGCTATCCTTGAGCTCCCATGTAGCTAAGGCTATCCTTGAGCTCCCATGTAGCTAAGACTATCCTTGAGCCCCCCATGTAGCTAAGGCTATCCTTGAGCTCCCCATGTAGCTAAGGCTATCCTTGAGCTCCCCATGTAGCTAAGGCTATCCTTGAGCTCCCCATGTAGCTAAGGCTATCCTTGAGGCCCCCATGTAGCTAAGGCTATCCTTGAGCCCCCCATGTAGCTAAGGCTATCCTTGAGCCCCCCATGTAGCTAAGGCTATCCTTGAGCTCCCCATGTAGCTAAGGCTATCCTTGAGCTCCCCATGTAGCTAAGGCTATCCTTGAGCCCCCCATGTAGCTAAGGCTATCCTTGAGCTCCCCATGTAGCTAAGGCTATCCTTGAGCTCCCATGTAGCTAAGGCTATCCTGAGCTCCCATGTAGCTAAGACTATCCTTGAGCCCCCCATGTAGCTAAGGCTATCCTTGAGCTCCCCATGTAGCTAAGGCTATCCTTGAGCTCCCCATGTAGCTAAGGCTATCCTTGAGGCCCCCATGTAGCTAAGGCTATCCTTGAGCCCCCCATGTAGCTAAGGCTATCCTTGAGCTCCCATGTAGCTAAGGCTATCCTGAGCCCCCATGTAGCTAAGACTATCCTTGAGCCCCCCATGTAGCTAAGGCTATCCTTGAGCCCCCCATGTAGCTAAGGCTATCCTTGAGCTCCCCATGTAGCTAAGGCTATCCTTGAGCTCCCATGTAGCTAAGGCTATCCTGAGCTCCCATGTAGCTAAGACTATCCTTGAGCCCCCCATGTAGCTAAGGCTATCCTTGAGCCCCCCATGTAGCTAAGGCTATCCTTGAGCTCCCATGTAGCTAAGGCTATCCTTGAGCTCCCCATGTAGCTAAGGCTATCCTTGAGCTCCCCATGTAGCTAAGGCTATCCTGAGCTCCCATGTAGCTAAGACTATCCTTGAGCCCCTCATGTAGCTAAGGCTATCCTTGAGCCCCCATGTAGCTAAGGCTATCCTTGAGCCCCCCATGTAGCTAAGGCTATCCTTGAGCTCCCATGTAGCTAAGGCTATCCTGAGCTCCCATGTAGCTAAGACTATCCTTGAGCCCCCCATGTAGCTAAGGCTATCCTTGAGCCCCCCATGTAGCTAAGGCTATCCTTGAGCTCCCCATGTAGCTAAGGCTATCCTTGAGCTCCCATGTAGCTAAGACTATCCTTGAGCTCCCATGTAGCTAAGGCTATCCTTGAGCTCCCATGTAGCTAAGGCTATCCTTGAGCCCCCCATGTAGCTAAGGCTATCCTTGAGCTCCCCATGTAGCTAAGACTATCCTTGAACCCCCCATGTAGCTAAGGCTATCCTTGAGCTCCCATGTAGCTAAGACTATCCTTGAGCTCCCCATGTAGCTAAGGCTATCCTTGAGCTCCCCATGTAGCTAAGGCTATCCTTGAGCTCCCCATGTAGCTAAGGTTATCCTTGAGTTCCCCATGTAGCTAAGGCTATCCTTGAGCTCCCATGTAGGTAAGACTATCATTGAGCTCCCATGTAGCTAAGGCTATCCTTGAGCTCCCCATGTAGCTAAGGCTATCCTTGAGCTCCCATGTAGCTAAGGCTATCCTTGAGCTCCCATGTAGCTAAGACTATGATCCTTGAGCCCCTCCTGATCTTCCCACCACCATCTTCTGGAATTACAAATGTGGGCACCACCCCACCTCGTTTATTCAGAGCTGTTGATGGAACTCTGGGCTCCTTGCATGCTAGGCAAGCACTCCGCCCACCGAGCCACATCCCCAGACCTCGCCAGGTCTCCCACTTCTGTCTTCCTCGGTGGCCTGTTCTTGTGGTCTCACCGACGCCTCAGGACCACATCTTTATGCCACTCCCTTCCTCACAGCCCTGAGCGTCCAGTTGGAAGGGCGCCCACGAACTGTCCCCCTTCCTAACCCTGCTGTCTGGTTGGCTAAGTTGCCCCAGGTCTGCAGCCGTTCGCCCACTCCCAACCTACTTCTCTCTGACATAGCACCTGATTGATGAACGAGTCTCCCAAGACCTCCCTGTCTGGAACGGTGTCTTCCTTCTTAATCACTTCTTTTAAAATTTTTTTGTGGGGGCTGGAGAGATGGCCTAGCGGTTAAGAGCACCGACTGCTCTTGCAGAGGACCCGGGTTCGATCCCCAGCACCCACATGGCAGCTAAGAACCGTCTGTAATTCCAATTCCAGGAGAACTCCAGTTCCAGGGGAATCCGACGCCCTCTTCTGACCTCCGCAGCATTGCACGACACGGGGTGCACAGACCTACATGGAGACAGTACATTCATACACATAAAATAAATAAATAAAATAAAAAAAGAACGAGATGTCATCATGAGGAAATTCCGACCTGGCTCTAGCCGAGTATTGATTACTGCCGACCTGCTGGCCAGAGGCACTGGTGTGCAGCAGGTTGCTTTGGTCGTCAATTATGACCTTCCCACCAACAGGGAAAACTACATCCACAGAATTAGCCCTGGTGGTCACTTTGGCCAAAAGGCAGTGGCTGTTAACATGATTGCAGAAGACAAGAGGACTCTTCCAGACGTTGAGACGTTCTACTACACCTCCATTGGAGAGATACCCATCAATATTGCTGACCTCATTTAAGGGTGGTCCTGTTATCTGGCCCTAGCCAGGGTTCAGTCCTGGGGGAGCTGAGGAGCAGCTGGAGAGGAGGGAAGGAAGCCAAGGGATGGACAGCTTGTCTTTTTTTTTCTTCCCTCTTTGAAATAAATGTCACGTTTGGGGGCAAAAAGCTTATTTATTCATTTATTTATTTCTATTTTATGTATATGAATATTATGCTTGCCTATATGTAAGTGTGCCTCTGATCTGCAATGTCTGTGGAGAACAGAAGAGGGTGTCATATCCCCTGGACTGCTGTTATGGATGGTTGTTAGTGGCCTTGTGGTTGCTGAGAGTTGAGCCCCGGTTTCTGCAAGAGCAGCCTGTGCTCTTAACCGCTGAACCATCTCTGTAGCCTCAGAGTCATCTTCAACCACACAGTGAGTTTAAGGGCGGCCTGGGCTACATGAGACCTTGTTTTAAAAAAAAGTGGATTTCTTTCTTTTTCTTTTTCTTTTTTTTCTTTTTTTTTTTTTTTTTTTTGTTTGGCAAAGCGTCTCTGTAGCCCCAGCTGTTCTGAAACTCACCCCGTAGAGCAGGCTGGCCTTGAGCTCACTATGTAGAGCAGGCTGGCCTTGAACTCACAGAGCTCCACCTGCCTCTGCCTCCTGAGTGCTGGGATTAGAGGAGTGCACCACCAGGTCTGGCTCACTTCTTGCTCTTATTTATTAATTGTATCAATTAACCAATTTTTTGTGATGCTAGGGATAGAATTCAAGCCCTTGCAGATGCTACACAGGCACTCTACCACTGAGACACACCCCCAGCCCCTCAGTAGAGGATTCTAGGTAGGAGCTCTACCACTGAGCCACACTCTCAGCCCCTTAATAGAGGATTCTAGGCAGGCTCTCTGCTTACCTCCAACCCCTCACTAAAGGATTCTAGCCAGGTGCTCTACCACTGAGCCACACCCTAACCCCTTACTAGGGGATTCTAGGCAGGTGCTCTACCCAAGCAACATCTCAACCCTCTTTTTATCTTATGACAGAGTTTCACTAAGTTGCCCAGGCTGGCCTTGAACTTGTGATTCTCCTACCTCAGCTTCTCTGATAGCTGAGATGACAGGCCTGTACCACCACACTAGGCTTCAACATTGGCTCTCTTGATCTGGGTACAGAGTGAGTAGTGTTTCACATTCTGAAAATCCACTGAGCTGTGTACATACATGTGAGTTCTCCAGTTTCTTATATTTGTTATGTTCATTGGAAATTCTCAAAAATGTTCCAACGATGGGCCAGTAAGACTGTTCAGCAGGTAAAGGTGCTTGCCGCCAAGCTGGGTAACCTGAGTTTGATCCCCGGAGCCCATATGGTAAAAAAAGATAAGAGATTTCTGCAAGTTGTCTTCTGCCATGATTGATTGCTTGATTGCTTGATACAGGGTCTACCTGTAGCCCCAGCTGTCCTGGAACTCACTATGTAGACCAGGCTGGCCTTGAACTCACAAAGATCTGCCTGCCTCTGCTTCCCGAGTGCTGGGATTAAAGGCCCAGCTGTCTTCCAACTTCTATGTGGGTGCATTGACACACCTGCATACATATACAAAAATACAAAATAAATTAAATATGGCAAAATAAGGTAGGGGCCAAGGTGATGGTTCTGTTGGTACAGTGCATGCTGCACAAGCCTGACGACCTGAGTTCAGATCCTCACTACCCACGAACAAAACTAGGCTGGGTAGCGGATGCCTGTGATACCAGAGCTGGAGACTAAGGGATCCTGAGAGTGCTGGCCAGCCAGTCTAGCCAATCAATAAGTTCCAAGTTCAGTGACAGAGCTCTAAAATAAAGTGGAAAGTGATCCAAGGAGACACTGACATTGACTTCTGCATGCACACAAACAAAATAAAGTAAGCCAAAATGGAAAAGAACAGGATGGGGCTGGAGGGGCAGCTCAGCTGGTAAGCACATATTCTGCTCTCGCGGAGGACCCGTGTTTGGTTCCCAGTACCCTTGTCATGTGGCTCACAATGACTTGCAACTCCAGCTCCATGTGTGTGGAGAAACCACACACATGTGGCACACACATGTAGCATATACACATGGACATGTAAATAAAAAATACAAATATGGCCCTGCTGTTGAAGACCTGATGTAAACACGGGAAAGATGTACTGAGACCACACTCGCAAGTGTACAGACGGTCTCTGGAATACCAGAGAGTGTTACCAAAGGCCACTAAACCAATAAAGCAAATATAGGTCTCCTTGAGTCAAGCAAGACTCCTCTGTCAGCAGCAGCTACACCTCACCTACCTGGAAATACTGTGCAGGAGAGGCAGCCATATGCCTGTATATCCCAAATCTAATTGGCTATTAGCTCTCTCCTTAGAGGAATAACCCATGGCTGATGCCACAAGCTTACATCCTCTAATGGTTAGGAAATGTTATAAGCCACAGTAAGACCCTGTCATATTTAACAGAAAAAATGTAATTCATGGATTAACATATCATCCAAACATATGTGTCTATACCAAAGTAACCTACCATAACAATTAGTACTGTTTAAATACCTGTATATCTAATTGCTTGTGCTTAATTAGTAGGATCGAAAGGTTATTCCTGGACAAACTGTCAGCCCATGAAAGGAAACAGCCAGAATTGACCAGAATCCAAGTCAACAGCTCCAGAGAGAGTGGACTGTTTTACCTCTCATCCACCTGTGCCCCTTTTCTAAGCCTAGGGAACAACCTGCGGAAGAGGGGGCGTGGTAGAATGTAAGGGCTGCGATTGGGGTGAATGGTGAAACTACAGCAATGTAGTCTGGACACTCATTTGATCAACTTGATTGAACAAACAACCTGTCACCCCCCACTGGATGGTGGGGCTGTAGGTGTTTGGGCACAACAGCCTGCAGATAGGTTTTGCATGAAGGATGCTTGTACTCATGGATTATCACTTATAGCTAAAAATGAAAAAAAAAA
>VZQC01012424.1:343121-391239 GCA_009823505.1 Rhizomys pruinosus
AAAAAAAAAAAAAAAAGAGGGGCTGGAGCGATGGCTCAGCAGTTAAGAGCACCAACTACTCTTGCAGAGGATCCTAGTTCAATTCCCAACACCCACATGGTGGCTAAGAACCATCTTTAACTCCAGTTCCAGGGGAATCCAACACCCACTTCTTTTTTTATTTTTATTTTTTAATTTTTTTTATACAAGATTACATTACAAATCAAATCTAGACCTGTGCCCCCCTCCCTGCCCCACACCCTACCAGAGCTCATGCATTCTGCCAAACATGTTTTCCATCTTTTTCTGTCTCTCTCAAAATTCTCGATGCAGAAGTTGACTGTTTCGAGCAGAAGTTTACCATTTCAGTCAGTTCTTTGACGCAGTCTTTTCTGTTGTTGTTGTTGTTGTTGTTGTTGTTGTTTCCAATATGCATCACTCCCAAATACTTGGACAAAATCTCAAGGAGTCCTGCATGAAAAATACTTACAACTAGGTAATTGGCACTAGCATCCACAGATGAGGGATACCATTTGTCGTTTGTCTTTCTGGGACTGCCAACACCCTCTTCTGACCCCCACAGCATTGCATGACAGGGGTGCACCTAACTACATGCAGACAGTAGTACACTCATACACATAAAATAATAAAATAAAAAAGACCAAAAAAAAAAAAACCCCAAACCCCAAAACACCAAGGTCAGATCTGTCATGGCAATAGCCCGCTCTCTGGTACTGGCAGCTAACAACCATCCATAACTCCAATTCCAGGGGCCCTGGCACCCTCTTCTTGCCATGGCAGGCATTGCACAACATGGTGCATTTACCTACATGCAGGCAGTACACTCATACACATAGAAATACCTTTAAAAAAGGTCAGGATGCCCGGGCGTGGTAGCACCCGCCTTTAATCTCAGCACTTGGGAGGCAGAGGCAGGGGGATCTTTGAGAGATCAAGGCCAGCCTGGTCTACATAGTGAGTTCCAGGACAGCCCAAGCTACAGGGAGACGCTGTCTCAAAACAAAAGAGCAGGATGGAAATAGGGGGTGGGATGTGGGGCAAAGTGTAGGAGTACAGGGTGACCACCAGCTTCATTCATTGCTGTGGCCTGAGGCAACCTCTCCTTCTTACACAAGTCCTTTATAAGCCATCACACAGATACCTGGACTCTCTCTACCCCACATCAGCCACCTGCTATGTGAAGATGTAGTGGACAGTGCCTAACCTGGGGATGTCTTCTTGGAGGCCTGGCATGCACCCCTGGGTCCACATGTTCCCTCGGAGATGGGTGGAAGGACTAGCAGCTGAGGCTGCCTTGGAGGCATGTGACCTAATTTCATTGTCAGTATCTGTCAGTGGAACAGATTCCAGTCACTTGAATCCACCACCATACACACACACACACACACACACAACTTGTACACACAGAGGGCAGACTAACATGAATCAGAGACCTGTTTTATCTATATATCACATATATGAGTGCCACACACATCTCCTCCAAGCCCCCAGACCCCCAGGATACACTCCACCCACATTCACTCCCTCTTCCCTGTATCATGCCCACAAATATAATCTCCCTGTGTCCTGGACCCAACCATCAGCTACATGCCACATCCTTGCAGAAAAATACACACATTAGGACTGGGGAGATGGCTCAGCAGTAAAAAACACTGGCTGTTCTTACAGAGGTCCCGGGTTTGGTTTCTGGAACCTACACGGGAGCCTAAAACTGTCCACCACCCTCTTCTGGCCTCCATGGGTCTTGCATGCACACGTTGCAGTTGTATACATGCAGGCATAACACTCTTACACATAACAAAAATAAATAAATCACACATAGTTCTACCTGCAATGGACACCTTCCTGGTGCCCAGCCCAATCCTTACAGCAGGTCGGTGAGACCCCGGTCTGCAAATGAAGCAAATGTAGAAGCTCCTAAAGGGTTTTCTGTATCTTTCCCTCATTATTGCATTTATTTATTTATTTATTTATTTATTTATTTATTTATTTATTTATTCAGCTAGTTACTATTTTAATTTGGAGGCCAGTGGACAGTTTGTAGCAGGAGATTTCCTCCTTCATCACGTGGGTTGAAATCAGGTTGCCCGGTTTGATGGTAATCACCTTTACCTGCTGAGCCACATCCCTGGCCCCAGTCTCCTTTTATCAAACTCCTGCTGTATACTGCATACTTTGTCTATTCATCCTTGCAACAATGTATCTGTTACTGGTGCAAAGCCTCAGCTTAGAGAGGGTAAGCAATCTTCTCCAGACTCCATGGCAATGCTGGAGTGTGGCCACTTACTGGGATTACCGACTCCCAGGAAGATTGCCATGAATTGAAGACAACCTGGGTTATATAGTCAGAACCTCTCTCTCTCTCTCTCTCTCTCTCTCTATATATATATATATATATATATATATATATATGTTTTCAATTATATATAGGTGTGTAGGTATGTGCACATGAGTGCAGTACCCACAGAAGCCGGAAGAGGGCACTGAATCCCCTGGAACTGGAGTTGCAAGTGGTTGATAGTCATCATGTGGGTGCTGGGACCCAAATCCAGGTTTTACAAGAACAGACCATGCTCTTAACGACTGAGTCATCTCTCCAGCCCCTCCACTTTGGTTTTTGGGGATAGGGTCCCTCACTGGATTTGGAGCTTTCCATTTGGGTAGACTGGCTGGCCGTGGAACCTAGGGATCCTCCTGTCTCCTTTTCCCCCAGTGTTGAGATTAGGTGATTACCACCACCCCTGGCTCTTTATGTAGTTTCCAGGGATCCAGACTCAGATCATAATGGTAATACAGGCTGCAATTTACCAATGGAATCACTCCCTCAGCCTCCATCCATTTTGATTGGGACACCATTCATGTTTCCTTCACATGGTGAGCGACAGTCCTCTGATACTACAGAGAGAACAGGCAGAAGGTTCTGGACAAGGATTTTGCACAGTGTCACTTCTAGAGTTTGTCATAAATGGGAAGCAGTCATGGTGTGGAGGGACCCTGGTCCTCCTGCCTCCACCTCCCCAGTGAAGGGATTACAGGCGCGTGCCACTATACCTGGTTTATGCAGTGTTGGGCATGGAACACAGGCAAGGACTCCCAGAGCTATAATCCACTCTTATCTACCTTTTCTCTTCATAAGTTAATGTTATAAGTTAAAGTCAGATATTCTGTTATAGTACTAGAAATCTAAACCAAAGTCCTATACATAATATACACACACACATACTTCATACTACACATGTCACACATAGACACAGACACACGCACATCATCCACCACATGTAAAGAATCTCTTCAACGTCTGAGAAAAGAGCATCTCCAGTCCCCACCCCTGCCTGGCCCCAGCCACGAAGCCTCCCTCTGGCTGGATCTGGAGCTGGAGCAGAGTTAACCTAATTACCAGCCTGGGTCTGCCTGGTGCACAGCTCAGCTCCCAGCCGGGCTGGGAGAATATTAAAGCCAGCGGGAGCTGGGGAGGGAAAGAGCAGCAGGGAGGCGCTATTTTTAGGCAGCAGGTGGGGCTTGCAGTGGGCTTGGGGCTGGCGGCTTAGGGAGGAAGAGGCTGCACTGTGTGATGGGGACTGAGGTCAGCTGACAGGGCAGCCTGGGGGAGGTCTATCCAAGAGGGACCAAGCCAGCTAAGGGTTGCCCCAGTAGGGTGGGCAGAGCCAAGAGTAGAAAGCGGGCCTTGGAATGACTCTAGGACAGAACTGACTCCGATAGGGCTGAGGGATGAGGCAGGGAAGAATGTAAAACGGCTCTAAAATGAGCAGAAGACCTGACTGCATGGACAGAGGGACCCAGACACACAAACTCATACACTGACACAGACAGACAGGCGGGCATACACACAGACACACATGCACATACCCATGCACACACATACATACACATGCAGGCAGACAGACACACATACACACAGAGAGACACATATGCACCCATACATACACATAAACACAATACAGACATAAAAGCACACATACAACATATACACATTCATATGCAGGCAGATACAATACACATAAATAGACACATTTGCACACATGCATACATATGCAGGCAGACAGATACACATGAACACACAGCCATATACATAGAACACACACATGCACAGAAGACAGACATGTAGAGACAGATACACACATGGGGTAGGGCTGCAACCTAAGCCCCGAAGAGCTGCTAGGCAGCTGTGTGGTCTTCTTGAGGATCACTGGCCATTCTATGAATGGCTTGTCCCTCCACCCAGGCCCAGACCTGAGCCAGCCCCTCATCCCATCCCTATCCAGGGTCACCAAAACCCTGAGTCCCAGCAGAGGCCACCGTGGACTCTCCACCTCACCCCCTTCCTTCCTCCAGTGACATATGGGTTTGGTTGAACAAGCAACCCCAGAGGTCCATGGGGTCTTGCTGAGGACTTGCTTAGTGCCGGGGGCTACTGGGTGGTGGAAGCACAACTGGGGAACTCCTCAGGTGCCCAGCATTCAACCATGAACTCCCCCAAATCATGGGGCTCCTTGTTGAGAGGAGAAAGTTCCACAGTAGACTTCTTGCTTCAAATCTCCATTTCCCTTACCTGCTGTGTGATCCTGGACTCATTGCTCAGTCTCTCTGCTCATGGAGTGGAGATGGTTGTGATGAGACTTAAGACAGTTGTGATGGGGCTGGAGAGTTGGCTCAGTGGTTAAGAGCACTGGCTGCTCTTGCAGAAGACCCAGGTTTGATTCCCAGCACCCACATGTCGGCCAAGAACCATCTGTAACTCTAGTCCCAGGGGATCCAATGCCTTCTTTTGAACTCTGTGGGCATTGCACACATGTGGTACACATACATGCAGGCAAGATACACATAAGTATAAAAATAAATCAAAGCCGGGCATGGTGGCGCACGCCTTTAATCCTAGCACTTGGGAGGCAGAGGCAGGCAGATCTTTGTGAGTTCAAAGCCAGCCTGGTCTACAGAGTGAGTTCTAGGACAGCTGGGCTACAGGAGACCCTGTCCCCCCCAAAAAATCAAAAAAATTAAAAGCGATAAAAAGAAATCTTTCTTTTAATGCCCATCTACAAAACACACAGGAAAGGTATCTTGGCTTCATGTGACAGTGAGAACAGACGATCACCCACTTAGTGGCTTCAAACAGTTCAAATTTGCCTGTCATCCTAGGCACTCAGGAGGCTGAGGCAGGAGGATTGAAAGTTCAAGGCCTGCCTGGGCTACAGAGTGAGTTCAAGACCTGCCTGGACAACTTAGTGGTAGTCTACCTCAAAATGAATAGTAGAGGGGGCTGGAGAGATTGCTCAGTGGTTAAGAGCACTGGCTGCTCTTGCAGTGGACCTGAATTCGGTTCCCAGCACCCACATGGTGGCTCACAACTGTCTGTAACTCCAGTTCTAGGAGACCCAA
The DNA here is from genome assembly GCA_009823505.1 of Rhizomys pruinosus. NCBI lineage: Eukaryota > Metazoa > Chordata > Mammalia > Rodentia > Spalacidae > Rhizomys > Rhizomys pruinosus. The sequence continues at coordinate 348,519 of VZQC01012424.1, forward strand.
TGTCTTCTTCTCGGGCATTGCATGTATGTGGTTCACTTGCATACGTGCAGGCAAAACATTTGTACACATAAAATAAAAAATTACAGAACTCTGGAGGCTGAGGCAGGCAGATCTCTATGAGATTGAAGCTAGCCTGGTGTACATAGTAAGTTCCAGGACAGCTGGGGCAATTGTATTTTAAGTTCCTGACATTGAGGCTGGTAACCCAACTCAGTGCTGTTTACCCCTGAGCCATCTCTCCTGGCCCCCAAGTCAGCTTCTTAAAGTGTGTAACATTGAGGCAATCTATCTTGAGCTGGGAAATACAGGCCCAGACTCTGACAGGACCTTTCCCAGAAAGGGAAAACCAGACCAGGGTTTGCCACATAAAGTCTGCCTCATATACCCACAGACGCTGCAGACCTGGCGTGGGCTTGCTCTCCCTCCTGTCCACCGGGCAGTTTCCTCCTACCCTGGGTTTGCATCTTAACCTCCTCTCCCCTTTGGATGTCAAGTGTGTCTTTGTCCGGTATCTAGGGCATCGGAGACAGAAGGAACACAAGATTAATTAATCTTTTCTCTCCTTCAAACCTGCTCTAGGGACTGTCAGCTTTGTTTTCCAACCGAGAGCGTTTCCACAGCCCTCCCTGTATCCTTTGCTCTGGCTGTCTGCAGGCGACTCTCCCCTCCCTCCCGTCTGGACTAGCTGAGCCCAGACATCACCAGATTTGGCCCTGGAATGCTAATCTCTTTCCACCAATTGACCCAGCCCAGATTTCCTGTAGCAATGGCCTCTTGCTCCCTCTTCCGGCCACAGAGAGAACTGCAGGGGAGTCTTGGCTGGAGTTGGGAGTTGGTCAAAGTTGTCTTCTTTCCAACAACGGACTCTCCACATTCCCAGTTCACTTATAATCCCCCAGCATGGCTATGGGTTCGAGGACTCAGTGGCAGTGGATTTTTTCCCCTAGTACTCTCTTGAAGTCTAATTGCCTTCATCAGTCCCCTACTGCCTCTGAACTGCATTTCCTGGCTGGAGAGGATAGGAGTTGGTTAAGGAGATGGCTTGGGAGAGGACTAATTGGAAATTCAAAGGTGTGTGTGTGTGTGTGTGTGTGTGTGTGTGTGTGTGTGTGTGTGTTTATGTGTGTAGGTCAGAGGCCAAGACATTGGATGTCTTCCTCCATAGTTCTCCACTGTTTGTTTGGGGGCAGACTTTCATGTGCCTGCATGTATGTGTAAGTCCACCGCAACACTGTGGAGGTCAGGGCATTGAATCCCCTGGAACTGGAGTTACAGGTGGTTATTAGCCACCATGTGGGTGCTGGGAACTGAACCCATGTCCTCTGCAAGAGCAACCAGTGCTCTTAACCATTGAACCATCTCTTCAGCCCCTTTTTGGTCTTTTTCAAGACAAGGTCTTCCTACAGCCATAGTTGGCCTGGAACTTGCTATATAGACCAGGATGGACTTGACCTCACAGATCTACCTGTCTCTGCCTCCTGATTGCTGGGAGTAAAGGTGTGAGCCAGGACACCCAGCTTTCACCTTATTTATTTATTTTGGTCTTTACGAGACAGGGTCTCTCTGTAGCCCCCAGCTGTCCTGGAACTCGCTCTGTAGACCAGGCTGGCCTTGAACTCACAAAGATCTGCCTGCCTCTGCCTCCCAAGTGCTAGGATTAAAGGCATGCACCACCACACCTGGCATTCACCTTATTTTTAAAGTATTTTTATTTTTTAATTGTGTGTATGTGTTGGGGGTGGGGTGGAGGTATGCACACTTGTGCAGTACAGTGCCCACAGAGGCCAGAAGAAGGTGTTGGATCCCCTAGTGCTGGAGTTATAGGTGGTTGTGAGCCACTTGATGTGGGTGCTGGGAACCCAGCACAGGTCCTCTGTGAGAACAGTACACTGCTAAGCTTTCTCTCCAGTCTTTTGAGACATGGCCTCTCACTGAAACTGGAGCTCACTGACTGGCTAGACGGCTGGCCAGCAAGTCCCAGGATCCTCCTGTCTCTGCCCCACCCCCGTCCCCCAGTGTTGGGGTCACAAGTCCACACTGCCACACTTGGCTTTTTACGTGGGTGCTGGGGATTCAAACCCAGGTCCTCATGCTTGTGTGGCAGCCATTTACCCACTGAGCCATCACCCCAGCACAGTTGAAGGACATCTAAGGGAGTAGAAATGGGGGTGGAAGACGCTGTCGCAACCTCCCATGCTGCTCACTGCCAACCGCTGCTGGTCCTCAGCCTGCCTGCTGCCGAGCACCGTGTCCTTGATGTTCCTAGTTCCAGTGAGGAGTACTGCCCTTCAGCAGGAAAGTCACCACGCTGGCTGTCCTGGAATGCAGGCTGGGGGCCTTTCTTGCTGTAGTTAGAGAAACATCAGCATGGGATCCTGAGTCACTGAACTTCCCAGCCTTGGTGACATCTTACTCCTTCAGTCCCAGGTTGAGGGCCAAGCCCTTCAACAGGACATGCAGGTCTCACCAGAGCAGCCTGTTCCTCTTGTTGTGGCCCCAGGACAGCTAAGAATCTGGGAAACACAAAATCATAAAACTGCCTGTGGAGGCTAGAAGAAGGCATCAGATCCCCTGCAAGTGGAGTTATGGACGGTTGTTATTGCCATGGGGGTGCTGGGAACTGAACCTGGGTCCTCTGCAAGGGCAGCCAGTGCTCTCAACCATGAGCTATCGCTCCAGCACCTAAGACTTATTGTTATTTATGTGTATTTATGTGTATTCTACATGTGTGCAATGCCCAGAGAGGCCCTAAAAGGGTGTCAGAACTCCTGGAATTGAGATTGCAGACTGCTGAGTCACCTGACATGAGTACAGGGAACTGAATTTGAGTCCTCTGTAAGAGCAGCAAGTCTTTATAATTTATAATCACTGAATTACTGAGCATCTCTCCAGTCCAGATTTTGAGGGTTGTTGAGCATGAACTTTTTTTTTTTTTTTTTTTAATTCGAGACAGGGTCTCCCAGTAGCCCGGTTAGCCTGGAACTCCATATATAGATTAGCCTTGAATTTACAGAGTGCTGGGATTAAAGCCTCGGGACTGTCGAGCAGGAATTTTGTAGATGGTAAGCTCGGGTCTCAAACGTTGGGACACACCCATCTTAAATCTAACCTTGTGCTTCCTTTGCTGAGAAGCCCACAACTCAGCCTGCAGACCGTGGGCTGGTAGGGGTAAGATTCTTACTTCGAGGGTAAGATATCTGGAGATTAATTCGTCTTTCTGGAGTCCTGTCCTTCTGGTCCTTATCTGCAATTTTCTTGCTTATTCTCAGTCCAAACTTGTCAAGCCCTGACAGGCAGAAGCAGGTATGGGCACACTGCTGCACGCCTGTGATCCCAGCACTCGGGAGGCCCAGGCAGGATTCTGACATCAGCCTGGACTACAAAATCAGACTGTCAAAATTAACCAACCAGGACTGGAGAGATGGCTGGCTGGCCACACGAGTGAGGATCTGAGTTTGATACCTAAAACCTATCTTTAAAAACGAACCCTCGAGCTACAGGGAGACCCTGTCTCAAAAAAGACCAAAAAAAAAAAAAAANAACCCCAGTTCCAGGGGAATCCGAGACCCTCTTCTGACCTCCGCGGCATTGCACGACACGGGTGCACAAACCTGCATGCAGACAGTACATTCATACACATACAGAAATAAATAAAAAAATTAAAAAAAAAAAAAAAGGGAAGAGAGGGAAAAGGGGAGAGAAAAGAAAACCTGGATCTTCTGTCTCTTTCTCACCCTCCTCTCCAAAGCCCAGGGACTGTTGCAGAAGAGGTGGATGTGCCACATTGTAAGGGCCAAGGCAGGGGAGTGAATTGAGATTACAGCAAAAACGGACTGGATTTTATTTTTTGTGTAAGCACACCTCTCCAATTGGCCTTGGGGACCCTGGGTTATACAGAAAACTGGACGCAGATATAATTGGGCGGTTTGGACACACCTCATGTTTGTTGCCTAAGTGTACTTACTGCTTTAGAAAGAAAAGAAAAGAAAGAAAGAAAGAAAGAAAGAAAGAAAGAAAGAAAGAAAGAAAGAGAGAGAGAGAGAGTGAAAGAAAGAAGAAAGAAAGAAAGAGAGAAAGAAAGAAAAAGAAAGAAAGAGAAAGAAAGTAAAAGAAAAAGCCCTACCCTAAAGAAAATCCAGGTGACGGGGCTGGAGAGAGGCTCAGTGGTTAGGAGCACCTGCTGCTCTTCCAGAGCCCATGTTCAGATCCCAGCATCTACTGATGGAGTGACCACTACAGAGAAGCCAGACAGCACACTCTTCTCGCCAGGACGTGTCTCTGCAGTCCTTGTGCCACTGTGCTCCAGCAGACACATCCAAGTTAGGCTGTTTTGCCCAAGCAAATGGCTCCAGGAAAAAGGGAAAGTGTTTCCCAAGGACACCTTAGCTCGGACTCCACAGCTGTGTAGCTCTTTATTTCCCAACCCTATATAATCTAACTGTTACCTTCCTCGTCTTGCACAATTCCTGTAAAGTTGCTGCCTTTTGCTGAATAAACAGTTGAGCCTGCTGAAAGGCCTGGGTCTGGCCATTTGTCTAAACTTTATTCTTTCTCTGTTCTTCTAACACCCACATTGGGCGGCTTATAACTGCCTGCCTGTTAAGTGCACCTTCAGAGGATCCAATGCCCTCTCCTGGCCTCTGAAGGCATTGCACTCATGGCATATATTCATGAAGACACACATTTATTTGGTCTTCACAAACACAAATGTGCATGCATGCCCACAGGGGCACATACATGTACCCCCCCACATAAACACCCAAAACCAATGAACCAAGGAGATTCAGTCATCTCTGTAGGCTGGACTACCCCCAAATTGAGGTAGGTACTAAGTAATACTGACAGAATAAAGGAATAGTTTGAGTCCAAGACCTTCTCCCTTGGATTCCCAGAGCCCATCTGAGGGGCAGGGAGGACGCTATGTACCAGCCCTGGCATACAATGAACAATGGTTATCCACAACCAATTATGTCATGTGACCTGCCTCTTAGGTCCTGTCAGGGTGGATGAAAGATCCTGTGAAACAGCACGTTGGGCCTAAATAGCCAGCACAGAGTGTTTCAGAGCTGGGTGATGCTCAGCTGCGTTTTTCTTTCCTGGATAGGGTCTTCCTATGGAGGTCAGGTGACTGTGAACTCATGATACTCCTCCTCCTTCCTGAATCCCTCATACTTCTGGTCCAACTAGGATTTAAACCTGTTCTACTTTCCTTTCTGTTGTAACAAACACAATAACCGACAGCAATTCAGGGAGGAAAGGGTTTATGGAGTCAGTTCATCAGAAGCATAAGGGCTATTTCACAAAGCATTACTTTAGATCAAGGAACTCACCTCACAAAGCAGCACATCAGGATCCACGGTGATGCAGCTTGCCTGCTAGCTGTCTCACAGGCTTGTACTCAGCTAATTCAGGACCACCCGGCCAGGGAATGCTGCTGCACACCTCCATCAACTAACAATCAAAACAATCCTCCATAGGCAATCGGATCTAGGAGGCCCTCAACTGAGACTGCTCCCTCAGGTGACTCTAGGCTGTGTCTAAAAACGCATGCCTTTAATCCCAGCACTCAGAAGACAGAAGCAGGCCGATCTCTGTGACTTCAAGGCCACCCTGGTCTACATAGTGAGTTCCAGGCCAACTGGGGCTACAGGGAGACCTTGTCTCAAACATACCAAAACAAACCAACAAAACCCCCCAAACATTAAAAGCTAACTAGGGCCGGGCATGGTGGCGCATGCCTTTAATCCTAGCACTTGGGAGGCAGAGGCAGGTGGATCTCTGTGAGTACAAGGCCAGCCTGGTCTACAGAGTGAGTTCCAGGCCAGCTGGGACTAAAGGGAGACCCTGTCTCAAAAATGCAAAAAAAAAAGCTAACTAGGACAGAACCTAAGGCTTCAAATATGTTTAGAATCATTCGGCCAGTCATGGTGGCACATGCCTTTAATCCCAGCACATGGGAGGCAGAGGCAGGCAGATCTCTGAGTTCAAGGCCAGCCTGGTCTACATAGCAAGCTCCAGGCTAGCTGGGACTAAAGGGAGACCCTCTCTCAAAAATACAAAAAAAAAAAAAAATCATTCTATCCTAGCCACACCCCCAGCCCCTCACTGGGGATTCTAGACAGGTGCTCTACCACTGAGCCACACCCCCAGCCCCTCACTGGGGGATTCTAGACAGGTGCTCTACCACTGAGCCACACCCCAGCTCTCTTTCCATTTTGACAAAGGGTTTCTCTAAATTGCCTAGGTTGACTGAAATCACCCTGTAGCTCAGGCAGGGTTTGAACTTTCAACCCTCCCTCAAGTAGCTAGAATCACAGGTCTGAACTACCAGCCTTGGCTTGGATTTTCTTCAAGCTACAACACACCTCTAGTAACATGTGCACAGTCTCTACTTGTGACTCACCATGAAGTGTGGTGACAGGCACTCTCAAGCCAGCAGATGAGGAAGAAAACAAAGCTAAGGAGATCTTGAAAAAGAAAATCAGAGGTTGCTTTTATTGTCATCACCAACAGACAAGCCACAATTTGGAAGGGATGAGGACACTGATTCAATACCCATCCACTGAAGCAAATTAAAGTACAAAGGTCTCTGAAATCACTTTAGAGTGACATGATGCTTGAATAAGTTAGGGTGACACTGTTGCTTGAGGCCTGAACTTCATTTCATGTTCTTGACAAAATCTTCACCTTTCTTGATTGAGGCTTTCAGCTCAGGGATGGCCTCAGCAACCATCTTCTCCTCAAAAGGTGTGAGCTTGCCAATGCCCAGATTCTTCTCCAGGCCCTTTTTCTAGAGAGAGAAAAGAGGTGGTGACACTAAGCCTCTAGCTTGGTGTAGGGCACAGGCATTCGATCAGCACTCAGGAAGCTGAGGAGGAAAGTCACTCTACCACTGAGTCACACCTCCAGCCTCTCGCTGGGGAATTCTAGGCAGGAGCCCCACCACTGAGCTGGACCCCCCAGACCCTCATTGGGGGCAGACACTCCACTGCTTACCTGCATCCCAGCGCAAAGCTGATCCAGACCTGGCTGCCATTCAGCACCAGTGGTCACATTCCCAAACAATCCTGCACTACCCAGTGTGAGATGTCCCCAGCTCTGTATTCCAAAATGTACCTTCCCCTCTCCCAAAGCCAAGTACAGAGGGACTCTGAACCATGGAACAATAGCCCTCCAATGGGCTACCTACCCCCAGCAGCAAGGGGGTGGAGAAGTAGGTGCACTCCGTCTCTTTGGACTGAATGAACGAACATTCAACCACTCCTTCCTTTCCATTCATGGCATCCACCAGGGAGAACACGAAGCGCGCTCCAGCATACGCCATGGACAGGGTAGCGGAACCTAGCGGAACAGGGTAAATTAGCGCTGGCAGCAAGACAGCCTAGAATGGGGGGCAGACGGGCCATGCACCTGTAAAAAAAGCACCCACAGACCTTTCAGCTCATAGTGGAGAATACCGGGAGGCACCCCTACATTTCTCTTTCCCCATCTCAAAATCACCTACCCCACAGCAATCCCAGCCTCCTCCCAGACCTCCTTTGGGGAAAGACAGTCAGACCAGGGAGAACCGCCCAGTCTGTCCAGGGACAAGCAGGCTTTGTTACAGCGGCCCTGCAGGTACCTGGGGCCAGTGCCCTCCACCCTGGAGATGCCCGAGACTTCACCTGCTCCAGCCTTGGCCTTCACAACCTCTGTGCCAGCCTCTTGGATCCGCCCAGTGAGTGTGGCCAGCTGGTCTTGGGGGAACTCCACCTTGGGGGTACACTGAAGGCCAAGCCAGTAACTCGGTGAGCAACTTCCCAGTGCAAAAGCCCCTAGACCCCTGCCGGGTCCCCACCCTCCTCACCAGGCCCCTCCCATCACTGTACTGAGACTGAGGGCCTCGAACGAAGCAGGCAAGCCCTGTACCACTCAGCCACATCCAGAGAACACGAAGGCCTTTTCTTTTCAAGGGGCAGAGTCAAGTTACTTTGTTGGGCAGCTAGGTGAATCCTCTATTCACTTTTATTATTTTTTGGTCCTCGGAGGCGAGGTTTCATGTACCCCGTGCTGGCCTCAAAGTCACTGTGCAACTGAGGATGATCCTGAACCCTTCATTCCCCTGCCTCAGCCTCCCAGGTGACGGGATTACAGGTACTCTTAAGCACACTGAGCCATCTCTCTAGCCCTGGGCTTGCAGTAACTTTGTCAGTGGGGATGGGTGTCATGCTTCTTCATGCTTCACTTACAGAGTTACACACATTAAAACAAGGTGCTGCACAAAAATACCAGTCATCTGGGTGTATTTGCACATTTACACACATTTAGAGCCCAATTTGATGGAGCTCATTTCTAATACTGTAAACCTTGTCTCAACTAAACTCCCCATTTTTATTTTACTCATTATTTTACTCTGAGGCAGGGCCTCATGTAGCCCAGGTTGGCCTCAATCTCTCAGTGAGGCTGAGGATGACCTTCAATTCCTAGTCCTCCTGCCTCTAGTTCTCAGGAGCTGGGATTACACGTGTGCACCATCACGCCTGGCCTTCTACCCATCTCTGCCTGTTTTGATTACATGCGAACTCAGTACATTTCCTGAAGTGTGCTGAAGTCAGGAACGCCCCGGACAGCTGGGACCCAGCCATGGCAGGAGTGGACGGTTTCGCCTTGTCCAGCCGATTCTGAAGGCTTCAAAGCATGCTGGGAAGGTGCCTAGGATCTTACGAGCTTCCCATGATCCCGTCTCTCTCCCATCTCTCCCATACCTGAGAAATCACGGGGATGATTGTCTTCCCAGCATGGCCACCGATGACAGGCACACTGACTCGGGCTGGATCCAACCCCTGTTTGTGCCAAAAAGCAGGAAGCTTGATTATCACAAGTTCTCGGGGAAGAAAACACATCACAGCCACCACCACACTGGAGACCCACAGTGCTCAGGAACAAACCAGGAGGGACAAGCATCCGACCACAGCTGTGCTTGGCACTTGGGCTCACCATGCAAAAGGCCACTGAGAACAGGTACAGGAAGCGACGGCTTCTATGAAGTTATCACAGGCTCCTTACAAGGCCAGCCTTGGCCCACCACTATGGACACCTGACACCTTGGAGGCATCAGAGACATCAATGCTCTTCCCCAGGGTCCCTGTCATTCCCCACTGACGAGCCCAAACAAGTGTCCCCACTTTATCACAGAGAGAAGTCAAGTTCTTTCCCCTTCATTTTAGAGAAATCCAAACCTATTCTAGGAAACCCATGAGGACGGATAGAGCACAACAGAGCCGCACGGGCTCAAACTGCAGGGTTCAAGGAAGCTGGGCTTGCTAGTGAGGCCAACACTTGATGACTGGTGGTCTGACACTCCCCCGAGAATCTATGACCCAGCTATTTCTGACTCTTTTAAAAGCTTTTTTAGGAGATGGAGGATTTGGTCTTTAAATGTTATGCATATTTGTGTGTCTGTGCACATGTGAGCAGGTGCCTGACTGCAGAGACCAGAAGGCATTGGCTCTAGGGAAGCTTCAGTTAAACAGATGGTGGTGAGCAATCGTGTGGATGTCAGAAACTGAACCCAGGTCCTCTGCAAAAGCAGCCAGTACTTTTTTTAATTAAAAAAAATTTTTGTATGTGTATGAATGTACCGTCTGCATGTAGGTCTGTGCACCTGTGTCGTGCAATGCCGCGGAGGTCAGAAGAGGGTGTCGGATTCCCCTGGAACTGGAGTTAAAGACGGTTCTCAGCCGCCATGTGGGTGTTGGGGATTGAACCTGGGTCCTCTGCAAGAGCTGTTGGCACTCTTAACCACTAGGCCATCTCTCCAGCCCCTTAGCAGCCAGTACTCTTAACCACTGAGCAATCTCTCTAGCCCCAACCCAGCTATTTCTAGAAACAGATAAAAGGGGCTGGGCTGTGGCTGATGGTGGAGTGCTTTCAGAGCCTGTTCAAGGGCGCCATCCCCAGCACTCCAAAAACAGACCCAAAGATCCCGAATGGAATGATGGAGGGGAGGTGAGTACCTCCCAGAGGCATCGCCTTCCTCAACTGCCCTGCCGGCTGCTGACCCAGCTGGAAGTCGTCACCCAGGAGGAGCCTCACCTTGGTAAAAGAGGCCCAGGCTCAGGGTGGCCACCCAAGATGGAGCAAGGAGACAAAACTCAGTGAGCAGACAGGACACAGGTGAGCTGCAGCCACCGCCAGTTGTCCCAGCCTCACTACGGAGCCTGGCTGGCCTTGAACTCCCAATCTCATCTCCAGCTCTGCACTGGGATTATAGGTGCATGCACTATGCCCCACAACAGCCCCTGCTCTTAGTTTACTTTTATCTGATTCTACCTACCCACCAAGGGTAACCCACAGGAGGGAGAAGAGCTCAAGGCCCCAGACGACGGGGTGGCCACCTTAGGATTTCTGAACGCAGATAAATGCTGGCGATGTCAAGCTTCCCAGAACAACAGGAACAGGATGGATTGAGGCACTATCTGAGTGTCAAGAAGCCTAGATACTCTGAACCCTACTGGACTAGAAAGAGTCAAGGCAGAGTGCACTAAGCTAGACAGTGACCAGCCTGTGAGGCTTGCTGCCTGACCCATACAGAAACCATGGAAGAAGCTACTGAAGGACTGGAACCTCAGGTCCAAAAGCACCACCGCCTTCTGGGCCCACCAAGGAGCATTTCAAACAGGTGACCAAGACGCCCGCACCTTCAGCTCTGCCACAAATGTGTTTGCTCTGACGATATCCAGGGTTGTCACCCCGAAGATCTTATTGGGGTTGTACACGCCACGCTTCTTGAAAACTTCGGCTGTGATGGGGATGGTGGAGTTAACCTGCACAAAGCACGAGATAGGGTGTCAGCCCGTGACCGCTTCCAGACAAGCCAGCTGCATAGCAGGATGGCCATGGCATGTAAATAAAGTCACTCTGTGCTTGGGGGATGCTCCCAAGAAGCTTTAAAATACAGACTCTAACGACTACCACTTGGGGTGCTGTGAAGCCAGCCAACCAGAGCTGAGTGCCAAACACACTGCCCAGGATGCAGAAACAGCAAAACTGAGTGAGATGACAAGGTTTACGCCCTGCACTTAAAAGAGGGGTTCACCGGGCGGGGTGGCGCACGCCTTTAATCCTAGCACTTGGGAAATAGAGGAAGGTGGATCTTTGTGAGTTCAAGGCCAGCCTGGTCTACAGAGTGAGTTCCAGGACAGCTGGGGCTACAGGGAGACCCTGTCTCGAAAAGACCAAAAAATAAAAAAAAAAATAAAAAAATTAAAAAAAAGAAGGGTTCACAGGCTGCACAATCATGGCAGAAAGGAGCCTTGCAGATGGGCAGTGAGCAGGGCATGCTGGTGCACACCTGCAATCCCACCAGGCCAGCACGAGAGGGAAAAGGTAGAAGGCAGAGGCAGATCTCTGAGTCTGAGGCCAGTCTGGTCTATGTAGTGAGTTCCAGGCTGGCTGGGGCTATATAGTGAGACCCTGTCTCAAAACCCCCCCCCCCAAAAAAAAAACCCCAATAAACAGAAAGAGAAAGAAGAGGAAATAGGAAAAGGAAGGAGGAGGAAGAGGAGAAAAACAGGGATGGACATTCCAAGTAGGGAAGGATATTGGGGCGGGGGGCCTGCCCGAAGGCACAACCAACTGCGAAGGCACAACCAACTGCGAGAACCAGGTTCCAACTCCTTGTGGGAGACGGGACTTTGAGATGATTTCAGCTCCTGGTATGAACATCTCATGGACACGTGCAGTGACGCCCTGCCTGCCATACTCACCGGGTTGGAGATGATGCAGATCATGGCTTCAGGGCAGTGTTGGGCACAGGCGTCCGTCAGGGTGGCAACAATGGTGGCGTTGGTGTTGAAGAGGTCATCCCGGGTCATCCCTGGATAATCCAGGGTGAGACGGTTACAGAAACTGAATTTTTATTGTATGTGTCTAAGTGTTTTGCCTGTATGTATGTAAGTGCACCCATGTCCTAAAATGCCTGTGGAGGCCAGAAGAGGACATCAGATCCCGGAACTGGTGTTACATACAGGTAGCTGTTAGCTACCATGTGGGTGCTAGGAACTGAACCAGGTCCTCTGCAAGAGCAGCCAGTGCTCTTCACCACCCAGACATTTCTCTGACCCCATATGAATTAAAAAAAAAAAAAAAGATCTATGTGTCCTATGTGAGGTCAGAGGACAACCTGGAGGAAGTGGTCTTCTCCTTCCACCATGTGTATGGGGGTCCAACGTGCATCACCAGGCCAAGAAGCAGGCACCTCTACTGCCTGAGCCACCATGTGTACAGGGTCCAACATGCGTCACCAGGCCACGGAGCAGGCACCTCTACTGCCTGAGCCACTTTTCTGGCCACGTGACACATTTCGAAACAGCTCCCCAGTTGCTAATCATTAAACACCACCAGTGGGTCTCCTGCTTCTAGCACACCCATGTTCCAGGGAAAACACTAATCACAGAGAGGTCTGGACACAGGAATAAGTAGCCGAGAAGATCGTTGAGACTAGAAGAACCCTGCAGAGGAGCTGGGTGGAGAATGGGCACTAAGCACAGTGACACCTGCTGTCTTGTGCTTCGTAGCCAGCAGCAAGACACCTAGGCTTCTCTCTAGGTGGACATGTGAACTTTACCCCCAGGCCAGGGCGAGCCTCTGAGGTGAGCTGGAAGGACATATTGAGTGAGGTTTTTCTCCTCTTCAACCTTTCAAAGATATTTATTTATTTTTATTTTTTTATTTATTTCTGTATGTGTATGAATGTACTGTCTGCATGCAAGTCTGTGCACCCGTGTCATGCAACACCGCGGAGGTCAGAAGAGGGTGTCGGACTCCCCTGGAACTGGAGTTCTCCTGGAATTGGAGTTTCAGACGGTTCTCAGCTGCCATGTGGATGCTGGGGATCGAACCCAGATCCTTTGTAAGAGCGGTCGGCGCTCTTAACCTCTAGGCCATCTCTCCAGCCCTCAAAGATATTTATTTATGTGTGCAGATGTCCAGAGGCCTAGAAGGGGCAACAAAGCCCTTGCAGCTACAGGTGGTTGTGGGCTGCCTGACATGGGACATGGGTGCTGGGAACTGAATTCAGTCCCTCAGAGCAGCCAGTGCTCCGAATTGCTAAGTCCTCTCTGCAGCCCCAAGAGGCTTTCAAACACATACCTGGTTTCCTGGGGACTCCAGCTGGGATCACCACCACATCACAACCCTTTAGACAGTCTGGCAGCTGTTCTGGTCCGAGGTAGCCTGGGAAAAACACCCCAAAAGAGAAGTATAACCTTTATGAACCCAGAGAAGCCATCACACCCGGGGGGGAGCGGGGGGCACAAAGCCTGAAGAGGAAGCTCCTTTCAGAATGGAGGAGTTCTACCGAATTCAAAGCCAGCCACCCGCTGGTGCACACACTCACAATTAATCACACCTGTCTCTATCTTGTTTTATCCCTCTCCCCAAGTGTACCACACCTCATTACTTTTGTTTACTCTTTCTTTACAAAACTATTTTATTATTTTTATTCTATATATGAGTGTTCTGTCTACATGTAAGTGGACCTGTGTTGTGCAATGCCCACAGAAGAGGGCACTGGATCCCCTGGAACTGGAGTTACAGAGGGTTCTTGGCCACCATGTGGATGCTGGGACTCACACCCAGGTCTCCTGCAAGAGCAGCTGGTACTCTCAACCTCCCAAGTACTGGGATGGGGTGCGCAACCAATTTTTTTTTTTTTTGAGACAGGGTCTCAGACTGGCTTCGACCTTACAGAGATCCACCTGCCTCTGTCTCCTGAGTGCTGAGATTAGAAAGGCATGTGCTATTATATCTGGTTCTGCTTCACACTTTCAAAAACCATTTTTATTTATTATTATGGTGTGGTGTGTGTGGCACATGCGCACATCGTGGCCCGTAAGTGGAATTCATCGAGCGCAACTCTGTAGAACTGGTTCTCTCCTTCCAGCTTTATGAGCTTCTAGGGAGTGAACCAGGCCATCTCTCTGCCCCAATTCTAAATGCTGTTGCTACTTAACTTTTCACAAACCCAAGTCCAAAACTGTACAGTCACTGTACAGTCCTTTGTGAAGTTTCACTCTAAAGTAAGCATGCAGCCACCATGTCTACGACCTTCTGGGCTCAGCTCTTCCTCTAAAACCTGGACCCTGGCCTAACGTGGCGGCGCCCAGCCCAGTTACCTTTCACATTGGCTCTGGTCTCAATGTGACTCAGATCGGCAGCCACACCCGGGGTGTGAGCGATATCATAGAGGGTGAGCCGGCTCACTAAGGGGCTGTTCTTCAGGAGGAGTGAGAGGGGCTGCCCAATGCCTCCGGATGCCCCAAGCACAGCTACCTTGGCATTGTTCTAGAAAGAAGCAGAGAAATGACACTTAGATAATAGGACATGTGGCCATTTCCACCAGCTTCACTACTGTGGAAGACTGCACCTTCACTCCAAGGTCCAGGGTCAAGTGGAAGCCTAGAGATGCGGGATGCATGCTCAACGCCCCCTTCTACAGATAAGGAGGCAGCCTCACCTTTGATCTGTACTTATAAACACTGTAAACAAGAAGTAACAGAGCTGAGCAGCCCCTCACTGCACTAGGATCCAGGAGCAAAGAACTAGAGAGAAACTTATTTCTCTGTTGCTGTGAGAGACTCATTCCAGGATCCCCGCCCCAGGAGACCAAACTCCCAGTATCCAGTAGTACTGCATCTAACCAGTACACATCCTGCCCCGTGCTCCCTGCCTTCCGCCTGAGGTACTAGGGATTGAACAGAGGCCTTGTTCATGCCAGGCAAGTGATCTGCTACTGAGCTCCATCCCTAGCCCCTCTCAAGATTGCTTGTGAGATGACTCAGCAAGTAAAGGGGCCTTGCCACAAAGCCTGGTGGTCTGAGGTCAAACCCAGGACCACTGTGGCAAAAGGAAAGAACTGACTCCCCCAGAGTGTCCTCTAACACTCTAACACACACACACACACACACGCACGCACGCACGCACACACACACAATTTAGGGACTGGAGAGATTGCTCAGTGGTTAGGGGTATAGGTTGCTCTTGCAGAGGACCTGGGTTCAGTTCCCAGCACCCACTGGTTGCTAACAATCATCTGCAACTCCAGTGTGAGGTGATCCGACACTGCCTTCTAACCTCTGTAGGCACTGCATGCGCACGGTGTATTTATATGGAATCAGAACACTCACACACATATATAAAACTTTTTATTTTTGTTTTTGTTTTTTCAAGACAGGGTCTCCCTGCAGCCCCAGCTGTCCTGGAATTCACTCTGTAGACTAGGCTGGCCTTGAAGTCACAAAGATCCGCTTGCCTCTGCCTCCCAAGTGCTAGGATTAAAGGCGTGCGCCACCACGCCCAGCAAAACTTCTTAATATTTTTAAACATATTCTACTTATTTTTATTTTATGTGTATGGTTTAAACATATTCTACTTATTAATTTTATTTTATGTATATAAGTGTATTGCCTGCACACATGTAGGCGCACACAGGCCCTCTGCAAGAGCAGCCAGTGTTCTTAACTGCTGGGCCATCTCTCCAGGCCCCTATAAATGTAAAAAAAATTTAACAAAAGTATTACTTGTAAATATCATGCAGTTAGCTTTGAAGACTGTTTTGTTCAGAGTAAAAGCAAGAAAATGTTCATACATACTCAGTGTAGAACTTTTTTTCGTGTGTGAACACTTTCAGTCCAAGCTTGGCTGGATCTATGGGCAGAGGCCACATGGACCCAGAACAGGAAGTAATTAATGGTTTAATAGCTATTAATTTGGTTATCAAAACCCAAAGCCCAAGGGTGGGGCATATTCCACAGTAATTAATGCTATGATAGTTAATAATGGCCTTTGGTTATCAAAACCAGAAGTCCAAGCCCAAGGTTGGGGTGTGGGGCAGTGACAGAGCTCTTGCCAAGCATATAGATGACCTTGGTTCCTTCTCCAGCTCTAGAAGACAAGAAAAAGGGGGTAGAGTCCCAGGTCCACCAGTGCTCAGGAGGACTGTTCCTCAAAAAGCTGAGGCAGGAGGACTGGGAATTCCGCTCAGCTTCATCTCCACGCTGCTTTTCCTAACAACCACTAACAACCACGGCTCCACGGCTCTGTCAATTTCCTCATCCGAATCTCTGGAAGCTCGCTATGTCCTGCTTGTTACTCTGCTTTCCTCCTAAACTGCTGGGGCAGCAGTGGCTCCACAGCAGAGAACACAAGGCAACGCCATGGCCAGGAGGAAAGCTCCAAAACCTGTAGGGCATTTGTTCTGTTGCTTTGAGACAGATTCCTGTTACACAGCCCAGGCTGGCCCTTGGATCTCACAGGGACAAGGGGCTCGGGATCACAAGTGTGCACACCATCACACCCAGATAAAAAGGCTGTGAAATGCTACCAAGAAGCAAACTAAGCCGCTCTCCACTCCTTAAGTGGGCCATTCTGCAGTGCTGATGTGGACCAGGGTGGGGGGGCCCTCCTCAGCTCTCTGCTCTGCAGTTAGCCTGGTCTTGTTTCAAGGTGTCAACAACTTTGCCAGTTTTCACCTGGCCTTTGAGAAGTGGGATCATTTATTAAATTTATTTTCTAATTACATTTAATTACTAGTTAGTAGACAACTTACAGGAATCAGTTCTCTCCTACCATGTAGGTCCTAGGAATTAAACTCAGGTAGTCAAGCTTGGCAGCAGGCACCTTTACCCACTGAGCCGTCTTGCTGGCCCCTGTGGTGGGATGTACAGTGCATGACCACAGTGGTCACTTCCAAATCCACTGCCCTTTGCTGAACATGCTGCTTGGCAACTGTCCTGAAGATGGACATGTAGCAGTAAGGCTTGCTTCATTAACAACTCTGCTTTTGGAAAAGAAGCCTGTGATACTGTTTTTTTTTTAAATTTTTTTAATTAATTTTATTTATTTCTGTATGTGTATGAATGTACTTGTATTATAGCCAGGCATGGTGGCGCACACCTTTAATCCCAGCACTCGAGAGGCAGATGCAGGTGGATCTCTATGAGTTCGAGGCCAGAATGTTCTACATAGTGAGTTCCAGGCCAGCTGGGGCTACAGGGAGACCCTGTCTCAAAAGGGCAAATAACAAAAACAATGTATGTACATACACAGACATTTGGGGCTGTATGTTACTTTTTTTAAATTTTTATTTATTTTTGTATGTGTATGAATGCACTGTCTGCATGTAGGTTTGTGCGCCTGTGTTGTGAAATGCCGTGGAGGTCAGAAGAGGGCGTCAGATTCCCCTGGAACGAGTTAAAAGATGGTTTTCAGCTGCCATGAGGGTGCTGGGGATCAAACCCGGGTCCTCTGCAAGAGCAGTTGGCGCTCTTAACTGCTAGGCCATCTCTCCAGCCCCCTGTATGTTACATTTTTCTGAGAATATAGGTTCCAAAGTCTAGAGACCAAATACTCTTGGCTCAAACCTCTCTGATTTATACCACTGCCTTGTCCACAGCTCCATTGGATGACCTACTACCATTTTATTATGGTTGAATTTAGTTTTTCTAAATCTATAAAGCTGAACAGCTGACTCTCCTCCCTGCCCCAAATTTGCTCTCTCTTCCACAAGGGTTTATTTCCTTATTCATTGATTTATCTGACTATGTACTGGGAACAGACCCTGGGTCTTGTGCATGCTAGACAGGCTCTCCTGCTGAGCGCTATTTCCAGCACCCTCTTCCGGAATTCTTAATCATTTCAGTAAACTTCAATTCCACACCCCAAACCTTGGTCACAGGACTCTGCTCTCCCCTACTCTCTTATGAATCATCAGCAAATCCTGTTGGTGCCACCAACTTTATCACATACACAGCTGTCACCCAGATACAAGGACTCACTTGTCTCCCTCCCCACTACCTAGTAAGATCATGCCACTGCTCTGTCCCAAACCCTCAGGTGAAACCCCGTTTTTAAGAAAACTCCCGGGGGCTGGAGAGATGGCCTAGCGGTTAGGAGCGCTGACCGATCTTACAGAGGACCCGGGTTCGATCCCCAGCACCCACATGGCGCCCGAGAGCCATCTGAAACTCCAATTCCAGGAGAACTCCAGCTCCAGGGGAATCCGAGACCCTCTTCTGACCTCCGCGGCATTGCACGACACGGGTGCACAGACCTGCATGCAGACAGTACATTAATACACATACAGAAATAAATAAAAAAAATTAAAAAAAAATGTTTAAAAAAAAAAAGAAAACTCCCACAGGGCATGGTGGTGCACGCCTTTAATCCTGGCACTTGGGAGGCAGAGGCAGGCGGATCTGTGAGTTCAAGGCCTGCCTGGTCTACAGAGCAAGCTCCAGGACAGCTGGGACGAAAGGGAGACCCTGTCTCGAAAATACAAAAATAAATAAATAAATAAATAAAAATTAAAAAGATAACACCCAAGTTGTGCAAGGCCCGTAAGCCTCCTCCACCCCCCTTTGTAGTCTCAAATATTCCTGACATCCCAGCCCCCTAAACCCTGGGCTCAGTTACTGACCCCCCAGCCTGGAATTCTCTTTCTATGTATGATTTCTGCTTCCCTTGACCTTTGTTCAGATGTCACACTGCTGGACCAACCTTCTGGTCTGGAGAGACGGCTCAAGTGGGTAAAGTGCTGGCCTCGAGAGCTGCAAGACCTGAGTTGACCCCTGAAAGCTGTCCTCTAACTTCAACGTGCATGATATGCCATCCACGTGCTCTTACATGTACATGATACGCCACACACATGCTTTTTTTTTTTTTTTTAAAGGCGTGCACCACCACGCCCGGCAAATTTTTATTTTATTATGTGTATTACTGTATTGTCTGCATGTAGATTTGTGCACCCATGTCGTGCAATGCCGCGGAGGTCAGAAGAGGGTGTCAGATTCCCCTGGAATTGGAGTTACAGACGGTTCTCAGCCATGTGGGTGCTGGGGATCGAACCCAGGTCCTCTCCGAGAGCAGTCAGCACTCAACCACTAGGCCATCTCTCCAGCCCCACACGTGCTCTTACACGTACATGACATGCTACACATGTGCTCTTACACGTACATGATATGCCATCCACGTGCTCTTACATGTACATGATATGCCATACACATGCTCTTACATGTACTACACAATGTTTCCCACTGGTCTGGAATTTCCTCTATAGACCTGGAACTCACAGAGATCCGCATGCCTCTGCCTCCTGAGTGCTGGAATTAAAGGTGTGTGCCACCACGCCCAGCTGACAATGACAATTTAAAAAAATTGTACATAATATCTCAACTTCCTTCCCTGACAGGGCCTCCCCCCCCCTTTTTTTTCCCTTCAGGGCTTATTATTAGGATACTTTATATCATATAAATACTATGTAACATTTAAATACAGAATTCTGGGGCCAGTGAGATGGCTCAGTGGATAAATGAGCTTGCCCGGAGCTTAATGACTGGACCAATACGAAGGAGGACTGACTCCTACAAGTAGTTGTCTTTGGTTTCCAAATGGTACAAGCAAGCACACATGTAAATAAATGAATGCAATAATGAAATTTTAAATTAAAATGCAGAATTCTATGATTTGTTCATGACTCTATTCCTAGTGTCTGGAAGCAATGTCATCAAAACTCAACTGGGTTACAGTTGGGTATGTAGCTTAGTGATAGAGCACTTGTCTAGCATGTACCAGGCCAGAGTTTGAGCCTCAGTGCCAGGAATACACTGACAACCAGACCTCCCCATTACACTCTTCACTGTCTGCTAAGCTGCTGCCTCCCAACATCGCAGCACTGACGTTTATCTCCACCCATTCTAAATTCATTTAATTCTGGCCCATCCCAGGCCACTTCTCATCTGGATAGTGTAGCGCCCAGCACAGGTTTCTACGCACCTACCCAGAGGCTTGGGATTGAACCCAGAGCTTTGCATATGTCAAACAAACGTCTATTACTGAACTGCACCCTCAGCACTACATTATATCTTAAGACAGGATCCCGCTGAGTGTGGTGGCGCATGCCTTTCATCCCAGCATCTGGGAGGCAGAGGCAGGCAGATCTCTATGAATTCAAAGCCAGCCTGGTCTACATAGTGAGTTCCAGAACAGCTGGAGCTACAGGGAGACCCTATCTCAAAAAAGACAGGATTCTTCTAAGTCACCCAGGCACACCCAGACTTTTAACTTTCCTGCTTCTGCCTCCTGATTAGCTGGGTACAAGCATGTAGCATCATACCTACAGTGGTTTTTTGTTTTGTTTTGTTTGGTCTTTCTACAGCCCTCACTGGCCTGGAACTAACATGTAGACCAGGCTGGCTTCTATCTCACAAAGATTGCCTACCTGTGCCTCAGCCTCAGATGCTGGAATTAACCACATCCAGCAGTGTATTTTTTTTTTTTTTTTTTTTTTTNTTTAATTAAATTTATTTTCTAATTACATTTAATTACTAGTTAGTAGACAACTTACAGGAATCAGTTCTCTCCACCATGGGTCCAGGAATTAAACTCAGGTAGTCAGCTTTGCATCAGGCAGCAGCCTTACCCACTGAGCCGTCTTGCGTGGGGGCCCTGTGGTGGTGATGTACAGTGCATGACCACAGTGGCACTTCCAAATCCCACTGCCTTTGCTGAAACATGCTGCTTTGGCAACGGTCACCGAAGATGACTTTAGCAGTAAGGCCTTGCTTCATTAAACTCTGGCTTTTGGAAAAGAAGAACCTGGATACTTTGTTTTTTTCTTTTTAAAATTTTTTTTTTAAATAAATTTTTTTATATTGCCAGTGCATGGTGGATGGACACCTTGTATATACCAGCAATTGCACCTTTCCAGACCGAGGCGAGATCAGTGATCTCTATGAAGTTTCGTAGGCCAGAAGTGTTTTGCTATATAGTGAGTTTCCATGGCCAGCTGGGGCTACAGGGAGACCCTTCTCAAAAGGGCAAATAACAAAAACAATGTATGTACATACACAAACATTTGGGGCCTGGATTGTTACGTTTTTTATAATTATTTATTGTTTTTGTTGTGTACTGAATGCACTGTCTACATGCTAGGTTTGGTGCCGCCTGTGTGTTGTGCAATGCTGGAGGTTCAGAAAGGGCGTCAGATTTCCCCTGGAACGAGTTAAAAGATGGTTGTTCAGCTGCATGAGGGTGCGGGGATCAAACCCGGGTCCTCTGCAAGAGCAGTTGGGCGCTCTTAACTGCTAGGCCATTCTCCAGCCCCCTGTATTTACATTTTTCTGAGAATATAGGTTCCAAAGTCTAGAGACCAAATACTCTTGGCTCAAACCTCTCTGATTTATACCACTGCCTTGTCCACAGCTCCATTGGATGACCTACTACCATTTTATTATGGTTGAATTTAGTTTTTCTAAATCTATAAAGCTGAACAGCTGACTCTCCTCCCTGCCCCAAATTTGCTCTCTCTTCCACAAGGGTTTATTTCCTTATTCATTGATTTATCTGACTATGTACTGGGAACAGTCCTGGGTCTTGTGCATGCTAGACACTCTCCTGCTGACGCTATTTCCAGCACCTCTTCCGGAAAAATGTCCCTTAGTATCATTTCAGTAAAACTTCCTAAATGCTCCACCACCCCAAACCGTTGGTCACAGGACTCTGCCTCTCCCCTACCTCATTATGAAATCATCAGCAAATCCTGTGGTGCCACCAACTTTATCACATACACAGCTGTCACCCAGATACAAGGACTCACTTGTCTCCCTCCCCACTACCTAGTAAGATCATGCCACTGCTCTGTCCCAAACCCTCAGGTGAAACCCCGTTTTTAAGAAACTCCCGGGGGCTGGAGATGGCCTACCGCGGTTAGGAGCGCTGACCATCCTTACGATAGGAACCCTGGTTCGATTCCCCAGCACCCAACATGGCGACCGAGAAGCCATCCATAACTCCATTCCATGAGAACTCCACTCCAGTGGAAACCGAGACCCTCTTCTGACCTCCGCGGCATTGGCAGACCACGGGTGCACAGACCTCATGCAGACATACATTAAAGAACATACGAAATAATAGAAAAAAATATAAAAAAATGTTTAAAAAAAAAAAGAAAACCCCAAGGGCATGGTGGTGCCCCTTAGTATCCTGCACTTGGGAGGCAGAGGCAGGCGGATCTGGTGAAGTTTTCACAGGTCACGCCTGTCCACATGACAAGCTCCAATGAACACTGGGACTAAAGGGAAGACCCTGTCTCGAAAATGACAAAAATAAATAAATAAATAAATAAGAAATTAAAAGAGTAACACCCCAAGTTGTGCAAGGCCCGTAAGCCTCCTCCACCCCCCTTTGTAGTCTCAAATATTCCTGACATCCCAGCCCCCTAAACCCTGGGCTCAGTTACTGACCCCCCAGCCCGGAAGGGGGGGGGGGGGGGGGGGGGGGGGGGGGGGTGGGGGGGGGTGGGGGGGGGGGGCTGTCTTTCTATGTGATGATTTCTGCTTCCCTTGACCTTTGTTCAGATGTCACACTGCTGGACCAACCTTCTGGTCTGGAGAGACGGCTCAAGGGGTAAAGTGCTGGCCCTCGAGAGCTGCAAGACCTAGTTTGACCCCTGAAAGCTGTCCTCTAACTTCAACGTGCATGATATGCCATCCACGTGCTCTTACATGTACATGATACGCCACAGCAAACATGGCTTTTTTTTTTTTTTTTAAAGGCCGTGCACCACCACGCCCGGCAAATTTTTTTATTTTATTAGGTGTATTTACGTGTATTGTCTGCATATAGAGTTTTGTGTGCACCCATGTCGTGCAATGCGCGGAGGTCCATGAAGAGGGTGTCGATTCCCCTGGAAGAGTTACGACGGTTCTCAGCAATGTGGGTGCTGGGGACGACCCAGGTCCCTCCGAGAGCAGTCAGCAACTCAACCACTAGCCATCTCTCCAGCCCCACACGTGCCTCTTACAAGTACATGAAATGGCTACACATGTGCTCTTACACGTACATGATATGCCACCATCGTGCTCTTACACGTACATGACTATGCTACACATGTCTCTTACATGTACTACACAATGTTTCCCTCACTGGTCTGAGAATTTCCTGCTATGTAGACTGGAACTCACAGATATCCCATGCCGTCCGCCTGCCTCCGAGTGCTGGAATAGTAAAGGGTGTGCCACCACGCCCAGCGTTTTTTTTTTTTGGAAAAAAAAACAAACAAAATTTGGAAAAAATTGTACATATATCTCAACTTCCTGTCCCTGACCAGGGCCACCCCCCCTTTTTTTTCCCTTCAGGGCTTATTATTAGGATACTTTATATCATATAAATACTATGTAAACATTTAAAATACAGAATTCTGGGGCCCAGTGAGATGGCTCAGTGGATAAATGAGCTTGCCCGGAGCTTAATGACTGGACCAATACGAAGGAGGACTGACTCCTACAAGTAGTTGTCTTTGGTTTCCAAATGGTACAAGCAAGCACACATGTAAATAACTGAATCAATAATGAAATTTTAAATTAAAATGCAGAATTCTATGATTTGTTCATGACTCTATTCCTAGTGTCTGGAAGCAATGTCATCAAAACTCAACTGGGTTACAGTTGGTTAGTAGGCTTAGGTGATAGATCACTTTGTCTAGCATGTACCAGGCCAGAGTTTGAGCCTCAGTGCCAGGAATACACTGACAACCAGACCTCCCCATTACACTCTTCACTGTCTGCTAAGCTGCTGCCTCCCAACATCGCAGCACTGACGTTTATCTCCACCCATTCTAAATTCATTTAATTCTGGCCCATCCCAGGCCACTTCTCATCTGGATAGTGTAGCGCCCAGCACAGGTTTCTACGCACCTACCACAGAGGCTTGGGATTGAACCCAGAGTTTTGCATATGTCAAAACAACGTCTATTACGAAACTGCACACCTCCAGACCTACATTATATCTTAAGACAGGATCCCGCGTGAGTGTGGTGGCCCATGCCTTTAATCCCAGCAGTCGGGGAGGCAGAAGGCAGGCAGATTCTATGAATGGCAAAGCCAGCCTGTCTACATAGGAGTTCCAGAACAGCTGGAGCTACAGGGAGGCCCTATCTCAAAAAAGACAGGATTCTTCTAAGTCACCCAGGCACACCCAGACTTTTAACTTTTCCTGCTTCTGCCTCCTATAGCTGGGTCAAGCATGTAATATAAATAACCTACAGTGGTTGTTTGTTGTTTTGTTTGTTTGTCCTTACAGCCACTCAGCTGGCCTGGAATAACGGTGACCGGCGGGCTTCGCTATCTCAACAAAGTGCCTACCAAATTGTGCCTCAGCATCAGATGGGGGCTGGAATTAACCACATCCAGCAGTTATTTTTTTTTTGTTTTTTTTTTTTTTGGTCTGTTCCAGACAGGTCCCCCTTAGCCGCCCCAGTCTCAAAGACAAAAAAAAAAAAAAAAAAAAAAAAAAAAAAAAAAAGATTTATGTGTGTGTCTGGTGGGGGAAGTCCATGTGACTACACGTGCCCTGGGAGGCTGGAAGAGGGCAACTGATCCCCTAGAGCTGGAGTTCCAAGTGGTTATAAAGTGTCTACTTGTCAGTGCTGGGAACAGAATTTCAGTCCTCTGCAAGAGCAAGAAGCAATCATATTTGTTGAGCCATCTCTCCAGTCCCTTATATCTTTATTTTTCAAATGAGTCGACTGCACAGGAACCTGAAAGATGTGGTAAGATGATCAGACACTTGGAGTTCCCTTTCCCGGCATGGAGAATACTTCTCAAGCTTTAGCTGTAGATGGTTCGCTAGGATCTTTCCTAAATAGAGCCACCTCCAACTCTCACAACACAACCAGGAGCCTTATTCCTCTATTGGTTCCAGGCGATTCCGACAAGCACTCTCCCAGTAAAAGATGACTAAAAATAGCTTACATATAAGTGGTCCTAGGCCAAGTCAGCACTGTCCAAACACCTGGGGACAGGCCTAGTCCACCCATGGCAGGGATGATCCTCCAAGAATTATCTCAAGAGAAAGCAGACTCGGCTAAGGAGGTGGCTCAGTGGGTAAGGGCACTTGGTAGCATGAGGACTGCAGTTCAAATCCCCAGCCACCATGTTAAAAGGCCAGGTGTCTGTATATAACTCCAGTCCCTGGTGCAGAGCACAGACATAAGGATTGCTGGAGCTTGCTAACCAAGCAGCCTAGCAGGTTCAAAGACCTTTTCTCAAAAGAAATAAGGTGAAAATGCAGGATACCTGATGTCCTCCCCTGGCCTCTGTGCACACACCTGCACATACAAATCACACACACAAAAATAAAGAAAACTTATACAAAGCAGGGCATGATGGTGCATGCCTTTAATCCCAACCCTCGGGAGACAGAGGGGACAGATCTCTGTGAAACTGAGGCCAGCTTGGTCTATATAGTCATTTCCAGGCCAGCTGGGGCTATAGAAAGACCCTGTCTCCAAAAAAAAAAAAAGGAAAGAAAGACCCTGTCTCAACCCCCAAAACTTTTTAAAAATTTAAATATAGCAAGATCTTGGGGGTAATGCTGACTGCTTAGGAAATAATGCTTTTTAATCGTTTTCTCTGTAACCTTGACTCAGGTCTCTAGCCTCGGAGGCTCCGGCTGCCCGCAGCACGGAGTTAGCCTGAACCGCTAACGGTCCTATTCACGAGTAACTTACATGGCTGCTGCAAAGAGATAGACTTATGTAGAAGTAATGCAAAATACAACTGATATGAAGACCGAGAGCCTTGGCTCCTCCACCTGGAGCAGACTCAAACTCCGGGGGATCGGTACCGACTTTCTCCCCGGCACTTTGAGCAGGACGTCCAGGTCGCAGCATCGCGCCAGGCGGCCCTACGGTGCACGCGGGATGAGAACCAGCGCGATCCTGGGATGCAACAGATGTCCCCGCAGTGCAGGGCACCCTATCATACCTGCGCTGAGGTGCTGAAGCTGCGGCGGAAAGCAGCGCCGGCAGGCCGGGCGAGAGCTGACAGCATGGTGGGACGGGCGAGGTGCTGACCACAAGCTCAGGAACTGGCCGTGGAGAAGTGACTCCTACGACCTCCACACTGCGCACTGCACACCCGGCTGCTCCCCGCCTGATCTCGCGAGAGAAGCAGGTAAATCTCGCGAGATAGGCCCCCTCCATTTTGCAGGTGTCGCTCAAGAAAAACTTTTGGCTCCGCCCACTTCCGAGATCACGCGAGAGACAGCTCCCTCCCTAGAGGGACTCAGTTTTTTTCAGTTTCGGCCACTTCTAAGATATCGCGAGAGTTTGCAGTAGGACGGTCACTTCTGTGTTTGCGAAATGTCCCTAGCAACCTGGTGTTTGGCTGGGTTCTAGCGCCTGTCGGGTTCGCGAGGGCTTTGCAGAGCGCGGGGGAGCAGTGGAAGAGGAGCCGCATTAGGTTGGAGAACCGTTTTTCCAGACGGGGCTTCTGACCGTCGTCCTGCCAGGGAGTCCTATCGAAGTCGCGCAGCAGGTCAGGCGGCCCCGGTGCCCCTGCCTGACCTCAGCCAGGCCCAGCTCTCCTCCCCTGAAAGGAGGAGTGTGCTCCGAGCTCAGCCTGGGAAGGGAAAGTGGGCGAACTGAGCGGAGGTTGTGGCCTGGCCCGGGGCGGGGTGGGCGGCCTTGCCACTCTGTATCTGTCAGAGACGTCGTCCCTCCAGTTGCATCCAGTCTTACCAAGTCTCAGGTTTCAAAGCTGTGCATACATACCCCCTGCTGATAAGAGCAAGCATTAGCCTGGCACTAAATTAGCATCAGGCGATGCTCTTACAAGTGGTGTTGGAAATGTCTGGAGACCTTAACCCAAGGAGACCTTTCAGCCAGCAGTCCTGGGAACACAGTTCCATAGTGGGCTAATCGTCCCTCCTCCCTCTTCCTCCTCTCCTCTCTCTCTTTCCTTCCTCCTCCCTCTTTCTTTCTAACTCACTTCCTCCCCCACTTCTACTTTCTTGTTTCTTTTCAGGCACTGGGGCATGGAACCCAGAGTCTTGCACTTGCTATTTCAGTGATCTCCAAACAGAAAGTAGAGCCCACAATTTGTCACTTAAATTTTTTAGTTAGAAGGTTTACATACATACACACCACCTCCTTGCCCCCTTGACTCTGGCACAGTACTTGCCATTAAAAAATTCAGAATGCCAGCCATGGTGGCGCTCGCCTTTAATCCTAGCACTTGGGAGACAGAGGCAGGTGGATCTTTGTGAGTTCAAGGCCTGCCTGGTCTACATAGCTCCAGGCCAACTGGGACCAAAGGGAGACCCTGTCTCAAAAAGACAAAAAATAAAATAATAAAAAATACAGAGTGGAGCCAGGTGTGGTGGCACACACCTTTAATCCCATAGTGAATTCCAGGTTAGCTGGAATTTGGAGACCTTGTCTCAGAAAAATAAGATGAAAAAAGGTTCAGAATCCA
The DNA here is from genome assembly GCA_009823505.1 of Rhizomys pruinosus. Lineage (NCBI taxonomy): Eukaryota > Metazoa > Chordata > Mammalia > Rodentia > Spalacidae > Rhizomys > Rhizomys pruinosus. Next base: position 375,812 of record VZQC01012424.1, read on the forward strand.
GCTGGTTAGATGGCTTGGCAAGACACTTGCCATGAAACCTGATGACCTGAGTTTGATCCCCAGGGTGGAAGGAGAGAACTGACTCCATAAATTGTCCTCTGACCTCCCATGTGTACAGTGCCACACACACACACTCATAAATGTAGAAAAAAATGTTTAAGTTCAGGATTAGTGGGTGACACCTGAGGAATGACAGCCAAGGTTGACTTCCAGCCTACCTGTACACACATGAGCACATGCTACACACACATCAAAAAGAGTTAAGGATCATAGTCAGGACTAGCAGTGTACTAACCATAGCACTCAGAAGGTTGTGGCAGGGTTGATGTGTGTTTGAGGCCACTCTGGGCTCCATAACCTGGTTTGAGGCCAGTATGAGACTCTGTTCCCCTAAAATAAAATAAAAATACTCAGGATCTGGGAATGGGGAGAAGTTGGAGGGGAGGAATTGGGTACGAATTTGATGAGAATACATTATAAGCATTTGAAGTTCTCAAGTAACAACAAAAAAGTTCATCATCATAGCTCAGCCTAGCAGGCCTATAATCCTAGCTACTCAAGAGGCCACAAGATGGTACCAAGTTCACGGCCCATGTAAGATACTTCCATCAAGCCATTTAGTGAGATCTTGTCTCCAAAAAAAAAAAAAAATCTAGGTGCGGTGACACATATCTTTAATCCCTGCAGTTGGGAGGCAGAGGCAAGCAGATCTGTGTGAGATCAGAGTCGGCCTGGTCTGCACATAGCCAGTTCCAAGTCAGCCAGGGCTGCGTTGCTAGACTGTCTCAAAAAAAAAAAAAAAAGGAGCGGGGTGTCCTAGGATGTAGCTGAGTAGTAAAGCATTTGCCTAGCATTCCATCCCCAGTAATACACACAACACATACACACACACACATCAGTTGAGGATTATGCCAGGCTTGGTGCTGCACACCTTTAATCTCAGTACTCAGGAGGCAGAGGCAGAGGCAGAGTTCAAGGCCAGAAAGAAAGAAAAACAGTTCAGGGTTAAGTGAGATGGACAGTTGTACCACACAGGCTGTAACTCCCACATGGACCAGTTGTCTAACTGTAGACAGTGACGGGAAGCATGGGTGGGAACAGCAGCCGGGATAGGGCTTAAGTAGCCACTCTGTGCACAACACAGGTGCACTTCCACACGCTGATACCCATAATAAAATAAACCAGAAACATTTGGAAAAATAAAAAAGAACATACCACCATGAATGAAAAAATGAGAACTCAAGGTGACTGCCTTCATCTTCCCTCCGTCCCCCCGTGTGGCGAGCTGCTCGGCTGTTCCAGGCCAGTGTTGGAGGAGGGTATCCTACCTGTGAACACCATGCACACATGAGTCTAGTAGAGGGATCTAGACAGCAACAGAAGTTATCCGGTACTTTGGGAACCTGTGAACGTGAGACTCGGATAGAAGTCATGTCAGAGAACCTTCCAGAACATGCTCTACCCAAGCCAAGACCTACTAGAAGAGTGTGTGGATCTCAGTGGAAAGCCAGAGGAGGAGGGTGTCTTCTCTGGAAACTTGCTTGGAAGTGGCCTGCAAGATGGCTCAGCGGGTAAAGGGGCTTGCCATCAAGCCTGATGACCAGAGTCCATGTGACCCATGGTAGAAGGATAGAACTAGCATGCTGTAAAGACTTGGTTCTTGAACAGAAGGAAGCATTTAGGATAAGGAAGGAGAAAAGAGCCCATAGGGAAAGCTGGAGGAGGAAAACATACGCTTGTATTCAGAGTGACATCATTTCTGCTGGGGTGGGAACATTTGTGCAAGTAGCGTCTTTGATCACATCCATGAGTGTCTTGTCTGTCATCGTTTAACTTTCTACCTTACCCAGAGGCCCGACATCACCTGGGGGTCAGGAACTATTTCATTATTATTATTAGTAGTAATATTATTATTATTAGTTTCTTGTATCCCAGTCTCTCTTAAAACTTGCTATGTAACCTGCAGACAGTACACTCATACACATAAAAAAAAAACCAACTTCCAACTTGCTAAGTAATCAAGGATGGCCTTGAACTCTTGACCCTCCTGCCTCCACCTCCCCAGGACTAGGATTTCAGGTATGTGCACCATACCCAGTTTATGCATTGCTGGGGCTAGAACCCAGGGCCTTGCACATATGAGGCCAGCACTCTATTAATTGAGCTCATCTGTGTGGTGTACTTCATTGAGAGTAGATCTTAACCAGTTTCGGCAGTTGACTAAGTTTAGATGAGGCCTCTGAAGCGGGGGGTGGGGGGGAGGGAAGGAAGGTGTCAGGTAAGAGTTTGTGCTCATCCAGGTTCGAGGATGAATGACAGGGATCTGGACAGGCCTGGAGATGCTGTAGACCACTTAGTAAAGTCCTTACCTAGCATTCATGAAGCCCTGGGATTGATCCTCTGCCACTCATAAAACGGGCATGAACATAGTGGGGTAGGGGTGTGTGTGTGTGTGTGTGTGTGTGTGTGTGTGTGTGTGTTCTCACACTCAGGTGGTGGAAATAGGAGGAGCAGAAGTTCAAAGTCTGGGGTAGGAGAGATGGCTCAGTGGTTAAGGTCATTAGCAGCTCTTGCAGAGTACCTAGGTTCAGTTCCCAGCACCTACCTGGCAGCTAACAACCATCCATAACTCTAGTTCCAGGGGAATTTCATGCCCTCTTCTGGCCTCTGTAGGCATTACATATGTAATTTTTTTTTTTTTTAATTCAAAATCACCCTCTGCCTCCATAAAGGGCAGAACAGAGGACGTGAAAAACTGTCATAGATTATAAGGGCCACTCCCAGGCCTGGGCTCCCGTCCCTCTTCATTCTTGCCACAACTAACGTGTCTGGGAGAAGGACCTCCTTCCCTCCCAACTTCTCTACCCCACCCATCCCAAATGGCTGTTGAAAAAGCCCTACATGCCACTCCAATCTGCCTCCATACAAACTCCAACATTATTGTTGTATGTCAACATCTTCTGATGAAGCAATGGCTCCATGACAGGCTCTGTGCTTGGTATTCTGCACAGGTAACTGGCACTGAGTGAGCAGAGTTACCCCAAACCAGTAAGCAGGGTGCAGAGCCCAGTGTGATGCTGCTTGCCTATCATCCCAGCACTTGGGCGGCAAAGCCAGGAGGGTCTCAAGTTCAAGGCCAGCCCTACAGAGAGGCCAAAACCGAAACAGAATGGAGTCATAAAGTCATGTTGCATATTTTGAAAGTTAAAAAAAAATGTGTGTATGTATGTGTCTCTGTGTGTATGTGCATGTGAGTACAGGTTCCCATGGAGGCCAGAGATGGCATCAAATACCTGAGAGGTAGAGTCACAGGTGGTGGTGAGCTACCTGCTGTGGGTGCTAATAAGTGAACTAGGGTCTTCCGGAAGAGCAGTATGCACATTACCCTCTGAGTCCTCTCTCTAGGCACATGTTGCATCTTTAAAAGAATTGTTCTTCTTCTTTTTTTTTTTTTTTGTCTTTTTGAGACAGGGTCTCCCTATAGCCCCAGTTGGCCTGGAACTCACTCTGTAGACCAGACTGGCCTTGAACTCACAGAAATCCGCCTGCCTCTGCCTCCTGAGTGCTGGGCTTAAAGGTGTGTGCCACCACACCTGGCTTAAACATAGTTATTACCCGCCATGTGGGTGCTGGGAATTGAACCCGAGTCCTCTGCAAGAGCAGTGGGTGCTCTTAATTGCTGAGCCATCTCTCCAGCTGCAGAATTAGTTTATTTTCATGTGTATGAGTGTTTTGCCTGTATGTATGTAACTGCACTACATGCATCCAATGCCTGTGGAAGAGAGAAGAGGGCGTCTGATTCCCTGGAACTGAAGTTATAGATGGTTGTTAGCCACCTTTCGAGTGCTGGGAACTGCACCTGGATCTTTTGCAAAAGCAGCCAGTCCTCTAAACTGATGAGACATCTTTTCAGCAGCACATGTTGCATCTTAAAAAATAGTTTATTGCATTTTTATTTTGATTTGCTTTAACTTTGTAGACCAGGCTGGCCTTGAACTCACAGAGATCCGCCTGCCTCTGCCTCCTTAGTGCTGGGCTTAAAGATGTGTGCCGTCACACCTGGCTCTACTTTGTTTTTTTGAGACAGAGCCTCTTGCTGGCCTGAAAATTACCAGGAGGCAAAACTGGCCGGAGAACCACAGGCATTTAGCTTCCTGCTCTTACCCACTTAGCACTGAGATTACATGCATGTGCCACAATGCCCGGCTTATTTTTTCCCTAAGATTTATTTTTATTTGTATGTATGTTTGTGTGTGTGTGTGTGTGTGTGTGTGTGTGTGTGTGTGTGTGTCCAAGGAAGCCGGAAGAGGGTGTTGGATGCCCTGGAGCTTGAGTTAACATGGTTGTGAGGCATCTGACGTGGGTGTTGGGAACCACACTGGGGTCCCTGGAAGAGCAGCAAGCCCCTTTCATTGTGGAGCCATCTCTCCACATCCATTTTTTTTTAATTTTATTTATTTCTGTATGTGTATGAATGTACTGTCTGCATGCAGGTCTGTGCACCCGTGTCGTGCAATGCCGCGGAGGTCAGAAGAGGGTGTTGGATTGCCCTGGAACTGGAGTTCTCCTGGAGTTGGAATTTCAGACGGTTCTTGGCCGCCATGTGGGTGCTGGGGATCGAGCCCGGGTCCTCTGTAAGAGCGGTCGGCGCTCTTAACTGCTAGGCCATCTCTCCAGCCCCATATTTTTTATTTATTTAATATTTTGTTTATTTTTATTTTATGTGCATGAGTGTTTAGTAGTGTGTAAGTGCACCACATGTGTGTAGTGCCTCATGAGATCTGAAGAGGGCGTTGGATCCCCTGGAGTTCGAGTTAGAGTTTTTAGCCACTATCTGGGTGCTAGGAAGCAAACCCAGGTCTCTGGAAGAATAGCCAGTGCTTTTAACCATTGAGCCAGCTCTCCAGCTCCCCAGCCCTTTTTTAAAGAATGTGGATTCTGGGGGATCAAATACAGAACTTGAAACTTGCAAGACAAGCACTTTATTGACTTGAGTTATCATCCCAGGGACCCCTACACCACCAACCTATTTTGAAGCAGTCTTGCTCTGCCTCCCAGCGTGGGCATTCGAGGCTTTGCTGCAGCACAGCTGGCTCTGCCCCCTTCCAGATGCTCCTAGTCTCCCTTCTCTCCTGCCTAGCTCACACCTGGACTTCAGGAAACATTCAGGTGTCCTGATGCCAACAACTTCTGGGGATGTAGACTTTCCCGGAGTAGCTGCTGGCTGGCCAGCCTCCAGCATTTCCAGCCGGGGCCAGCATCACACGTTAGAGCTGCAGAGCTTCAGTGGGTGCAGGCCGAGCTATTGCAGGGATTGCTGGTGTTTTCATGAATTCCCTCACAAGGAATGAGACTCAAATGTTTGAAATCAGAGAAGATGGACTGAAGGTGGCTCAGTTGGCAGAGTGCTTGCCTAGCATGCACAAGTCCTGGATTCAATCCCCAGTAGTACTTGGGCATCCCCATCCTACCCCACACATACACAAGTGTCGTCTGTTTTGTACTAAGAACATAGTCACAGGGTGTCAGAGTTGGGGACTTGGTGTCCACGTATATGGTAGCTGACCTCTTTGACCCTCAAATCCTGTATGAAACACTTGCACACTTGTAGGAAACACTTGTATGAAGCCGCAGCAACAAAGCACCTCTCGCTCGTTCTTCTCAAAGCGGTTTATTATTCAGGCAGGCAGGTCTTGTCAGAACGGTTTATTCAAGCACATCTTTTCTCCTTCTCCAAGCTTCTCCCTCTAACCCTTCTCCTTCCTCAGGCAAGCAAGCTTCTCTCTCAGACTAGAAAGGAGAGAGAGAGTCCCTCTATCTAGAAAGTCCCTCTATTTATCCACCTTCCCAGCCCAGGTTGCGTGGCCTTAGTCTATTGGTATCATCTGGTCTGATCTTGTATACAGGGTGCACCTGCACAGCTCAAACGGTGAGCGTGACTTTACTTTGAGGTAGGAGGGAATCAGGTGTTAATCATAAGACTCAGGTGTTAGTCATAAAACTTTGCTAAAGTCTCGGGTGCCTTCTTAGGACTGTCACCACACCTGCTCTCCACAAAATCCTTCCAGTGATACATTTACAGTCTTTGAAATCTTAGGAACTAAAATAAAAATTTAGAAATGTGATCATCAGGGCTCGGCTGCCCATCCCAGCACCGGAGAAGATGAAGGCAGAGGGCCAGTGTTCAAGGCCAGTCTGGGCTACGTAGCGACTTTGAGACCAGTTCCATAGTTAGACCTTGTCTCAAAACAAGAAACAGATTAAGGAACCAAATCTTCCTTATAAAATGCCCACAGAAAGGCTTTGGTCCTGGGAAGATCAGCTTGGCAAAAACCAACTAGAGTTGCTTATCTGTGAAATATGAAGAGGAATCAAGAAATTCAAGTGGCAAATGGAATCCACTAAGGAAAATACTTTGGTGACAAAGTCACCTCAGCCAGGTGTGGGGGTACACACTTTTAATCCCATCAGAAGGAAATAGCATGCCAATCTCCATGAGATTAAGGCCAGCCTGGTCTACATAGTTCTAAGCCAGCTGGGGCTACAGGAAGACTGTCTCAAAAACAAAGGACACCCATATTTAACATGTTGCATGACAGCATGATGTCATAACAACCCCAACACTTAGGAGGATAAGGGTTTAAGGTTATCCTCAGCTAATACTGAATTTGAGGCCAGGCTATCTCTTTATTTTTTTATTTTTTTAAATTTATTATTTTTTATGTGTATGAGTGTACTGTCTGCATGTAGGTTGGTGCACCCGTGTTGTGCAATGCCTTGGAGGTCAGAAGAGGTTGTTGGATTCCCATGGAACTGGAGTTAAAGAAGGTTCTTAGACGCCATGTGGGTGCTGGGAATGGAACCTGGGTCCTCTGCAAGAGCAGTCAGCACTCTTAACCGCTGAGCTATCCAGCCCCGAGCCCAGGCTATCTCATAAAGAAGGAAGGAAGGAAGGAAGGAAAAAAAAAAGAATGAGTTTATTGATTTTACAAATGATTGTTAGCCACCATGTGGATTCTGGGAACCAAACCCAGGTCCTCTGGAAGAACAGGAAGTGCTCTTAACTGCTGAGCCATCCCTCTAGTCCCAGCGATGGACTCATCCCCCTGGAGCCCTAAGCATTTATAAGTTGCTTTTGGTTATGATATTTCATCACAAAAAGTAACTAGTACACCTAGTTACTTTTTGTGGCAGGTTCCAGGAATGGAACTTGATTCTCTGGAAGAGCAGTACATTTCTCTGTCTCTGTCTCTGTCTCTGTCTCTCTGTCTCTCTCTCTCTCTCTCTCTCTGGCCCTTTTAAGACAGGGTCTCCCTGTAGCCCCAGCTGGCCTGGAACTCGCTCTGTAGACCAGGCTGGCCTTGAACTCACAAAGATCCGCCTGCCTCTGCCTCCCAAGTGCTAGGATTAAAGGCGTGCTCCACCACGCCCACTGAGCCATCTCTCCAGCCCTAGCTCCTCATGCTTTTGAAGTAAGCCCTTTACCAACTGAGCCCACTCCTCAGACCCTTACTCTTCTGGGTCACTGTAACCAGAGTACCCAATAGGAGCAGCTCGGAGGGAGACGAGGGTTATCTTGGCTGTACGTGTATGCATCACAGTGGTGTGGTGGGACTGTTCGGATCCTGGAGGGTTATCCTGGAGGAGCAGAAGGAGGGGGGAGTCCAGTAGGTGTGACCTTCAGAGCCCCAGTACTGTTGCTTACTTCAGCCAGCCAGCCCAGCCTCTTACAGGTGGTCCAATGCGCCAGTCAGCACACTGGCTGGGAAAGGGACTTCAAAACCAGAACCTGTGGGAGACATTCAAACTCAAGTCCTTTTGAGAAGAAGCAAGAGTTCTTAACCTCTGACCCATTCTTCTAGCAAACCCCTCCTCAATTCCGTGATCTCTTACAGAATTAAGTTTGAAGGTGTGTTAAGAAAGTGTTTATTCTTGGGGCTGGAGAAATGGCTCAGCTGTTAAGAGCACCAACCGCTCTTGCAGAGGACCCAGGTTCAATCCCCAGTACCCACATGGCGTTTGAAAGCTGTCTTTAACTCCAGTTCCAGGGGAATCTGACACCCTTTTCTGACTTCCACAGCATTCCATGACACAGGTGCACAGACCTACATGCAGACAGTACATTCATACACATACAAAAATAAATAAAATTTTTAAAAAAGAAAGTGTTTATTCAATTTAGTATCTCATTTTCTTTCCATTCATCTTAAATAGAAATATGTGGTCAAATGAATATTGTTGATTCTTCCCAATTAGGATGGCTGAATTGCTCTTCTGTGAACCGACAGAGCTCTATAACATCTTGAATCAGGTCTCAAAACTGTCCAGATTAGCCGAATCCAACTACCTCTGTTTATTTGGTAAGTATAAAACACACCAACACAAACACTTAAACAAATACATAAAAATGGGGCTGGCTGGGCATGGTGGCACACACCTTTAATCCTAGCACTTGGGAAGCAGAGGCAGGTGGTTCTCTGTGAGTTCAAGGTCAGCCTGTTCTACAGAGTGAGTCCCAGGACAGCTGTGGCTGCAAGAAGACCTTGTCTCAAAAAGACCAAAAATAAATAAATAAGTAAATAAATAAATAAAAAAAATATATACAAACAACACAATCACATAAAAGCAAACATACACAGGCACAAATACACACCAGCACATACACAAATATCTACACACAAATTCATAAACGCAAATACACACACCAGGCCTGGTGGCATACATCTTTAATCCCAGCACTCAGGTGGCAGAGCCAGGCAGATCTCTGTGAGTTCAAGGCCAGCCTGTTCTACATAGTAAGTTCCAGGCCAACTGGGGCTACAGGGAGACCCCATCTCATAAAGACAAAAAAAATACATATAAATACAAATACTGACAGAAACACAAATGCATAAACATACACAAGCACAAATACAAATACCCATATAAACATGCACAAACTCACAAGCAAACACAAGTGCACAAATACCAATACACACAAATACATAACTACAAACACAATTCCTCACCAACATATACAGAAACTCACAAGTATACAAGCATAGACACACAGACACACCAGCACAAACATAAAACACACTGAAGCATACACACAGATACACAAATACAAGCACACACTAATACTAACACACACAGATACCAACAGATATGTTGAGCAGTCACCTGCAAAGGGGAAATGAATGACTTTAGAAAGCTGTTGGGTTGGCTGGGCAGATGGTCAGGGTAAAGCACTTGACACATAATTCTGAGGACCAGGGTTCAATCCCCTTCTCCCCTGTAAAAGCTGGGTGTGTGTGGCCTGTACTCTCAGCCCTCCAGAGGTGAGCCAGGACCCACAGAGTGAGCTAACCAGCTAGACTAGCTGAAGAAGTGAGCTCAGAGTTCAGTGAGAGACTGTCAGACAGTACAGTGGAGGGGATGCTTGAGCAAGACACCCAATGTTGACCTACGTGTGTACACGCACCCATGTGCATGTGTGTGCCAGCATGCCTGGCATTTTTTTTTATTAACATTTTTTCTTTATTTTTATTTCATGTGTATGAGTGTTATGTCTGCATGTGTTTAAGTGCACCCATGCCATGCAATGCCTGAGAAGGAGAGAAGAGGGTGTTAGATCTCCTGGAAATGGAGTTACAGACAGCTGTTAGCTGCCATGGGGTGCTGGGCTTTGAACATGGGTCTTCTATAAGAACAACCAGTGCTCTTAACCACTGAGCCCTCTCTCCAGCCCAATTTTTTTAAAGATAGGGTCTAATGTATCCCAGTCTAGCGTCAGACTCCCTATGTAGCCAACAATGGTCTTGAATTTCTGACCTCCGGTTCCTCTACCTCATGAGTCCTGGGATTCCAGGCATGAACCACCACACCTGTTTTATGCAGTGCTGGGGATGGAACCTAGGGTTCCCCGCATTGTAGGCAGGCACTCTACCCACTGACCAATATCCCTAGCTCCAACTGTAAGAGTAGCCATTGTGTATTTGGGGATTAACCACATGAATAGAGCCAAACACAGATTTTGGGTTGGTATTTGAAATAATACATTCAGTATAGAGTCTCATGATCTATTTATTGCAAAATCAATACTGAGATCTGATTTTAGGATACCCACTGCAAGTGAAAAGTAAATATTTTGACATACATATAGGAAGTAAAAGACCATGTATTAAGGGGCTGGTGGGGGTAGCTCAGTGGGTAAAGATGCCACCAAGTCTGACAACTTGAGTTGGAGTCTTGTGACTCGTGTAATGGAAGGAGAGAAATGAGAAAGTTGTTCTCTGACATGTGGACATGTGTGCTGAGGTATACATACACACTAATTAAGTAATTAAATAAAACAAATAAATACTATTTATCTGGAGACAGAGTCTTACTATGTTGCCCACAGTGGCTTAGCTAGCTCACAGTCCTCCTGCCTCAGCCTCCACCCCTGTAAATGCTAGGATCACATCCATGCAGTACCCACAGAGGCCAGAAGAAAGCAACAGATCCCCTGGAATTGGAGTTACAGGTGGTTGTTAAGCCTCTATGCGGGTGCTGGGAACTGGACTCGGGTCCTTTGCAAGAGCAGCCAGTGTTCTTAACCATCAAGCCATCTCTCCAGTCCTGTAGCTGTGTTTCAAATGGACAGAAAATGGCCTGCCTACCTGTGGCTAATGATCTAAACACTCTAGTTTCATCCCCTGTTCCTTTATAAATCCAGTTCTGACTTAAATCCTTTTCCTTTCTAGATGTTCGAACCAAAAGAGAATATGATGAGAGTCACGTGATCACAGCCCTCCGAGTGAGGAAGGTATGGGCTGAGTCGGGGTGTAGGGAGGTACAGTCTGTCCTTTCAGGAGGGTGGGAATCTCCTGGGAGACGCAGGATGGCATAAGTCCCATGCAGACCTCCCACATTACCTGGAGTCCCTCCTGGGGTCACCTCTGGTTACTACCATCATTAAGCGGACAGTACCTCTGATAGTCAATGGCATCTACAGTGTAGTAGGTACAGTCCCTCCTATGCTGCTCTCTTGGTCCTCCAGGCCTTTGCTCTGAGTGTGGTGGTGGGTCTGCGTTGCTTGTCTAATCTCTGGATAGCTAGTTGGTGGGCAGTATACATACATTGACTATACCAGTAGCCAGAAGCTGTTCCTTCTGCGGGGATTCCCTGCGGGGGTTAAGTTATTAATCTTTTATGTGTATGACTGCTTTGCCTGTATGTTATTCTACCCATGTCATGCAATCCCCAGAGATGCCATAAGAGGGCATCAGATCCATTGGAGCTTGAGTTACAGGCCATTATGAGTCAACGTGTGAGTGCTGGAAACTAAGCTTGCTTGGGTCCTCTGCAAGAGCAGCCAGTTCTCCTAACCGCTGAGCCATCTCTCCAGATCCTTAAAAAACTTATTATATATATATTTTTTTTATTTTTTGGTCTTTTCAAGACAGGGTCTCCCTGTAGCTCCAGCTGTCCTGGAACTCACTCTGTAGACCAGGCTGGCCTTGAACTCACAAAGATCCGCCTGCCTCTGCCTCCCCGAGTGCTAGGATTAAAGGCACGCCATGCGCCACCACGCCCAGCTAAAAAATTTATTATATTTTTTTAATTATTTTAAGATTTTTAACATATATAGATGTGTTTTTGAATATGTGCACATGAGTGCAGTGCTCATGGAGGCCAGAAGAGTGCATCAGATTGCTCTGGAGCTGGAGTTATAGGCAGTTGTGAACAGCTGGATGATGTGGATACTGGGAACTGAACTCCAGTCTTCTGCAAGAGCTGCAAGTGCTCTTAATTGCTGAGCCATCTGTCCAGCCACTTTTTATTATGTTTGTTTGTTTGCATGCCACAGCATGTATGTGGAGGCTGGAGGACAGCTTGCATGTATCTACTCTCTCCTTCTACCATGTCAGCCCCAGGGAGTGAACTCAGGTCATCAGGCTTGGTGGCAAGTGTGTTTACCCAATGAACCATCTTTCCAGCCCCTACTTATTTTTAGTCAGGGTTTGGCATGTAAGCTAGGTTAGCCTGGACCTCAGGACCCCCCTGCCTCAGCCTCCTGAGTGTTAGGATGACCAGTCCTCCCACCACATCCAGCAACATGCATCTTCTCAAATGCTCTCTTGATCTTTTTAAATTTAATTTATTATTTTTTTATGCGTATGAATGTGCTGTCTGCATGTATGTTTGTGCACCTGTGTCATGCAATGCTGTGGAGGTCAGAAGAGGGCGTCAGATTCCCCTGGAACTGGAGTTAAAGACAGTTCTTGGCTGCCATGTGGGTGCTGGGGATCGAACCCGGGTCCTCTGCAAGAGCAGTCAGTGCTCCTAACCGCTTAGCCATCTCTCCAGCCCCCGGTGTTCTGTTGATCTTAAGGACAAATAGGATCTCTCCCTTCTGAGTCCCAGAGAACCTTAGCCTTGTTGGTCAGTTCTTCCCTCCATGGTCCTCATCTTCCTGCGTGAACTCTATTCTGTAGAGTTGGACACCCCTGTGGGTTTTGAGTTGGGATTTCTGCATCAGCCAGGCCAGGCTGAAACAGAGCAGGAATCAGGTTCCCCTTAGTCATGCAGGTCTAGGGGACACTGGCAATGAGTGACGGCCACACTTCCAGCGGTCATCCTGTCAGGACTCCTTGAGTTTTGAGATATCTTTGGGTCCTGAGCAGGTCCAGTACTATCTATCTATCTATCTATCTATCTATCTATCTATCTATCTATCTATGATGGTTAATCCTGGGTGTCAACTTGACTGGACTAAGGAATAAATAAGAGAAAAAGGATCTTCGGATTGGACTACCTCAACCCGGATGGCCCACCCCAAATGTGGGCATTACCTTCTGCTGGCAGGCAGTACTAAAGGCCATGCCAGAGGGATCTGGTCCCTTTTTTCCTGTGGCTTGCCTCTCTCTCACTGGTAAGTTTGTCTTGCTGCTGTGATCAACCCTGCGGATCCCAGCGTGTACTGAGACTGGCAGATCTCCTGGAATCCATCGGGCCTTCCACACCAGATTGGGACTACTGAGACAGCCAGCCTTGCGGACTGAGCAGCTTCCTGGATTCTCAGCCTCTCCAGTGTGGTGCGGCTACTGTTGGACTCCTTGAACTCTGTCACATGAGCAAATCAATAAATTGTATATAGCTATATATTCGTCCTATTGCTTCTGTTTCTTTAGAGAACCCTGACTAATACAGATTTTGGAACCAGGAGTGGTTCTAGAGAAACAGAATTGAAAGGATGAATTTCTTTAGTGGGCTTGGTAGCCTCTGGAGCCAGCTCTCCAACCCAGTGAAGCCTAGAGTTACTGAAGGCTCTCCTGGTGGCATGAAAAGGAATGATAATCCTTGGTGCAGACTATTTGATGTAATTATGAAGATAGATCCATTTGATTCACCTAACTCGCCTCTTGTGAGAAGCAAGGAATTTAGCGTCTCTCTATATAAAACATTTGAGAAATTGCAGAAAAATAAGGAAAATAATGATGTTGCCTGGTTGCTCCTAGCATCTCTGGATAAAGTGATAGAGGAAAATAAGGAGCTCAGTGATAAAATTAACCAGCTCCAGATTTGAAACAACAGTTTGAAAGTTTCCAAGTGTGCTCTGGAAGAGAATCTTCTCTCCAGCAGCCAAAGAGCTAAAGTGGCAGAAAATCAAGCTGGAGCCCTTATTATACGGTTGGCTGATTTACAACGCAAATTTAATTCCCAGCCACGAAGAGTGTCAGCAGTCAAAGTGAGAGCACTGGTGGGGAAAGGGTGGAACCCTGAAACTTGGGATGGAGATGTGTGGGAGAACCACGATGATGAGCATTTTGAACCCTTGGATTCTGAGGGATTTTCTTTATCTGAGGAATTAATCTCCCCACCTTCAGCAGAGAATCCACACCCTGCAGATCCCTCCTCCTCTCCCTTGCCTGAGGAAACTAATCTCCCCCTCCCAGTGGGAGCTAATATCCCTCAGGGCCCAACAATTGTTGCCTCTAGACCTATAACCAGATTGAAGGCTAAGCAAGTCCCTCAAGGTGAGATAGAAAGTGTGGTCCACGAGAAGGTGCGCTACACCACTAAAGAAATTAATGAGTTTGCCGATTCATTCCGGCAAAAGCCTAAGGAATATGTGTGGGAATGGATTTTAAGGGTGTGGGATAATGGTGGAAGGAATATAAAATTGGATCACACTGAGTTTATCCATATGAGCCCACTGAGTAGAGATTCTAGGTTTAACATGGAAGCTCGAGCGGTTAAAAAAGGTGTTAAAAGTTTATTTAAATTGTTGGCTGATGTATTTATTAAAACATGGCCTACTAACAGCGAGTTAGAGATGCCTGATATTCCTTGGCTTAGTACTGATGAAGGGATTGGCTTAGTATTGATGAAGGCAGATGGGCATGCTCGAGTGGATTCGAAGTGTAAAACCACATTCTCCACAATATGAGGACCCAGAGGACATGGCTTTCACTGAGTTTATAAAATGGAATGTACTGAGAGTTGGCCTAGTGGTTAAGAGTGCTGACCACTCTTACAGAGGACCTGGGTTTGATCCCTAGCAACCGCATGGCAGCCAAGAACCATCTGAAACTCCAATTCCAGGAGAACTCCAGTTCCAGGGGAATCCGACACCCTCTTCTGACCTCCACGGCATTGCACGACAAGGGTGCACAAACTTGCGTGCAGACAGTACATTCATACACATACAGAAATAAAAAACAAAAAAGATTGAAAGTACTGAGACACCAGAACATTTGAAGAGCTTTGTTTTTGCTCTATTTCTTATGCCAGATCTTACAGTTAGGGAAGTTGTTGCTCGCTTGCATAAATTAAATGTACACGTAATAGGTTTAACAGGACCTCAGGGTAGGCGTCAGGTGGCAGCACTGAATCCCTGAAGACCAGATGAGTGTAGTTACCGTAGTTATCATAATGGGCAGCAAAGGCAAAACAATGCCTATAATGGCATGGCCTGAAATGATCTTTGGAATTGGCTAATTAATCATGGTGTTCCCAGGAACCAAATACATAAGAAGCCTACTAAGTTTTTATTTGATTTGTATAAGTAGAAAAGCTCTAGAACAAATGACAGGAAGTCAACATTGGATTTCAGCAGTAGCGAATCCCATCCAGTTAACCAGTTTCCAGACTTGAGACAGTTCACAGACCCAGAACCCCTTGAATGAAGGGGTGGCCGGGTTCTGATGAGGAAGGACCTTGTCACAATACCAAAGAGTTATGCTGTTTGCCTTCCTCCTGTCCTTCCCCAGAGGGATCTGAGGCCTTTTACTAGGGTAACTGTATACTGGGGAAAAGGAAATAATCAGACTTTTTGAGGCCTATTGGATACTGGTTCTGAGTTGACACTGATCCCAGGAGACCCTAAAAAGCATTGTGGCCCTCCGGTTAAAGTAGGGGCCTATGGAGGTCAGGTGATAAATGGAGTTTTGGCTGAAGTC
>VZQC01012424.1:394499-405590 GCA_009823505.1 Rhizomys pruinosus
TCTCCTGGGTATGCTATCAGGAAAATGTTTTCCTCTGGCAGCTGCTTATAATGGATGAGAATATTCCCTCCCTTTGCACACACCGCACAAGGATTGAGGCATATTAGTGGAGTCAGCTAATCTGCCTCAAAAATACTAGTATTCGAAAACCAAATATAGGCTTAGGAAATTTTGCTTTATGATCATTGACAATGATGTTAGTAAACGCTATCTCTAGCAAAGAAGAGAAATGGCAGGCAAGCTATTTTTTTACAGTCACCATTCGCTTTTTAGTAAGTGTACCATATGGAGCACAGTAAATAAACTATGGATGCATGTGAGGAAGGATGCACTTGGACTCCAATGGTCCGTAAGCATTTATGTAACTTCCTTGAGCCTGTTTCCTGATCTGTAAGGTACAGTTAATGGGAACTTGGTGAGGACCGCAGCATATAGGAAGGGGTAGAAGACATAGGAGTAGTTGGAGGAGGCCATGGTAGATGGATATGATCAGGGTACAACTTTAAAACACATTAAAAATAAATGAGTAAAGTTTCCATTACAATGCTTAATACATAGTGTTTCCACAACTTACTTTTCTCTAGATTTAAATTTTTAAATTATGTGTACATGTGTATATGGGTTTGTACACTTGAATACAGTACTGTGGAGGCCAGAAGACACCATCGTACCTCCTGGAGCTAGAGATATTAAATGGCTGTGAGCTGCCAGACATGCATGCTGGGAACCAAACTTGAGTTCACTGTAAGAACCATAAGTGCTTTTAACTGCTGAGCCATCTCTCCAACCCCCACAATTTACTATTAACAGAGAAGTCATTGACCTAGGAAATATCAAGAGAGGATGATGATGTTCTCCTAGGACTGTGGGAATATTATTTATGCTGTCAGTGTTACCATACTTCTTTTTTACTACTACTTTTATATATTTTTTTAATTTTTTATGTGTATGAATGTACTGTCTGCATGTAGATTGGTGCGCCTGGGTCGTGCAATGCCATGGAGGTCAGAAGAGGGCATCATATTCCCCTGGAACTGGAGTTAAAGATGATTCTTAGCCACGATGTGGGTGCTGGGGATCAAACCCGGTTCCTCTGCAAGAGCAGTTGGTGCTCTTAACTACTAGGCCATCTCTCCAGCCCAATACTTCTTTTTTTGGTATTTTTGAGACAGGGTCTCTCTGTAGCTCCAGTTGTCCTGGAACTCACTCTGTAGACCAGGCTGGCCTTGAACTCACAGAGATCTGCCTGCCTCTGCCTCTTGAGGCCTGGGATGAAAGGCATGCTCCACCACCACTGGCCTCCTTTTGGATTAAAAAAATTATTTTTATTTTATGTATATGCACATTTTGCCTTCATATATATATATATATATATATATATATATGACTGTGCCTATCTTGTACAGTGCCCATGGAGACCAGAAGAGAGCATTGGATCACCTAGAAACAGAGTTATGGATGATGGACGGTTGTTAGTTGCCATGTGTGTGCTGGGAACTAAACCCAGATTCTCTGCAAGATAAGCCAGTGCTCTTAACCACTGAGGCAGTTCTCCATCCCCCCAGCTACTTTTCTTGTGGCAAAATACCTGACAGAAGCAACTTAAGAAATAAAGGATTTATTTGAGCTCATGAAGTTTGGGGGTTGTACAGCCCATCGTGGCAGGGAAGGTGTGGTGGCAGGCCTGTGAACCAATGGGTAACATTGTGGCCACAGTCAGAAAGCAGACAGGAAGTGGGGACAGACTAGAAAATTTCAAAGCCCCCTCCAATGACTTGCTTCCCCAGCGTGGCTCCTCCTGAAAAAGATCCCATAATAGGGAACAAGAGTTCAAACACACGAGCCTGTGGGAGACATACTGCATTCAAACCACAACAACATCTTTTGTTCCCACGGTTCCACCCCACGTTGTAGTGACCCAGTCATTCCTGGACTCTAACACTCACCAATGCCTTTCTGCCTCTGAACTCCTCTCCACATTCAGCCATTCATAGGACACATATATCTATGGCCTCTCATGCACCTGAGACTGTTCTATAAGTTTAAGGTACATTAGTATGATGGTTAATACTGTCAACCTGACAGGATCTAGAATGATCTTAGAGACACATCTCTGTGCATGTCTGTAAGGAAGTATCTAAACTGGGTTAACTGAGCAGGGAACCTACCCTGGGGCAGCACCATCCCATAGGCTGAGTCCTGGACTGAATAAAAAGGAGAAAGTAAGCTGGGCGTGGTTGGCACATGCCTTAATCCCAGCCCTCTGGAGGCAGAGGCAGGTGGATCTCTGTGAGTTCAAGGCCAGCCTGGTCTACATAGCTCCAGGAAAGCTGGGGCTACATGGAGATCCTTTCTCAAAAAGACCAAATAAGATGATAGATAGATAGATAGATAGATAGATAGATAGATAGATAGATGATAGATAGATAGATAGATGATAGATAGATAGATAGATAGATAGATAGATAGATAGATAGATAGATGGATGATAGGAGAAAGCAAGCTGAGCACCAGCATGCGTCTCTCTGCTTCCTGACTGTGGAGCCATGTGAGCAGCTGCCTCACCCTCCTGCCGCCATGCCTTCCCACCATGATGCACTGTGTCCTTGAACTGTGAGATGCAATCAACCCTTAAGTGGCTCTTGCCGGATATTTTATCACAGCAATAAGAGAAGTCACTAATACAATTAGTGTTAGTGTTAGGTCTGGGCTTCCCAGAATCCCAAGGGACACACAGGTGCCCACTTCCTCCAGAGGCTGTCAGTCTTCTGACCTCTTCCCCTGTACCTGAGGCCCTGCCCTATGGCTATAAGTGGGTGGCTCCACGCGCCATCTTACCCCTGCCCTGCTCCTCTTCCCCCACGTGCCTGCAGGTAGCCCGCTCTGGAGTCCCACATAGAAGTAAATCATTTTCTTGGAGTGACTTAAGCCTCATGTGCCTTTTTATCTGGGGTTCGTGCCTTCTATATCCTAACAGTGATTAAAGCACAGAGCTTGCATTTGCACTCACGTCCTTCCTGATGTCATTTGTGAGCTCAGGACTTCATATCCTCCTATTCATGAGTGGTTTGGGTTTAGGTCCACTGGCGACATCTCTCCCCACAAGGCAGGATAGCATTCATTTTACTGGCCACAGTCACTCAAATGGGCTGTGAGCCCTTCATTGGACCAGCTATTCCTTGGTCAAGCAATTTCTCTACAGTCTAATCACCTGGCAGCTGGTCCTTGATGGGGGTTGTGGAAGACCCCTGGGATTCAAAAGACTCTCCAATCCATCCAGGGTGTTTGCAGTCCATGTGTTTTCAAAGGAAAGAAGAAGATACAATTCAAAGACCTCAAGGAATGGTTTGCAGAAAGTATATTCAGTTGAATTCCCCACCAACACATCTCTGTGTGGTTCCCTCAGAAGGATAAGAAATATGTCATCCCCGAGTCTGTGGATCTGGAGTGTGTGAGATACTGCATCGTGTATGACAGGAACACCAAATCTGCAGAGCTGTACAAGAGAGCCATTGACGAAGAGGATGATGACAGTGATGACACTGGTTCTTGCACCCCAGGTGGGCTCTTTCTGTTTTAAGATTGTATTTTTTTTCTGGTAGTGGTGGTGGGTGGTGGTGGTGGTAAAAGGGGTGGTGGTGGTGGTGGTCGTGGAGTATTTATTTTTTTTTTATGCATATGAGGATTTGCCTGAGTATACATATGTGCACCATGTGTGTGCAGTGCCTGCAAAGGCCAGTGAGGGCATTGGATCCCCTGGAACTGGAGTTCCTGTTACAGATGGTCGTTATCTGCCACGTGGGCACTAGAAAACAAACCCAGGTCCTCTGCAAGAGCAGCAGTGCCCCTAACCACTGAGCTGTCTCTTCAGCCCTCCCCTTTTTTAGAGACAGGATGTCATGTAGCTCATGTTGGAACCAAGCTCACTATGTAGCACAGGATGACCTTCAATTTCCAGTCCTCCTGCCTCTATGTCTCAAGTGCTGGGATGACCAGTGTGTGTGGTTGTGCCTGGATGATGTGGTGCTGAGAACTCAAGGTTTCCTGTGTGCTAGGCAAGTACTCTACCAGTCCAGTGGCATCTCAAGCCCTTTTGGTGCTTTTTTTTACAACAGTGGCAAGAATAATAGTTGAGGGCTGGCAAGATGGTTCATCAGGTAAAGGCACCTGTTGCTGAGCCTAATGACATGAGTTCAGTCCCTGGGAGCCACATGGTAGAAGGGCCTAGCTGAGTCCTGAAAGTAGTCCCTGACTTCCACACATGCACCGTGCCACACATCTGTACAATATAAATACTTCTGAACTAAACACAAAACCATATGATATGTTACTAAATTTGTGAAACTACTGTTCTCAGTCCGGAGGATGCAGTTCTGGAGGTTGGCTACTGGTGCCACCTGCCGCTGGGTGGCGCTAAGCAGACACCTTTAATAACACCAGCGACCAAGACTTTTTGCCTAGGTGGTCTTTGACCAAATAATGCACTTTCTTTGATCAACTGGTCCCACTGGGCTACAGTTTTTACATATTTGTTTTGAGTCAGAACCTCATGTGGCCCAGGCTTGCCTGGAATCCCTGGGTAGCTGAGGAGGATCTCGCACCACTGATGCTTCTGCTTTCATCTTCCCAGTGCTGCGACTATAAGTGTGCACCACCACGCTGTTTACGCAATGCTGAGAATGAAACCTGGGGCTTCCTCCTGCTAGGCAAGCACCCAGCCAACTGAGCTACATCCCTAGTCCTGCTTTTCTTTTACAACAAAGTCTCCCTGTATCCCCAGCTGGCCTGAAACTCATTATATACACCAGGCTGGCCTTGGCCTTGAACTCACAGAGATCCACCTGCCTCTGCCTCTGGGCCAGCTGGGGCTACAGGGAGACCCTTTCTCAAAATAAACAAAGAAGTGAATGAACAAGCCTGGCAAGATAGCTCATTGGGTAAGGGTGCTGGCCACCAAGCTTGATGACATGGGTTTGAGGGACCTACACAGTCGAAGGAGAGAACCCGCTCCTGGAAGTGTGTCCTCTGACCTCCACTGCTGTGTTGTGATACCCGAATGCAAGTATGCCTGTACACACACACACACACACACACACACACACACACACACACACACACACAGAGGTATTTTTAAGGAACTGGACTAGGAGCCAGGTGTAGTAGCACACACCTTTAATCCCAACTCTCAGGTGGCAGAGGAAAGCCTATTTCTGTGAGATCAAGGCCAGCTGGGTCTTCATCGTGAGTTCTAAGCCAGCTGAGGCTACAGGAAGACTAAGGCCCACTTTTTATTCTGTAGAGATGGCACTGTGACCTTTCTCCCCACTCACAAGAAAACCATAGCCACACGTAGTGTGTCCGTTCCACACAATTGTCCTCACTTAAAATGGCATCTTTTGTGAAGCCAGGTATGGGAAAGTGGCATTTTTCAGGCAGATTTGTACACCTGCAGACCCAACATTGCTGAGAGTCAGGACCTCAAATTCATTGTCCTCCTGCCTCAGCCTACCAAGATCCAAGATTGCAGGCATGTACCACCATGCCAACCTGCCGTTCTTGAGGTACTGCCCTTCCTGAAGCTGTCTGGCAGGGTGCCCTGGGCTCTGTGGGACTCTCCAACTGTCTCTAAGGCTGAGCCTATGGTTGTAAACTGTAAGTCTCCAGCAGTTAAACAGATGTCTGGGCTAAAGGAGTTTTGTTTGTTTTTGAGACAGTGTCTTGCTATGTAGCCCTGGCTGGCCTGAAACTTGCTATGCAGACCAGGCTGGCCTCCATCTCACAGAGATCTACCTGCCTCTGCTTTTCAAGTGCTAGAATTAAAAGGCATGGGTCATCACACTTGGCTGTTGGAATAAAGGTAATATCTTGGACATGGTCTGCAGCTTCTACCCCAGTTCTTCTGTGGGCTCTCACCTACTAGTCTCTTGCTCAAGAGGGATACAGCTGGCACCTGTGACCTATTGTCTGGACCCTAGGACATCTGGGCCAGCCTCTGTGGAGTGGGCTTTGGCTGCAGGTTCTCTTCTGGCCTGGTTATAGACTCAGGCTCACCCTCCAGATAGGGTCAGGCCATTCAGGTCCCACACGGCCCCTTCTGGAAGTGTCTTGTCTCCAAGAATAGAAGTTTAATTAATTAATTTTCCTTCCGTAGTTTATTTAATTGTGAATGTGCGTACTTATGTATGTATGCATGCACATGTGGAAGGATGTGTGTACTTATGTATATACATGTGCACATGTGGAGGGACGTGGAGCCAGAGGACGACCTCGGGTGTCATTCCTCAGGTGTTATCAATATTTTGTTTTTTTTTGTTTTTCGAGACAGGGTCTCCCTGTAGCCCCAGCTGGCCTGGAACTCACTATGTAGATCAGGCTGACCTCAGTCTCACAGAGATCCTCCTTCCTCTACCGCCAGCGTGCTGGGATTAAAGGCACGGACTAGTACAGGCAGTTTGTCCATGTTTTTTTTTTTTTTTTCCATGTTCTTTTTTTAAAATATTTTTTTAATTTTATTTATTTTTGTATGTGTATGAATGTACTGTCTGCATGTAGGTTTGTGCACCCGTGTCGCGAAATGCCGCGGAGGTCAGAAGAGGGTCTCAGATTCCCCTGGAACTGGAGTTCTCTTGGAGTTGGAGTTACAGACAGTTCTTAGCCATGTGGGTGCTGGGGATCGAACCCGGGTCCTCTGCAAGAGCAGTCTGTGCTCTTAACAGCTAGGCTATCTCTCCAGTCCTCCATGTTCTTTTAAAAAGCAATTGTGCTGGGCGTGGTGGCACACTCCTTTAATCCTAGCACTTGGGAGGCAGAGGCAGGCGGATCTCTGTGAGTTCAAGTTTACGTAAGTGAGTTCCAGGACAGCCAGAGCTACAGGGAGACCGTCTCAAAAAGACCAAAAAAAAAAAAAAAGAAAGAAAGAAAGAAAAACAATTGTATTGGGGCTAGACAGATGGCTCAGTGGTTAGGAGCACTGACTGCTCTTGCAGAAGACCCAGATTCAATTTCCAGCACCCACGTGGTGGCTAAGAACCATCCTTAACTTCAGCTCCAGGGGCATCTGATGCCCTCATCTGACCTCCTCATTATTGCACAGCATGGGTGCATTCACATACATGCAGGCAATATACTCATACACATAAAAATAATAAAAATATATTTTAAAACTTTATAAGAACAATTGTATTGCTATTTATTTTATCATTACTATTAAAAGTTATTATTTGTGTGTGTGCCACAGTGCATATGTGGAGGTCAGAGGACAGCTTGTGGGCATCAGTTCTGCCCTTTCACTGTGTGGGCCTTGGGGCTTGAACTCAGGTTGTTCAAGCTTGGTAGTCAGCACCATTACCTGCTGATCCAGTGGTTTGAGAGTGGTGGCTCACATAATTGATCACTCAGTCAGTTGGTGGCACTGTCTGGGGAGCTCATGGAACATAGAAGGTGTGGCCTAGCTAAGGGAAGCCATAACTGGGGATGGGCTTTGGACACTTCATAGCCTTGACCACCTTCAGTCTGTCTGTCTGCTTCCGGTGCCTGCTTGAAGTATGAGTGCTCAGCCTTCTTCCCCCAGCTACCTCCCCCATGCCTCCCACCATGATGGACTCTGACCCATCTGGAACTGTAAGCCCGAGGAACTCTTCCTTCTCTAGTTGCCTTGGTCATGATGCTTTATCACAGCAATCAGAAAGTAATACAGCCACCTTCCACCCCCACCTCGTTTCTGAGACAGTATCTCTCACTACCTACATAGGACTCACTTAGCCAAGCTGGCTGGAGCCCCAGGGATCTGCCACATGCCACGCTCGTGTCCCCAGTGCTGAGGTTTCAAGCACACACCACCATGCCCTTCTTCTTTATGTGGGTTCTGGATCAGACTCAGGTCCTCTGGCTTCAATGACAAGCACTTCACTGGCTTAGAGATCAGAGCTCATGCCCTTCTCCTGTTTGTGGGCTCTCCAGGATGGGCCACCCAAGGGTCTTCTTTCAGATCATGGGTCTGGGTGTCTTGGCTGAGTCAGAATCATGTAGACATTCTGTCACAGACATCTCCATTGCATGTGGTCTGTATTAGTTACTTCCATGCTGTGCAACAAAATACCAGACAAAAACAACTTAAAGAGAGTAAAGATTGACTTAGGCTCGTGGTTTCAGAGTGCTCAGCCATAGTCGTGGCACCATCCTCCTAGGCAGAGTATCACGCTGGTGGGAACGGGGGGAGGAGGCGATTCACTTAGGTCAACCAGAAAGCAGAGAGAAGGGACTATATGTTTTCTGTAGGCCAGCTCCCCTCCATTTATCTACACGTGTGTATATAGGCACACATGCTGTCATGAATGTGGAGGTCAGAGGACAACTGCGGGGGTTGCTTTTCTCCTTCATGTGGGATCCAGGGACTGAACTCAGCTGGTCAGGCTTGTTGGCAAGGCCCTCCACCCACTGAGCACTCCTACCTGCCCTGCTTTTTCTCTTTTTATTCTATTCCAGTCTCGTCCTGTGGAATGGTGCCCCTGCATCAGGACAGGTCTTCCTTCCTCAGTTAATTTTCTTCTAGAAACATTCTCACAGACACATGCATAGGTTTTCTCCTAAGTGATTATAAGTCTAATCAAGTTGACAACTAAATTAACCATGGCATGGTCTAATTATGATTCAGTGAAGATGGTAGAGGTTAAATTAATATCAAATCCATAAAAAGAAGGCCAGTGAGATGACTCAGCAGTTAGAGGAGATTGCCACCAAGAAGGCCAGTGAGATGACTCAGCAGGTAGAGGAGATTGCCACCAAGAAGGCCAGTGAGATGACTCAGCAGGTAGAGGAGATTGCCACCAAGCCTGATGGCCTGAACTCAATCCCTGAAGCCCACATGATGAAGGTGAAAACCAACTCCCACAAGTTGTCCTCTGACCACTGCATGCATACCATGGGTGAGATACACACACACACACACACACACACACACACACACACACACACACACGCGAGCTACTGAATAACTTAATAAATAAATATCCAAAAAGGCTGTGCATATGGTACATGCCTATAACCCTAGCATTCAGGGGGCTGAGTTAGGATGGTGAGTTCCAAGCCACACTGAGCTCATAATGAGACCCTGTCTCAAAATCAAAACCAAACAACAAAATATCACTTCATGCCCACTAAGATGGGCGTAATAAAAAGACAAATAATAACAAGTGTTGATGAGAATGTGTAGTCGTGGGAAACTTTATATATCACAGACCAGCCCTGGGGAGACGGCTCAGTGTTTAAGAGGACTCGCTGCTCTTGCAGAAGTCCCGGCTTCAAATCCCAAGACCCACATGACAGCTAACAACTGTCTATAACTCCAATTCCAAGGGATCTGACACCCTTTTCTGACCTCTGTGGGCATTGTACAACACAGGTGCACTTACATATGTGCAGGCAAAACATCCATACAGATAAAATAATAAATAATAAGTAAAATACTAAAAAAAAACTTTTTTAAAAGGGGGAAAAATAAAAAACAGGACCAGTCAAATGGCTCAGGTAGTAAAGGCGCCTATGAGCACTACTGGCAGCCCAAGCTTGATTCCTGGATTCCAAAAGGTGGCAGCAGAGAACCGACTCCTGAGAGTCGTTCTCTGACATCCCCATTTTCACTGTGGCACGTGTGTGTGTCTATACTCACATATACACACAGATAATTTAAAAAAGCAGGGGCTGGAGAGATGGCTCAGGTTAAGAGTGCTTGTTGCTCTTGCAGAAGACCTGGGTTTAGTTCCCAGCACCCATGCTAGGTCACTCATAGTCACCTATAACTCCAGTTCCGGAGGATCTCATGCCCTCTTCTGGCCTCCTCTGGCACCTGCACTCACATGCACAAACCCCTCCAGAGATACACACATGGACATTTAATTAAAAATAAAAATAAGGAGCTGGAGAGTTGGCACAGTGGGTAAGAGCACTGGCTGCTCTTGCAGGGGACCTGAATTCGGTTCCCAGTATTCATATGGTGGCTCACAACCCTCTGTAACTCCAGTTCGAGTGGATCCAGCACCACCTGGCCTCCATGGCCATTGCATGACATGGAGGCACATACATGCATGGAAAACATTCACACACACTAAATAATAAATAAATAAATTGCGGCACATGCCTTTACTTTGAGCACTTGGGAGGCAGAGACAGGCAAATGTCTTTGAGATTAAGGCCAGCCTGGTCTACATAGGGAGTTCTGGGCTAGTTGGGGAACATGGGGAGACCCTGTCTCAAAAAAAAATAAATAGAAATGAGACTCTGGCTAAAAATAAACCTAAATAATTTTTTTTAACCATTAAGAAATAAACTTTGGGGGCTGGAGAGATGGCTGAGCAGTTAAGAGCACTGACTGCGCCGGGTGTGGTGGCGCACGCCTTTAATCCTAGCACTTGGGAGGCAGAGGCAGGCGGATCTTTGTGAGTTCAAGGCCAGCCTGGTCTACAGAGTGAGTTCCAGGACAGCTGGGACTACAGGGAGACCCTGTCTCGAAAAGACCAAAAAAAAAAAAGCATTTTTTTATTTTTTTAGTCAAGATCTCACTACATAGCACTGGCTGGCCTGATACTCATAGTTTATTTTCCTATCTCTGATTCCTGGGTGCTGAGAATTAAAGATTTGTACCACCCCACCTGGCCCACAATACAGATTTTTGTTTTCTTTTTTTGGTCTCCCTGTAGCCCCAGCTATCCTGGAATTCGCTCTGTAGACCAGGCTGGCCTTGAACTCACAAAGATCCGCCTGCCTCTGCCTCCCAAGTGCTAGGATTAAAGGCGTGCGCCACCACACCCAGCTACAATACAGATTTTTAAATGTTTATTTGGGGAGATGGTTCAGTCAATAAAGTACTTGCCTTGAAAGCACAGAGGTAAGAATTTGATCCCCAGAACCCATGTAAAAAAAAGTTGGGTGTGGTTGCATATACTTGGAGTCCCAGTACTTGGGAGGCAGAGACAGAGATTCCTGGGGCGTGCCGACCAGCAAGACTAGCCTATTTGGCAAGTCCCACTCCAGTAAGACAACCCTGGTGGACAGCACCTGAAGAATGAAACTGAGGTTGTCCTCTGGCCTACACAC
>VZQC01012424.1:408203-516596 GCA_009823505.1 Rhizomys pruinosus
TTTTTTTTTGTCTTTTTGAGACAGGGTCTCCCTGTAGCTCCAGCTGTCCTGGAACTCACTTTGTAGACCAGACTGGCCTTGAACTCAAAGAGATCCGCCTGCCTCTGCCTCCCAAGTGCTGGGATTAAAGGTGTGCACCACCATTCCCGGAGAGAAATCTTTTCTTATCCAGGATTTAGTGCCAATAGTGTTGCTAGAATTCTTGAAAAAAATGTAATTATTTTGATCTGTATGTGTGTTTTACCTGCATGTGTGTTAGGGCATCAGGTGTATGCAATACCCATAGAGGCCAGAAGAGGGCATCAGATCACCTGGAACTGGAGTTACGGACACTTGTGAGACACCATGTGGGTGCTAAGAATTGAACTTGGAAAAAAGCAAGTGGTCTTAACTGCTGAGCCATGGTAGATTTTTTTCTTTTTCTTTAGACAGTTTCCCTATGGTCCCTGCTGGCCTGGAACTCACTATGTAGACTAGTTTGGCCTGGATCTCACAAAGATCCCCTTGCCTCTGCCTTCTGAGTGCTGGGATTAAAAGTGTGTGCCATCATACCCAGTAAGAGTCTTTTTAAAGGCTGGGCATGGTGCCACACACCTTTAATCCCAGCACTCAGGAGGCAGGTGGATCTCTGTGAGTTCAAAGCCAGCCTGGTCTACAGAGTGAGCTCCAGGACAACTGGGACTAAAGGGAGACCCTGTCTCAAAAATAAAAAAAAAAATAAAAGAGTCTTTTAAAAATTATTTTTTTGGGGGCTGAAAGATGTCTCAGCAGTTGAGAGCACTGGCTGCTCTTGAAGAGGACCCTGGTTCAATTCACAGCACCCATATGGCAGCTAACAACTGTCTGTAACTCCAGTTCCGGGCAATCCCACACTCTCTTCTGACTCCATGAGTATTGTACAACATGGGTGTACTTACACACATGCATACACACATGCAGGCAATACATACAGACACTCTTTTTTTTTCACATACACTCTTTTTTTTTTTTCTTGGTCCTTTAGAGACAGGGTCTCCCTGTAGCCCCAGCTGTCCTGGAACTCACTACATAGACCAGGCTGGCCTTGAACTCCCAGAGATCCACCTGCTTCTGCCTCCTGAGTCCTGGGCTTAAGGTCTGTGCCACCATGCCCAGGGCAACACTCTTATACATAAAATAAAAATAATAAATAGCTGGGCATGGTGGCTCATGCCTCTAATCCCAACACACACACACACACACACACACACACACACAAATAAAAATAAATCTAGGGGCTGGAGAGGTGGCTGTGGTTAAGAGCACCAACTGCTCTTGCAGAGGACCCAGGTTTGATTCCCAGCACCCACATGGCGGCTAAGAACCATCTTTAACTCCAGTTCCAGGGGAATCCAATGCCCTTTTCTGACCTCCATGGCATTACACAACACAGGTGCACCAATCTACATGCAGACAGTACACTCATACACATAAAAAATAATAAAATTAAAACAAAATAAATCTAAAGAAAAGTTAACCCATACATATGGAGAATCATGGCTATCTGTAGACACATGACTGGTTCTCCAGCCCTATATGGAGCCAGGGATACAAATGAGAGTAAGATAACAGTCCTAGTTACAGGAAGCACTGAAGCAGTGGGTAAGATAGTAGGTGTGTCAAGAGCAGAGGCTGGAGTCACAGCAGGTGCCTGAAGGACCAGCTACTTGTGAGGCAGCAATGAGTGCAGAAGCTCCATAGCCAGCCCAGGCTACGCGGTGATCTGCACATGAGGCTAGTCTCTAAAGATCTGCATGCATGTGTGTCTCATTTACGTGTTTTGTTTTGTGTTGGTGTTGGTGTTGTTTTGGGGGGATCTTTCTGACAGGGTCTTGCTATAGCACAGCTGGCCTGAAACTATGTAGACTAGGTTGGCCTTGAACTTACAGAGATCTACCTCCCTCTGTCTCCCAAGTGTTGGGATTAAAGGCATGTGCCACCACACCCAGCTTGGTTTGTTGTTATTTGTATTTATTTAATTTTTAAAAATATTCTATGTATGTGTATGTACCTGCTTATCTGTATCTACATTATGTGTGCAGTTCCCATTGAGGCCAGAAGAGGGCACCAAATCCTGGGAGCTGGAGTTACAAGTGGTTGTGAGCTGCCTGATACAGGAATTGAAAACTGAAAATAAATAAATAAAATTAAAAAGGGGGCTGGAGAGATGGCCTAGTGGTTAAGAGTGCTGACTGCTCTTGCAGAGGACCCAGGTTCGATCCTCAGCACCCACATGGTGGCTGAGAACCATCTTTAACTCCAGTTCCAGGGGAATCTGACACCCTCTTCTGACCTCCACGGCATTGCACAGCACGGGTGCACAAACCTACATGCAGACAGTACATTCATACACATAAAAAAAAAAAGAAAAAAGAAAAAGGAATTGAAAACTGAACCAAGTCTTCTGCAAGAGCAGCAAGCATTCTTAACCACTGAGCCATCTCTTCAACCCCCAAGTTGTTTTTATTTTTGAGATAGGACCTCACTGTGTAGCCCAGGCTAGCCTAGGACTCTCAGTCCTCCTGCCTCAGTGTCCCTAGTGCTGTGATTATAGGTGCATGCTACCATGGCTGACAAGGTGTTTAAATTCTGATCCACTTTATTGCAATAAAAAGGACTGTTTCTGGTGCTGGAGAGATGGCTCAGTGGTTAAAAGCACTGGCTGCTCTTGCAGAGGAACTGGGTTCAGTTCCCAGTACCCACATGACAGCTAACAACTATATCTGTAACTCCAGTTCCAAGAAATCCAAAACCCTTGTCTAGCCTCCATGATTATTGCATGCATGTGATGCGCTCACATACATGAAAGCAAAACACTCTTAATAAATAAATAATAAATAAATAAATATTTTTGTTATTTTTCAGACAGGGTCTCCCTTTAGTTCCAGCTGTTCTGGAGCTCGCTATGTAGACCAGGCTGGCCTTGAACTTACAGAGATCCACCTGTCTCTGCCTCCCGGGTGCCAGGATTATAGGCGTGCACCACCATACCTGGCTATAAATAAATATTTTTAAAGGGCTGTTTCTACTCACCTCCAATCAGTTGCACAAGTTCTGGACTACAGCCTCAGTTCCAGCCTCTGTGCACATGGTGAGGTAGAAACATAGCTGTCACTAGGGAGGCCTGTTGACGTATTGATGCTGTGCTCAGTCCTTTTCCACCCAGGCCTCGGACTTTTCCTATGAGTTATTAGTCACCAATGTATGTGAAAGTCAAGCTCTTGGTCTCAGGCACTGTCCCAGGATTGCTCTTTTGAGCTTATTTTTTCTTGTCTCTCTCCAGAGACAAGAAACAAAGGAACAAGCAAACAAACTCTGTCTTCCTTGGTGCACATATCCACAGCACCTTCCTTCCTACCCTAACCCAGGAACTGGATGCCTTTCAGCCATACCCAGTTGAGATACTGCCAGGCAGGATCTTCATGGGCAAACTGAGTCAAGCCTGCAACCCTAAGATTCACAAGGATTTGAAAATCAAAGCACATGTCAATGTCTGTATGGAGTCCACACCCTTGTAAGTAACTGGGAGACTGTACATTGGGGGAGGGTAGTGTTTGTGTATGTGTGGTGTGTGTGTGTGTGTGTGTGTGTATGTGTGTGTGTGTATGTGTGTGTGTGTGTGTGTGTGTGTGTGTGCATATGGAGGCTACAAGCTGATGTCATGTATCTTCCTCTGTCCTTCTCCACCTTACCTTTTGAGACATGGTCTTTCACTGAACCCGAGGCTCACTGACTGCCTAGTCTGGCGGCCAGAAAGCTCTGGGGACCCACGTCTCTCTGTGCTCCCAGCACCAGGGCTCCACATTTATGCCACGTTGTGTGCAGCTTTTCATGTGGCACCGGGGATTTGAACTTGGCTCTTCATGCTTGCGCAGCAGGCGTTTTGCTGACTGGGTCATTTCTCCAGCCTATGATCATTTATTTATAAATGTTTTCTTGGGCTGGAGAGATGGCCTAGTGGTTAAGAGCACCGACTGCTCTTGCAGAGGACTCGGGTTCGATCCCCAGCACCCACATGGCGGCTAAGAACCGTCTGTAACTCCAATTCCAGGAGAACTCCAGTTCCAGGGGAATCCGACACCCTCTTCTGACCTCTGTGGCATTGCACGACACGGGTGCACAAACCTACATGCAGACAGTACACTCATACACATACAAAAATAAATAAAAATTAAAAAAATAAATGTTTTCTCAAGTGTGATGCATTTTTTTTTCTATACTGGGATTGAATCCAGGCCACCCAGGTGCTAAGCAAATACTCTCCCAATGAGCCACACCCCCAGCCCCTCACTGGGGGATTCCAGGCAACCCAGCCCCTGGTTGGGTATTCTAGGCAATTGCTCTATGACTGAGTCATGCCCCCGGCCCCTCCCTGGGGGATTCTAGGCAAGTGCTCTACCACTAAGCCACACCTCCAGCAAATTCTAGGTAAATGTTCCAAGTCGTGGATTCTTTGTGTATGTGTGTGTGACAATGCGTACAGGAGGACAGACTCTAGTGTCATCCTCGGGAGCTCTCCACCTTTTTTTTTTTTTTTTCCTTGAGTCAGATTCTCTCACTGGCCTGGAACTCATGGAGTAGGCTCTGCTGGCTGGCAGTGAGTCCTAGGGCTCCTCCTGCCCTGCTTCCCAGCGCTAGGACGGTAAGTGCAAGCCAGCACACTTACACTGCCAGCCGCTTTACCAACTGAGTCATCTCCCTAGACTCTAGGTGGTATCTTTAGCACCTCACATCTCCCTGATGCCCACACACCATCCTTCACTTGCAGTTCAGATATTGGATGTTACAATGGGGCTCTGTGCACATCTGCCAGTTATCCATACTTCTGAAAGTTTTCCTGGGGCGACAAAACAAACATCTGTTTATTCCAGATAGGGAACCAGCAAACCGAAATAGTAATACCGCTAAAGTCCAATTTGGCAAGCTTGTGAGTTTCATTGGGGCTGCTTACGGGAGTATGAGTGAGGGGTTGCTTACAGACACATGCATGACCGGAAGACAGCTATACCACCAAAGCCCACCCTAGCATGGGTGATGACTCATGAGATCTGTGTCCCTCTGGCTCCCTGTACCACTTAAAAAATGAATACATGGGCTGGAGAGATGGCCTAGCGGTTGGGAGCACCGACGCTCTCGCAGAGGACCCGGGTTCGATCCCCAGCACCCACATGGCGGCCGAGAGCCGTCTGAAACTCCAATTCCAGGAGAACTCCAGTTCCAGGGGAATCCGAGACCCTCTTCTGACCTCCGCGGCATTGCACGACACGGGTGCACAGACTTTGGCCATGTGAGTACATTCATTAGCACATGAATGCAAAAAAAAAAAATGAATACATTTAGAGCCGGGCGTGGTGGCACACGCCTTTAATCCTAGCACTCCGGAGGCAGAGGCAGGTGGATCTTTGTGAGTTCAAGGCCAGCCTGGTCTACAGAGTGAGTTCCAGGTCAGCTGGGGCTGCAGGGAGACCCTGTCTCGAAAAGACAAAAAAAAAAAAAAAATGAATACATTTAGAAGCCGGGCATGCTGACACTTTAATCTCAGCACTCAGAAGGCAGAGGCAGACATATCTCTGTGAGTTCAAGGCCAGCTTGTTCTACATAGTGAGTTCCAGGCCAGCTGGGCCTACAGGAAGACCCTGTCTCAAAAAGACAAAAGAGAGAAAAATCATTTATTAATTAAATCATTCAATCATTTATTAATTAAACTATTTATTAATTAAAGTGTCATGCTGACACTTTAACCTCAGCACTCAGAAGGCAGAGGCAGACATATCTCTGCTAGTTCAAGGCCAGCTTGTTCTACATAGTGAGTTCCAGGCCAGGTGGGCCTACAGGAAGACCCTGTCTCAAAAAGACAAAAGAGAGAAAAATCATTTGTGTGGGTACATGTGCCATAGTGTAAATGGAGAAGTCAGAAGACGACCTGCGAGAGTCAGATCTCCCGTGGGAAGTCAGAAGACGACCTGCGAGAGTCAGATCTCCCGTGGGAAGTCAGAAGATGACCTGCGAGAGTCAGTTCTCCCGTGGGGAGTCAGATCAGAAGATGACCTGTGAGAGTCCGTTCTCCCGTGGGGAGTCAGAAGATGACCTGTAAGAGTCAGTTCTCCCGTGGGAAGTCAGAAGATGACCTGTGAGAGTTAGATTTAGGCCTGCGAGAGTCAGATCTCCCATGGGAAGTCAGAAGACGACCTGCGAGAGTCAGATCTCCCGTGGGAAGTCAGAAGACGACCTGTGAGAGTCAGTTCTCTTCCTCCACTGTATGGGTCCCAGGGATGGAACTCAGGTTTTCAGACTTGGTGGCAGGCACCTTTACCCACTGAACCAACTGGCCCACCTTCCCTGCAGGACTTGCAGGCAGCTCAGCTCTACTGATGAATGTCTCTGCTCCCTATGATTGTTCCTGCTTATGTAACCTTGGGGAGGGGGCCACGTGAATCTTTGAAGTTTCCGGAACTTCCTGGAACTCCTGCCTTGTTCACTTCCAGAGCCTTGTAAGTGGTGCTCCCATCAGGAGCACTGTCAGTGGTCTGTGCTTCCTGAGTTTTCACTACCCTCCCTCCTGGAGGGAGGCTTTCAGATGGGGGAGGCAGGGAATTGCTGCTCAGCACAGAGCACTCTTCTGATTAGTTTTGAAGGTGATAAAGACAAGCTCCTGCATATCAAGATCGAGGATTCTTTGGATGCCAACATTACTCCGTTTCTCCGCCACCTCTGTCACTTCATGGGTAAGGAGCACACCCTGCCTTTATCCCACACTGTGTTTCTGGCTGAGACTCCTAGGGCTTGGGAAAGAAACTTCAAGACTGATCACATACCTGGTCAAGTGTTGCCATACTTCCAGAACAAGGCCAGCTTCTTGGGGTCTCTTAGCCACGTGTACACATGCATCTTGGAGGAATAGACTTAGCAGCCCATGATCTCATCTGGACATAGAATGAAGATATTAGGGAACCTGCCATGCCAGAGGCTGGGGCCCCAAAGTGCATTCCCTCCAGCTCCAGTCAGTAGAGAGGGGTGAAGGGAGGAAGGGCACCCAAAGCCTATCCAGCTCTGATTCCCATCATACTTCATGTGTGTGCCCCACTGTGCTCTGGCCTTCCACTGGCAGAAGCAACGCTCATCAGCTGCTTAGCTTAGCTGTCAGTCCTAGGACTCGGTTGACTGAGAAG
This sequence comes from Rhizomys pruinosus, assembly GCA_009823505.1. Classification (NCBI taxonomy): domain Eukaryota; kingdom Metazoa; phylum Chordata; class Mammalia; order Rodentia; family Spalacidae; genus Rhizomys; species Rhizomys pruinosus. The sequence continues at coordinate 415,391 of VZQC01012424.1, forward strand.
GACAAGGTCCCGGGGCAGAATAAGGCTGAGTTGGATCAGGGCCAGAACCCATGGCTACCAGCCTGGCACCAACACAGCCTCCAGCTTGAGCCATTGCATAGAGAATTGGAGGTTGAAGGGGGCATTGTAGCCCCAGTACCTCCTAATCACCCAGCAAATGGCCATTTTCACTTTTTAGTATCTTTTTCAGTGTTGGGAATGCAACCAGGGTGGAACACAGGCTAGACAAGTGTTTTACCACTAAGTCTCACCTCCAGCTCCTCACTGGGGGATTCTAGGCAGGTGATCTACCACTAAGTCTCACCTCCAACCTCTCACTGAGGGATTCTAGGCAGGTGCTCTAGCACCGAGCCACACCCCAGCCCCTCACTGGGGGATTCTAGGCAGGCGCTCTACCACTGAGCCACACCCCAGCCCCTCACTGGGGGATTCTAGGCAGGTGCTCTACCACTGAACCACACCCCAGCCCCTCACTGGGGGATTCTAGGCAGGTGCTCTACCACTGAGCCAAACCCCAGCCCCTCACTGGGGGATTCTAGGCAGGTGTGTCACCACTGAGCCACTCCCCAGCCCCCTACTAGGAGATTCCAAAAACCTCAGGTCATTTTTTTGCTTTTTATTTGGGACAGGTTAGCTCTGAACTTTCAGTCTTCTTGCCTCTTGGCTTCTGAATAGCTGGAATTACACCCTTGCACTACTAGGCCCAGCAAGGCCAGTCTTCCTGATGCTTCCGCAGATCCACAGAAGAGTGCCATGCACACTCCCATCCATGTCATTCCTTCTGTCCTAACTTTTGCAGAAATTCACATCCGCCTGCGCTCTGTCGTCCTGATCTTCTCCACCCAGGGCATCAGCCGCAGTAGCACAGCAGCTGTGGCCTTTCTCATGCATCACAGGAAGGAGACCTTGCAGGTACATGTTACTGGGATGGGCTGTAGCTCATCTGTAGAGTGCTCAGCTACCATGCAATAAGGCCTTGGGTTTGATCCCCAGTACATGCCTGTAATTCTAGGACACAGGAGGTGGAGGCAGAGGTATATATAAATATATATTCCAAGAGGTAGAGCTGGAACTTAGAGCATGACTCTGATGCCCAGGCTATGCTTTCTGGGAGCTTGCAGTGGGAGTCTATAAATTTTGCCAATTATAAGCTGTTTTCTGTCTAAAAGGAAAGGAGTGGAATTTAAACAACCCCATATTTGAATCTGAGGCATTGCTCAGCAGTAGACTGCTTTCCTAGAATTCTCCCAGTGAGGGGCTGGGGTGTGGCTCATTGGTAGAGCACCTGCCTAGAATCCCCCAGTGAGGAGCTGGGGTGCGGCTCCATGGTACAGCTCCTGCCTAGAATCTCCCCAGTAAGGGGCATTGCTCATTGATAGAGCACCTGCCTAGAATCTCCCCAGTGAGGGGCTGGGGTGTGGCTCAGTGGTAGAGCACCTGCCTAGAATCCGCCAGTGAGGGGCTGGGGTGTGGCTCAGTGGTAGAGCACCTGCCTAGAATCTCCCTGACCTTGCCAGTCCTTTCTGGCCACATCATAGCAGAGTTCAGGCACTGCTAGCTGGGGCAGGTTGGGATGAAGATACAGTGAGCCCTCTCCCTTTATTTAGCTCCTTACTTCATAGTGCCTGAAGGGTGCACACAGGCCCTGCTGCCTGGTTTGCTTGTCCCTGTGGTGTTCAGTGGGCAAGCAACTGCTGAGTCCCCTGGGATCTAGGTGAGTTCGTGCTCAGGAGGAACAATGGGACTTCTCTCCTGGAATAGCCATCTTTCTCCCATCTATAGGAAGTCCTGACTTTGGGCATTCTGCCCAGAGATGCCTTCTGGGTAGGTCTGCCAGAAAGGCTGTGGAGGCCACATTGCTGTGGCCAGAAAGGACCATCCCCAGGCCTGCATAGCGATTAACCCACTGGGCTCCACCTGGAAGTGGACTTCTCGCTGTTGGCATGGCTCTAGGGTGCCAGCACCCTGTCTGTGCACGGCATGTGGAGCCCTGGGGCTGCTCTTACCTTAGCCGTGATGGTCAGAACCATCAGGACTGTCAGCTGCTCATGGGCCCTGCGGATACGTGCTGATCCTCTGAGAGCTGGGCCATACCTCCAGCCCAGTCTTATACCGTGCTGTCAATGAATCCTAGGCAGCCATTCTACCAACCGAGCCACATCCACACCCCCTTCCAGTGATCTTTAAATGCATACTTTTTTTTTTTTTTTTTTTTTTTGGTGTTTTGAGACAGAGTCTCCCTGTAGCCCCAGCTGTCCTGGAACTCACTATGTAGACCAGGCTGGCCTTGAACTCACAGAGATCCACCATCTCTACCTCCTGAGTGCTGGGATTACAGGCGTGTGCCACTGCTGCTGGCCTGATGCCTACTTTAGTAGTGTTAAGTACATTCGGGTTGTGAAACTAATCTCCTAAACTTTTGCATCTTGTGAAACAAGTTCTGTAACTAATGTTGAACAACTTCCCCGTCCTAATCCCTGCCTCTGGCAGCCCACTCCACTGACTGCCTGTCTCCTCTGAGTGCCCGAGATAACTCACCATTTTCTCCTTTGTGTGTGGGGTGCAGACAAGGAAGGATTATGTATGTGCATGTATGTATAAGCATGCATATGCTTATAGGTATGTATAGCATGTGTATATGAGGGTGTGTATGTTTGTATGCATGTATGTGTGTATATTGTGTGTCTGTGTGTATGTGGGTGCATGTGTATGAGGGTGTGTATGAACAGATGCATGTGCGTATAGTGTATATAGTGTGTGCATGTGTATAGTGTGTGCATGTGCCTCATGTGTATTTAGTACATGCATGTGGTTATATGTGTCTATTGTATATTTGTATGTGTGTATGTATGGACATGTTTGCGTATATGTGTGTGTTGTGTATGGCCTTGTGTATGTGTGTGTAGTCTGTGTGTTTTCATGTGTGTATATATATATGTGTATGTGTGTGTGTGTGTGTGTGTGGTATATGTGTGGTGTGTGGTGTGTGTTGTGTGTGTGGAGTGGTGTGGTGTGTGTTGTGTGCATGTGCGTGGTGTGTGTGTGGTGTATGTGGTGTGTATGTGTGTGTGGTGTGTATGTGATGTATGTGTGTGGTGTGTGTTATGTGTGTTCTGGTGTGTTTTTGTGTGTTGTGTGTTGTATGTGTGGTGTGTGGTATGTGGTTATGTGTGTGGTATGGAATGGTGTGGTGTATATGTGTGTATGGTGTGTGTTGTGTGTGGTCTGTGGTCTGTGGTGTGTGTGTGACATGTGGTGTGTGTGTGTGTGGTGTGTGTTTTGTGTTGTGTGTGGTGTGTGTGTGGTATGTGGTATGTATATGGTGTGTGTGGTGTGTGTGTGTGTGTGGTGTGTGTATGGTATGTGTGTGTGTTGTGTGTGTTGTGTGTTGTGTGGTGTGTGTGGTATGGAGTGGTGTGATGGTTAATCCTGGGTGTCAACTTGACTGGACTAAGGAACAAATAAGAGAAAAGGATTTTCTGATTGGACCACCTCAACCCGGATGGCCCACCCCAAATGTGGGTGTTACCTTCTGCCGGCAGGCAATATTTAAGGCCACGGCAGCGGGAGCTGGTCCCTTTTTTCCTCCTGCGGCTTGCTTCTCTCATCTGGTGAGTTTGTCTTGCTGCTGTGATCAACCTTTTGGATCCCAGCGTGTACTGAGACTGGCAGATCTCCTGGAATCCATTCGGGCCTTCAGCACTAGACTGGGACTCCTGAGACATCCAGCCTTGCGGACTGAGCAGTTCCCTGGTTTCCGGCCTCTCCAGTTTGGCGCTACTGTTGAGCTCCATCACGTGAGCAAATCAATAAATTGTATATAGTTAATATATTTCATCCTGTTGCTTCTGTTTCTTTAGAGAACACTGACTAATACAGATTTTGGTACCAGAAGTGGTTCGAGAGAAACAGAATTGAAAGGATGAATTTCTTTAGTGGGCTTGGTAGCCTCTGGAGCCAGCTCTCCAACCCAATAAACCTAGAGTTACTGAAGGCTCCCCTGGTGGCATGAAGAGGAATATAATCCTTGGTGCAGACTATTTGATCTAATATGAAGATAGATCCATTTGACTCACCTAACTCACTCTTGTGAGAAGCAAGGAATTTGCGACTCTATATATAAAACATTCGAGAAATTGCGGAAAAATAAGGAAAATAATGATGTTGCCTTGTTGCTTACTAGCATGTCTGGATAAACTGATAGAGGAAAATATTGAGCTCGGTGATAAAAATGACCATCTCCGGATTCGAAATCAACAGTTTAAAGGTTTTCCAATGTGCTCTGGAAGAGATCTTCTCTCCAGCAGCCAAAGAGCTGAAAGCAGCAAGAAATCAACTGGAGCCTGTTATTATACGTTTGGCTGATTACAAGCGCAATTTATTCCCAGCCACAAAAGTGTGCAGCAGTTAAAGTGAGAGCACATGGTGAGGAAAGGTGGAACCCTGAAAACTGGGAGGAGATGTGTGGAGACCACTTGGGATATGATGAGGATTTTGAACGCCTGGATTCTGAGGATTTTCTTTATTGAGGATTAATCTCCCATCCCTCAGCAGAGAACCACACCGCTGCAGATCCGTCCTCCCCACCCTTGCCTGAGGAAATTAATCCCCCCTCTCCCAGTGGAGCTGATGTCCCTCAGGGGCCCACAATTGTGCCTCTAGACTATAACCAGATTAAGTCTAAGCAAGCCCCTAGAGGTAAGATAGAAAGTGTGGTCCACGGAGGTGAGGCTAACCACTAAAGAGAATTAATGAGTTTGCTGATTCATTCCGGCAGAAGCCAAGGAATATTGTGGAATGGATTTTAAGGGTTGGATAATGGGGGAAGTAATATAAAATTGGATCAACTGAGTTTATCGTATGAGCCCACGAGTAGAGATTCTAGGTTTAACATGGTAAGCTCGAGCATGTATAAAAAAGGTGTTAAATTTTTTGAATGGTTGGCTGAATGAGTTTATTAAAACATGGCCTACTAACAGCGAGTTAGAGATCTGATATTCCTTGGCTTAGTATTGATAAAGGGATTGTGAGGAGGGTCAGGCAGCAATGGGCATGCGTCGAGTGGATTCGAAGTGTAACAACCATTGCTCCACAATATGAGGACCAGAGGCCATGCCGATTCACTGAATTTATAAGATGAAAGTACTGAGAGAGAGACACGCAGAACATTAGAAGAGCTTTGTTTTGTCTCTATTTCTTATAGCCAGATCTTACAGTTAGAGAATTGTTGCTCGTTTGGATAAATTAAATGTACACGTAATAGGTTAACAGGACCTCAGGGTAGGCGTCAGTGGCAGCACTGAAGTCACAGAAGGCCAGATGAGCACTAGTTAACCAATTATTCATAATGGGTGGCAAAGGCAAAACAATACCTATAATGGCATGACCCGAAAAGATCTTTGGAACTGGCTAAATTAATCATGTGGGGCGGTCCCGGAACCAAATCATAAGAAGCCTACTAAGTTTTTTTTTGATCTGTATAGCAGAAAAGCTCTAGAACAAATGACAGGAAGTCAACATTGGATTTTAGGAGTAGCGAATCCCCCCAGTTAACAGTTTCCAGAAACTTGAGACAGTTCACAACCCAAGACCCCTTGAATGAAGGGGTGGCCGGTTCCAAGTGTGGAAGGACCTTGTCACAATACAAAGAGTTATGCTTGTTTTGACTTCCTCCTGTCTTTCCCCCAAGAGGGACCTTGAGGCCTTTACTAGGGTAATGTACCTGGGGAAAAGGAAAAAATCAGTTTTGAGGACCTATTGGATACTGGTTCTGGTTGAACTGATCCCAGGAGACCGCTAAAAAGCATTGTGCCCTCCGTGTTAAAGTAGGGGCTCTATGGAGGTCAGTGATAAATGGAGTTTTGGCTGCAAGTCCAACTCACGGTGGGCCCCAGTGGGTCCCAGAACGCACCCGTAGTTATTTCCCCAGTCCAGAATGTATAATGGGATAGATTTAAGTAGAAATTGGCAGAATCCCCACAATTGGTTCCCTGACCTGTGGAGTGAGGTCTATTATGGTCGGAAAGGCCAAATGGAAACCATTGGTTTTGCCTCTACCAGGGAAATAGTGAACCAAAAACAGAATGCGTATCCCTGGAGGGATTGCAGAGTTAATGCCACTATCAAGGATTTGAAAGATGCAGGGGTGTGATTCCTACCACATCTCCATTTTAACTCTCCAATTTGGCCTGTGCTAAAGAAGATGGTATCATCATGGAGGAATACAGTTTGACTATCGAAAACTCAACCGATGTAGTGACACCAATTGCTAGCTGCGTACCAATGTGGTGTCCTTACTCGAGAGATTAATATGTCTCCTAGGTTCCGGTATGCAGCTATTGATCTGGCAATGCTTCTTCTCAAACCAGTTAATAAGGACCACCAGAAGCAATTGCTTTAGGCTGGCAAGGCCAACAGATACTTTTACTGTCTTACCTCAGGAGTATGTTAACTCTCCAGCTTATAACTTAGGTGTAGAACGGGAATCTTTATTCGCCTGACTCTCTTCACAAATATCACAATGGGGTCCACTATTTATGATGTTATGTGATGGACCCAGTGAACAGGGAGGTAGCAGGCGTAGTCTAGACTTGATTGGTAAAGCATATGTGCATGAGAGGATGGGAAGTAAAATCCAACTAAAATTCAAGGCCATCTTACTCGGTGAAGTTTCTAGGAGTTCAGTGGTGTGGAGCATGCGGAGACATTCCTAAGGTAAAGAATAAGTTTTACACCTGGCCCCTCCCTCACCAAGAAAGAAGCACAACCGTTTGTGTGTGCTCTTTTTGGTTTCTGGAGGCAGCACATTCCTGTCTGGGTGTGTTACTAAGAACCATATATCAGGTGACTTAGGAAGGCAGCAAACTTTGAGTGAGGGCTGAGAACATGGAAAAGCTCTTCAACAGGTCCAGTTCGACAGTGCGGCTCTGCTGCTCCCTAGGGCCATATGATCCAGCAGACCCAATGGTGTGCTTAGGTATCAGTGGCAGATAGAGATGCCTGTCTGGAGTCTGTGGCAGGCTCCCATAGGGGAATCACAGCAGAGGCCCTTGGGATTTTGAGCAAGGCTCCCCTCATCTGCAAACAACTATTCTCCTTTGAGAGACAGCTCTTGCCTGCTATTGGCCTTAGTGGAAACTGAACGTTTGACAATGGGCCACCAAGTCACCATGCGACCATGAGCTGCCCATTCATGAGCTGTGGTGTTATCTGACCCACCAGACCATAAAGTAGGACGTGCACAGCAACAGTCCATTGTCAAATGGAAGTGGTACATACGTGCAGGGCCCGGCAGGCCCTGAGGGCACAAGCAAGCTACATGAAGAAGTTGCCCAAATGGCCTATGGTTCCCACTCCTGTTACAATGCTTCCTGGGCTTTAAGCATGCACCTAATGGCTTCATGGAGTTTCCCTAAATGATCAGTTGACTGAGGAAGAGAAGAGCTAGGCCTGGTTTACTGATGGTTCTGCACGCTATGCAGGCACACACCCAGAGGTGGACAGCTGCAGCATTACAGACCTATTCTGAAACAACCCTAAAGGACACTGGTGAAGGAAATATTCACAGTGGGCAGAAATTCGGCAGTGCACATGGTTGTGATTTTGCCTGGAAGGAAAATGCCAGAGGTTCGATTATATACTGATTCATGGCTGTAGCCAATGTGTTTGGCTGGATGGTCAGGGACTGGAAGGACATGACTGAAAATTGGTGAGAAAGACATCTTGGGGAAGAAGTATGTGATAGAGCTCTCTGAATGGTCAAAGGATGTAAGGATGTGAAGATATTTGTCTTCTCTGTAAAGCTCATCAAAAGTGATCTCAGCAGAGGATGAGTTTAATAATCAAGTAGATCGGATGACTCGTGTCTGTGGATAGTCAGCCTCTTTCTCCAGCGATCCCTGTTGTTGCTCAATGGGCCATGAACAAAGTGGGTCATGGTGGCAGAGATGGAGGTTAGTGCATGGGCTCAACAGCATGGGCTCCCACTCACTAAGGCTATCTGCTACAGCTGCTGCCGAGTGCCAGATTTCCAACAGCAGAGACCAACATTGAGCCCCCAATATGGTGCTATTCCCCAGGGTGACAAGCCAAGCAACCTGGTGGCAGATTGACTACATTGGACCACTTCCATCATGGAGGGACAGCGTTTTGTTCTTACAAGGAATAGATACTTATTCTGGCTTAGGTTTGCCTTTCCTGCACGTAGATGCTTCTGCCAAAACTACCATCCAGGATTTACCTGAATGCCTTATCACCATCATGAGTATTCCTCACAGCATTGCTTCTTGAACCAAAGGAACTCACTTCCAATAGCCAAAGAAGTGCGACTGTGGCCCACGGGTCCATGGTATCCACTGCGTCTCTTACCATGTCCCCACCAACCAGAAAGCAGCTGCTGATAGAAAACGATGGGAATCTGCCTCTTGAAGGACACACAGTTACAGTGCACCATTAGGTAGAATACCTCGGAGGTGCCTGCGCGGCAAGGTTTCTCCAGCAGCAATCAGTATTCTTATGCAATTCAGCGTCCCACTATAATGCAGTACTGTTTGCTCCTAATAGCCAGAATTCATGGGTCAAGAACCAAAGGGGTGGAAGTATGGATGATTCCACACACTATCACCCCTAGACCCAGAGGAAAATTTTTGCTCCTGTACCCATGACCTTGCGTTCTGCTTGTCTAGTATGTTTTGGCCCAATGGGGGGTGTGTCTTTTGCCAGGAGAATACAGCAACGTTCTCATTGAAATGGAATCTAAGACCCTCACCGTGTCACTTCGGGCTTCTACTGCTCTTAAAGCCAACAGCCTTTTAAGAACCCGCAACCACGGCTAAGTGAAGGCCATAACAGTAAGTGAGAGAAGGACGTGAATTGATCCAGACCTACCAGGGGGAAATTGACTTTTTCTTCCCACCATGGGGGCAAGGAAGATTATGTTCGGGAAGGCAGGAGATTGCTGTTCAGGAGCACCTTTGAGTCGCTAACCTGTCCTATGTATAAGGTCAAATGGAGAAACTCCAAACAACCCCAAACCAACAGGACAACTAAAATAGGCCCAAGCACACTTCAGGATGAAGCGTATGGGTCACTCCTCCAGGGAAAAGCACCAAGACCTAGCGAGCAGTGCTTGCTGATGGTGCGAGGAAATCAGAATGGCTAGTAGAAGAAGGTAGTCACTAAATATCAGCTGAAGCCACGGACACAGTTGCAGAAACGTGGATTATAATAGGTATTAACTTTGTCCTATTGGTTAAGAATGTGCTTGTTCATATATATATATATAATATATAATATATATAAATATATATATATATTAAGTGGATCATTGTGTTTTGTTCCCTTTTGAATGTGAACTGAGATATGTGTTAAGTGTTGTCATATTTAGGTTATTAGTATACTGAAGGACTAAGTTTCTCTCAGGACATTACCACCTACTCTAAGATATAATGCTTTGCTATTGCACATGAGAACTTATAAACATGTTAGGTGGAATTATGACCCGCCATCTTTGCAATTGACATTTAAGCAAGCATGGAAGGCTATTTATTGGGTGTCAAGTTGAACAAGGAGGTGGACTTGTAATGGTTAATCCTGGGTGTCAACTTGACTGGATAAGGAACAAATAAGAGAAAAGGATTTTTCTGATTGGACCACCTCAACCCGGATGGCCCACCCCAAAATGTGGGTGTTACCTTCTGCCGGCAGGCAGTATTTAAGGCCACGGCAGCGGGACTGGGCCCTTTTTTCCTCCTGCGGCTTGCCTTCTCTCATCTGGTGAGTTTGTCTTGTGCTGTGATCAACCTTTTGGATCCCAGCTGTGTACTGAGACACTGGCAGATCTCCTGGAATCCATTCGGGCTTCAGCACTAGACTGGGACTCCTGAGACATCCAGCCTTGCGGACTGAGCAGTTCCCTGGATTCCCGGCCTCCCAGTTGGCACTACTGTTGAGCACCGTCATGGAGCAAATCAATAATTGTATATAGTTATATATTCATCCGTTGCTTCTGTTTCTTTAGAGAACCCTGACTAATACAAGTGGTATGGTGTGTGTGGTGTGTGTGTCATGTTGTGTGTGTGTGTGTGTGTGTGGTGTGTGTGTCAGAAGATAACTTTAGGTATCATTACTTCTTAAGCACCATTTACCATTCACCTTGTTTTTTTCCTGGTTGTTTTTTTTTTTGTTGTTGTTGTCATTGCTTGTTTTTTTTTTAATTTTATTAATTTTGTATGTGTATGAATGTACTGTCTGGGTGTAGGTTGGTGATCCGTGTCGTGCAATGCCTGGAGGTTAGAGAGAAGAGGGCATTGGATTCCCCTGGAACTGGAGTTAAAGACGGTTCTCAGCCGCCATGTGGGTGCTGGGGATCAAACCCGGGTCCTCCGCAAGAGTAGTTGCAGCTCTTAACTACTAGGCCATCTCTCCAGCCCCTCTCTTTGCTTGTTTTTGCAACAAGGTCTCCCTGTAGTTCCAGCTGGCCTGGAACTCACTATGTAGACCAGGCTGGCCTTGAACTCATAGAGATCTGCCTGCCTCTGCCTCCTAAGTGCTGGGATTAAAGGCATGTGCCACCATGCCCAGCTGTTTTTCTTTCTTGTGACAATGCCTCTCACTGGATTGGAGCTCACCAAGTAGTCTAGGCTGCCGGCCAGGGAGCCCCAGAGAACTACCTGTCTCTACTACTGTAGCTCACCACCACACCTGACTTTTTTTTTTTTTTTTTTTTTTTTTTTTTTTTTGGTCTTTTTGAGACAGGATCTCCCTATAGCCCCAGCTGTCCTGGAACTCACTCTGTAGACCAGGCTGGCCTTGAACTCACAAAGATCCACCTGCCTCAGTCTCCTGAGTGCTAGGATTAAAGGCGTGTGCTACCATGCCTGGCTGACTTTTTTTTTTTTTACATGGGTCCTGAAGATCAAACTCAGATTTCCTGCTTGTAATGCAAGCAACTTTACTGACTGAGCCATCTCCTCAGTCCTAGTGTCAATTTCTCAATTACCTTTTGGACACTCAATTACCTTAGTATATAGAAATACAGGGGCTGGAGAGATGGCCTAGCGGTTAAGAGCGCCGACCGCTCTTACAGAGGACCCGGGTTCGATCCCCAGCACCCACATGGCGGCCGAGAACCGTCTGAAACTCCAGTTCCAGGAGAACTCCAGTTCCAGGGGAATCCGACACCCTCTTCTGACCTCCGCAGCATTGCACGACACGGGTGCACAAACTTGCATGCAGACAGTACATTCATACACATACAGAAATAAATAAAATTAATTAAAAAAAAAAAGAAATACAATGGAGAGTTATGTGATTTTATTGTATTTGAGACAGGATGTCTCTGTATAGCCCAGGCTGGCCTTAACAGAGATGCCTGCCTCTGCCGCCTAAATGCTGGGGTCAAAGGTGTGTGCCACCCCAGCTGGCTGTGTTGATTGTATTGTCTTCCAGTTTTGCTGAGTGCTTCTCAGTCTCTGTGTAATTTTTAGAGTTTCTGCATACGGGAATCATGTCTTGAAGCAGAGATCACATGACTTCTTCCCTTTCCAGCTTGGATGCCTTCTATTTCTCATTGTTGCCTGATTGCTCTGGCTGGACTGCCAGTGCTGCATGACTAGAGGCAGAAAGTCACCCTTCTCTTGTTCCTGAACTTAAATGAGAGAGTTTCAGTTTCCCTCCATCGAGTGTGCTGCTAGCACTGGGCTTTTCATATGTGCAGTTTACTGGGTTGGGGTCACTTCCTTCTATTCCTGCTTTGGTGACCCTGCTGCAGGTCCCAGGCTCTGCATGGCATTTCCCACCCACAGGAGGCTGTCCCAGTCTCCACAGGAGCCATGTGAAGCAAGTTTGGCTTCTGTCCCCCCAGTTTAGAGGTCGAGGGATGCAAGGAGCTTGCCTGTGGCGTAGCCTGCCCCAGGACCTCTCCCCTTGACACGTTTACCCCCAGGCTGTGGTTCTGACTGTGCCTAGTTTTTTGCTTTTTATGTTTGTGTACATTTGTGCATGGAAGCCAGAGTTGAACCCTGATAGCCATTTCTCATGCACAGTCCACTGTGCTTATGTGTGGGTATGTATACACACATGTGTGTACATGTGTGCATATGTTTTGTGAATTTCATACACTATATTCTGTCCTGTTTAGATCCCTTCTCTCTCTGCACTCCCCCCCACTTCTCCCCCCACTTCTCCCTCCACTTCTCCCTCCACTCTCATGTAATATGGAGTCAGGTTTGTGTCCTCAAATGCCCTTTAGTGTGGGTCTAGCCACTGGAGCCTGGTCAACCTACCAAGAGCCACACTCTAAAATGAGACTGACTCTTCCTCAGGTCGGGTCCCGGTTTCTGACCTACCTCCCCATGTCCATGCTGGGATTTTGTCTGGCTTGAGTTTACGTGGGACTTGTGGATACTGTCACCATTGCTGTGAGTCCATATGAGTAACTGCACAGTTGTCTGGAGAACTGTTTCCTTGTGGCCGTCCCCCACCTCTGGCTCCTACAGGCCCCCCTTCCCCGGTGATCCTGAGCCTTCCTTGGAAGGCAGATACACCAACCCCTTATTCCCCACACATTGGCCAATTATGGGTTTCCATGTTAATCACTATCTGCTTAATAAGGATGCTTCTCTGTTGAGAGTTGAGAGCTGCATTAATAATTATATATATAATTATTTGGGGGGGTCTTTTTGAGACAGGGTCTCCCTCTAGTCCCAGCTGGCCTGCAGCTCACTATGTAGACCAGGTTGGCCTTGAACTCACAGAGATCCACTTGCTTCGGCCTCTCCAGTGCTGGGATTAAAGGCCCAAGCCACCATGCCTGGCTCTTCACCATATTTTTTGACACAGGGCCTCTCTGATTGGCTTGACTAGCTGAGCACCAAGCCGGGGCTTCTGGCCTCGCTCAGCCTCCCAAGCTTTGGGGTTACATGTGCTCACAGCCACTCCTGGGGTTCTGTTTAAAATATGTGTTTTACTTCTGCTTTAAGGACCAAAGGGAAAAAATATGTGTTTTACCTGCATATATGTGTGCACACTTGCGTTGTGCAATGCCTGTGGAGGCTGGAAGAGGGCATTGGCTGCACCTGGAAGTGGAATTATGGGTGGTTGTCGTAACCATGTGGGTGCTAGGAACCAAACCCAGTCTTCTGCAAGAGCAGCCATGGCTCTTAACCACTGAACCATCTCTCCAGCCCCTATTTATAGTTTTTAAAAATTATTATTTTAATTGTTCTGGTGTGTGTGTGGGGGGTGTGAGTGATGTGTGCACACATGTGAGTGCAGTGCCAGTGGAAGCTAGAAGAGGGCATCAGGTCCCTGGAGCTGCCCAGTGATGGTGCCGAGAACTTCGCTCAGGTCTGCAAGAGTAGTAGGTGTTGGTAACCGAGGAGCCATCACTCTAGGCCTGCACATAGCTTTTAATGTGGGGCTTGGGGGATCAAACTGAGGTCCTTGTGCATAAGCTGCAAATATTTTATTAACTGAGCCATGCCCCAGGACTACCTTTTTTTTTTTTTGATAAAAAAATTACAATTAGGCCAGGCGGGGTGCTGCACGTCTTTAATCCCAGGACTAGGAAGGCAGAGGCAGGCGGATCTCTGTGAGTTCTAGTCCAGCCTGGTCTACAGAGTGAGGTCAAGACCAGCTGGGACTAAAGGGAGACCCTGTCATAAAAACACCAAAAAAAAAATTACAATTGTTGGTAGCCGTGGAGGTGGATGCCAAACTCCAGTGTAGAAGAGTCTATTGTGCCAGGCGTGGTGGCACATGCCTTTAATCCTAGCACTTGGGAGGCACAGGCAGGAGGATATCTGTGAGTTCCAGGCCATCCTGATCTACAGAGTGAGTTCCAGGACAGCTGGTACTACAGGGAGACCCTGTCTCAAAAAGACCAAAAAAAAAAAAGAGTCTATTGCATTTAATGGGCTTGCTCACAGAGCAGGTGAGTGAGGTCAATTACAGGGTATTTGGTAGGCCTGGAGGTGAATGCCAAACTCCAGTGTAGAAGAGTCTACTGCATTAATGGGCTTGTTGACAGAGCAGGTGAGTGAGTGTCTTACAGGGTATTTGGTAGGTGTGGAGGTGGATGTCAAATTCCAGTGTAGAAGAGTCTACTTCGTTTACTGGGCATGCGCACAGAGCAGGCGAGTGAGTCGCTTAAAGGGTATTTGGTACGCATGGAGGTGGATGCGAGAATCCAGTGTAGAAGAGTCTACTGCTTTAATGGGCTTGCTCACAGAGCAGGTGAGTGAGATCACTTACAGTGTATTTGGTAGGCATGGAGGTGGATGCCAAACTCCAGTGCAGAAGAGTCTATTGCGCTGGGCGTGGTGGTGCAGCCTTTAATCCTAGCACTTGGGAGGCAGAGGCAGGTGGATCTTTGTGAGTTCAAGGCCAGCCTGGTCTACAGAGTGAGTTCCAGGACAGGTGGTACTACAGGGAGACCCTGTCTCAAAAAGACCAAAAAAAAAAAAAAAAGGGGTCTACTGCATTAATTGGCTTGCTCACCCTTACAGGGTATTTGGTAGGCACGGAGTTGGATAGCAAAATCCAGTGTAGAAGAGTCTACTGCATTAATAGGTTTGCTCACAGGGCAGGTGGGTGAGGTCACTTACAGTGTATTTGGTAGGCGTGGAAGTGGATGCCAAACTCCAGTGTATAAGAGTCTACTGATTTAATGGGCTTGGTCACAGAGCAGGTGAGAGAGTCACTTACAGGGTATTTGCTAAGTCATGGTGGTTGATGCCAAACTCCTGTGTAGAAGAGTCTACTGCGTTTATCGGGCTTGCTCACAGAGCAACTGTGTGAGTCGCTTACAGGGTATTTGGTAGGGATGGAGGTGTTTGCCAAACTCCAGTGTAGAAGAGTCTATTGCGCTGGGCATGGTGGCGCTCGCCTTTAATCCTAGCACTTGGGAGGCAGAGGCAGGCGGATCTTTGTGAGTTCATGGCCAGCCTGGTCTACAGAGTGAGTTCCAGGACAGCTGGTACTATAGGGAGACCCTGTCTCGAAAAAGACCAAAAAGAAAAAAAGAGTCTATTGCATTTAATGGGCTTGCTCAAGAGCAGGTGACTGAGGTCGCTTACAGGTTATTTGGTAGGCGTGGAAGTGGATGCCAAATTCCAGTGTAGAAGAGTCTACTCCTTTAATGGGCTTGGTCACAGAGCAGGTGAGAGAGTCGCTTACAGGGTATTTGGTAGTCGTGGTGGTTCATGCCAAACTCCTGTGTAGAAGTCTACTGCGTTTATCAGGCTTGCTCACAGAGCAACTGTGTGAGTCGCTTACAGGGTATTTGATAGGGATGGAGGTATTTGCCAAACTCCAGTGTAGAAGAGTCTATTGCGCCGGGCATGGTGGTGCACGCCTTTAATCCTAGCACTTGGGAGGCAGAGGTAGGCGGATCTTTGTGAGTTCAAGGCCAGCCTGGTCTACAGAGTTCCAGGACAGCTGGTACTACAGGGAGACACTGTCTCGAAAAGATAAAAAGAATAAAAGACTCAATTGCATTTAATGGCCTTGCTCACAGAGCAGGTGAGAGAGTTGCTTACAGGGTATTTGGTAGTCGTGGAGGTGGATGCCAAACTCCAGTGTAGAAGTGTCTACTGTGATAATGGGCTTGCTCACAGAGCAGGTGAGTGTGTCACTTACAGGGTATTTGGTAGGTGTGGTGGTGGATGCCAAACTCCAGTGTAGAACAGTCTATTGAGCTGGGGTTGATGGTGCTCCCCTTTAATCCTAGCACTTGGGAGGCAGAGGCAGGTGGATCTTTGTGAGTTCATGGCCAGCCTGGTCTACAGAGTGAGTTCCAGGACAGCTGGTCCTACAGGGAGACCCTGTCTCAAAAAGACCAAAAAAAAAAAAAAAAGGGGTCTACTGCATTAATTGGCTTGCTCACCCTTACAGGGTATTTGGTAGGCACGGAGTTGGATAGCAAAATCCAGTGTAGAAGAGTCTACTGCATTAATAGGTTTGCTCACAGGGCAGGTGGGTGAGGTCACTTACAGTGTATTTGGTAGGCGTGGAAGTGGATGCCAAACTCCAGTGTATAAGAGTCTACTGATTTAATGGGCTTGGTCACAGAGCAGGTGAGAGAGTCACTTACAGGGTATTTGCTAAGTCATGGTGGTTGATGCCAAACTCCTGTGTAGAAGAGTCTACTGCGTTTATCGGGCTTGCTCACAGAGCAACTGTGTGAGTCGCTTACAGGGTATTTGGTAGGGATGGAGGTGTTTGCCAAACTCCAGTGTAGAAGAGTCTATTGCGCTGGGCATGGTGGCGCTCGCCTTTAATCCTAGCACTTGGGAGGCAGAGGCAGGCGGATCTTTGTGAGTTCATGGCCAGCCTGGTCTACAGAGTGAGTTCCAGGACAGCTGGTACTATAGGGAGACCCTGTCTCGAAAAAGACCAAAAAGAAAAAAAGAGTCTATTGCATTTAATGGGCTTGCTCAAGAGCAGGTGACTGAGGTCGCTTACAGGTTATTTGGTAGGCGTGGAAGTGGATGCCAAATTCCAGTGTAGAAGAGTCTACTCCTTTAATGGGCTTGGTCACAGAGCAGGTGAGAGAGTCGCTTACAGGGTATTTGGTAGTCGTGGTGGTTCATGCCAAACTCCTGTGTAGAAGTCTACTGCGTTTATCAGGCTTGCTCACAGAGCAACTGTGTGAGTCGCTTACAGGGTATTTGATAGGGATGGAGGTATTTGCCAAACTCCAGTGTAGAAGAGTCTATTGCGCCGGGCATGGTGGTGCACGCCTTTAATCCTAGCACTTGGGAGGCAGAGGTAGGCGGATCTTTGTGAGTTCAAGGCCAGCCTGGTCTACAGAGTTCCAGGACAGCTGGTACTACAGGGAGACACTGTCTCGAAAAGATAAAAAGAATAAAAGACTCAATTGCATTTAATGGCCTTGCTCACAGAGCAGGTGAGAGAGTTGCTTACAGGGTATTTGGTAGTCGTGGAGGTGGATGCCAAACTCCAGTGTAGAAGTGTCTACTGTGATAATGGGCTTGCTCACAGAGCAGGTGAGTGTGTCACTTACAGGGTATTTGGTAGGTGTGGTGGTGGATGCCAAACTCCAGTGTAGAACAGTCTATTGAGCTGGGGTTGATGGTGCTCCCCTTTAATCCTAGCACTTGGGAGGCAGAGGCAGGTGGATCTTTGTGAGTTCATGGCCAGCCTGGTCTACAGAGTGAGTTCCAGGACAGCTGGTCCTACAGGGAGACCCTGTCTCAAAAAGACCAAAAAAAAAAAAAAAAAGAGTCTATTGCATTTAATGGGCTTGCTCACAGAGGTGAGTGAGGTCAATTATAGGGTACTGGGTAGGCATGGAGGTAGATGCTAACTCCAGTGTGGAAGAGTCTACTGCATTAATGGGCTTGCTCACAGAGCAGGTTAGTGAGGTCAACTACAGCATATTTGGTAGGTGTGGTGGTGGATGCCAAACTCCAGTGTGGAAGAGTCTATTTCGCCGGGTGTGGTGACCTTTAATCCTAGCACTTGGGAGGCAGAGGCAGGCAGATCTTTAGGAGTTCATGGCCAGCATGAACTACAGAGTGAGTTCCAGGACCACTGGTCTACAGGGAGACCCTGTCTCAAAAACACCAAAAAGAAAAATAAAAGCCTACTGTATTTAATGGGCTTGCTCACAGAGCAAGTGAGTGAGGTCAATTACAGGGTATTTGGTAGGTGTGGAGGTGGATGCCAAATTCCAGTGTAGACGAGTCTACTGCGTTAATGGTCTTGCTCACAGAGTAGGTGAGTGTGTCGCTCACAGAGGAGGTGAGTGAGTGGCTTACAGGGTATTTGGTAGGTGTGGAGGTAGATGCCAAACTCCAGTGTAGAAGAGTCTACTGAGTTAATGGGCTTGCTCACTGAGTAGGCATGTGACTCGCTTACAGGGTATTTGGCTCTCTCCCTCCCCTAATCATCATCCTGGGCTGTGACCTCTGTGACCTCTGCACAAGATGGCCACTGTGGGGGATACCCATCCCCTTGCATCACCTGCCTGTATGCCCTTAGCTCCTCCCCGTTATATAGCCTAGGTGTGCTGGCTGGTTGGGAGTGATTGCTGGATCCCTGGCTCCTCCCTTTCCTCCTGAAAAACCATAGTCAAGTTCTCAATCTCTGGGAGCTTTTTGATGACAGAATCAGAAAGCTTTCTGACAGCTGGTGATAGCTTTCAGAAAGCTGTCCACACCACAAAAGTTTTTAGGGGAATTGAACTCAGGTCATCCAGTTTAGCAGTGTATTAGTCACTTTTCTGTTGCTGTGATAAAGCACCATGACTAAGGAACTTATAAAAGGAAGAGTTTATTTGAGCTTATGATTGGCGGTTCCAGGGAATTTGAGTCCATTGTGGCGGGAGGCGTGGCGGCTGGATCTGGGGCAGCAAACCGAGGGTCACATCTCGCAAAGAGCACAGGAAGCAGAGAGAGGGCGACTGGAGACTACGAGGCTTGTTAAAACTCACTAAGCCTGCCCCCAACAATGCACTTCCTCTAGCACGGCCACACCCTCCAAGACCTCCAAAAACAGCACCACCAACAGGAGACAGATGTCTGAATACCTAGAGCCTATGGGGGACACTCATTCAAACCACCACAAGCAGCAAACACCTTTACAAATGTGAGCCAAACGCCTTTACAAATGTGAGCCATTTTGATGGCTCCCACTTTTTTTTTTTTTTTTTTTTTTTTTTTTTTTTGCCTTTTTGAGACAGGGTCTTCCCTGTAAGTCTCCAGCTGCCTGGAACTCACTCTGTCGACCAGGCTGGCCTTGAAATCACAAAGATCCGCCTGCCTCTGCCTCCCGAGTGCTAGGATTAAGGTCTGCGCCACCACGCCCGGCTCACTTTTTTTTTTAAGGCAGGACCTTGAACTTGCCTCAGCTATTCTCTTGTTCCAAACCCTTGGGGGCTGGGATTAGAACACCAACCACACCTTCTTTTTAAAAACAGTTATTTATCACTGGGCGTGGTTTCGCACGCCTTTAATCCTAGCGCTCGGGAGGCAAAAGCAGGTGAATCTTTGTGAGTTCAAGGCCAGCCTGGTCTACAGAGTTCCAGGCCAGCTGGGGCTACAGGGAGACCCTGTCTTGAAAAGACCAAAAAAAAAAAAAAAGAAAAAAACTCACAGTTATTTATCTATTTACTTAGGTTTTTGTTTTTGTCTTTTTAAGACAGGGTCTCCCTGTAGCCCCAACTGTCCTGTAATTCACTGTGTAGACCAGGCTGGCCTTGAACTCACAGAGACAAGCCTGCCTCTGCCTCCGAATGCTAGGATTAAAGGTATATGCCACCACCCCCTGATTATTTATTTATTCACTGGGTTAGGGAGCAGGGAGAGGGTGTGTGTAGGTGGAAATAAAAAGACACGTGGAATGCGGGGTATCAGACTCAGGTGGTCAGGCTGGGCAGCAAGCACCTTTACCTGCTGAGCCATCTCACCCCCTGCTTTTTATTTGGGTTTTGGGTGATCTACGTGTCTCAGCCCCATCTCTATCCATCCTGGAAGCCATACTGTGTGCAATTCTGTGTAGGACCTGTGTCCCTTCTGAGCTGCCTCTGCTCTAGTCTCGAAAGGTCTTTCAGCCACCTGAGATCTCTGTCTCTGCATTCACAGAGGTCCTGGGCCTACGTCAAGAAATGCAAAAACAACATGCGTCCAAATCGGGCCTTGGTGGCTCAGCTGCTGGAGTGGGAGAAGAGTATTCATGGAGACTATATCACAGACATTTCGGACCCCATCTACTGAGTTTTGCCTTGGCTCAGCTATGGGAGCTCAGGAAGCTTGCTTGGGAGTTTGGGGGGTTGGAGGCCAGAGTCTCTACTTGGTTGGTTTGGAGAAGGAAAGCCTTTCTGCTGAAGTTTCATGTCAGCTCTGTGTACTGGTGATTGTTACTTTATTTTAAAATTTTATTTACATTATTTGTTTGTTTTGTTTGTTTATTTGTATGTATGGTCTCACTACGTAGCCTGGCTGGTCTGGAATTCACTGCGTAGACCAGGCTGGCATCAAACTCATAGAAATCTGCCCGCCTCTGCCTCCTGAGTGCTGGGTTTAAAGGCATGCTCCAATGAGCCCAGCACTCATTTTATTTTTGTGGGCTGGGGCTTGAACGTAGGGCCTCACCCATGCCAGGCAAGGACTCTACCATGGAGCTATACCCCCAGCCTTTTAGTTCTTGAGCCAGGGTCTCATCTAGTCTAGGCTTAATCCTGGCCCCTAGGTAGCTGAGGATGACTTTGAGTTCCTGAGCCTTCTGCCTGCACTTCTCCAATGGGTGGATCATGGTGTGCGCTCCACTCTGCTTTACCTGGTACTAGGGCTGGAACTCAGGGCTAGGCAAGCACTCTGCCCACCGAGCCACATCCCCAGCCCTTCAGTGCTTTTTCTAAGCCATGTAAGCTCTCCTTTTTTTTTTTTTTTGTCTTTTCGAGACAGGGTCCCCCTGTAGTCCAGCTGTCCTAGAACTCACTATGTAGACCAGACTGGCCTTGAACTCACAGAGATCCACCTGCCTCTGCTGAGATTAAAGGCATGGGCTACCATGCCCAGCTAGCCCTCCCTTTTAAATTATTTTATTATTTTTTATGTGTATGAATGTACTATCTGTATGTAGGATGGTGCACCCATGTCATGCTATGCCGCGGATGTCAGAAGAGGGCGTCAGATTCCCCTGGAACTGTTCTTAGCCACCATGTGGGTGTTGGGAATCGAACCCGGGTCCTCTGCAAGAGCAGTTGGTGCTCTTAACCACTGAGCTATCTCTCCAGCCCCTAGCCCTCTCTTTTATTTTTTTTAAATTATTTTTTTATTTGATTTTTTTTAGGTCTTTTTTTGTTTGTTTGTTTTGTTTTTGTTTTTGTCTTTTTGAAACAGGGTCTCCCTGTAGCCCCAGCTGTCCTGGAACTCACTCTGTAGACCAGGTTGGCCTTGAACTCACAAAGATCCGCCTGCCTCTGCCTCCCAAGTGCTAGGATTAAAGGCGTGCGCCACCACGCCCAGCTTACTTGATTTTTTTTAAACAATAGGTAATAAGTAATGAATATAAGCATCCTTCATGTAAAACCAATTTGCAAGCAGCTATGCCCAAACCCACACAGCCCAAGGCTCTCACCATCCAACTGGAGAGGCTTGTATGTACAGTCATGTTGATCAAATAAGTGTCCAGTGTATATTGCTGTAGTCTCACAATTCACCCCAATCGCAGCCCTTACATTCTACTATGCCCCCTCTTCCGCAGATTGTTCCCTAGGCTTTAGGAAAGGGGCACAAGTGGGCGAGAAGCAAATCAGTCTACTTTCTCTGGAAATGTCGTTTTGGACTCTGATCAGCTCAGGCTGTTTCCCTTCGTGGATTGGCAGTTTATCCAGGAATAACCTTTCGATCCTACTAATGAAGCACAAGCAATTAGATATACTGGCATTTAAATAGTACTAATTGGGGCTGGAGAGATGGCCTAGCGGTTAAGAGCGCCGACCGCTCTTACAGAGGACCCAGGTTCGATCCCCAGCACCCACATGGTGGCCGAGAACCATCTGAAACTCCAATTCCAGGAGAACTCCAGTTCCAGGGGAATCCGAGACCCTCTTCTGACCTCCGTGGCATTGCACGACACTGGTGCACAGACTTGCATGCAGACAGTACATTCATACACATACAGAAATAAATAAAATTTAAAAAAAATTAAAAAAAATAAACAGTACTAATTATTATGGTAGGTTACATTGGTATAGACACAGATGTTTGGATGGTATGCTAATCCATGAACTATAGTTTTTCTGTAAAAGATGACAAGGTCTTACTGTTAGCCCTCCCTTTTAAAAGATGGAGTTTTATTATTGCCCTGGCTAACCTCAAAATTGACACCTCCCCACTTCCATGTGACTGCCATTACAGGTGTGTTCCATCATGACTGGCCCCTCAAGAAGCCAGGTTCCTGGGGGCCCCTGGACCATCTGGACTGGAATGTCTCTGGCTGCTAAAGCAGCTGTCACATTGGTGACCTGCACCTTTCAGAGGTTATGTCAGTGCACGTGTTTGTGTATGTGTGTGCGTGTGTTCACAGGTGTGTGTGTGTGCGTGTTCACAGGTGTGGGGGGTGTCTTAATGGGTGTGGGTGTGTGCATGTGGACCCTCAAAGATGCTTTGTGCTGGTCCATGGGGTGGTGTTACAAATGCCCATCCAAGGGCAGATCCCCCAGCCCTGAGATGTCAGGCCCAGCCTGGGCCCAGGCTCCAGAGCTCCCAGAAGCTCTTGGGATAAGTCTTTGCCTTATCTTC
The DNA here is from genome assembly GCA_009823505.1 of Rhizomys pruinosus. Classification (NCBI taxonomy): domain Eukaryota; kingdom Metazoa; phylum Chordata; class Mammalia; order Rodentia; family Spalacidae; genus Rhizomys; species Rhizomys pruinosus. Next base: position 437,662 of record VZQC01012424.1, read on the forward strand.
AGAGCTGGCCCTCTGGTCACCTCTTAATCAGTGGATATAGATTCTCTTTCAGCCCCCAATTCATTACAAAGGAGACACACTCAGTCCTCTCACTACCACTTGTAGGTTTCTAGAAATTCTACAGGTCTTTTTTTTTTGAGACAGGGTCTCCTGTATCCCAGGCTGTCCTCAAACCTGGCACATATGTAGCTGAGGATGACCTTGAACTTTTTTTGTTTGGTTTTTTTGAGATGGGTCTCCCTGTAGCCCTAGGCTGTCCTGGAACTGCTGTGTATCCCAGACTGGTCTTGAACTCACAGAGATCCCTGCCTCTGCCTCCGGAGTGCTGGAGTTAAAGATGTGTGTCACTACGCCTGGCTGACCTTGAACTTATTTTTGGGGGGTGAGGGGTCTCCCTTTATCTCAGCAGACCTAGAACTCCCTTTGTAGACCAGGCTGGCCTTGAACTTACAGAGATCCTCCTGTCTCTGCCTCCCAAGTGCTAAAATTAAAGGTGTGTGCCACCACGCCTGACCTTGAACTTCTAATCCTTCTGCCTCTACCTCCTGAGTGCTGGGAATAGAGGCATGCACCCGATTTATGCAGTGTTAGGGATCAAACTAAGGGCATCCTGAATGCTGGATGTTATACCAGCTGAGCCACATCCCCAAACACCAGAACGTGCACAAGTCTTCATTTAATTATTTTTTTCCTGAGCCAGGGTGGGGGTGGCTTACGTCTTTAATCCCAACATTCAGGAGGCCGAGGCAAGCAGATCTCTGTGAGTTTGAGGCCAGCTTGGTCTACATGGCAAATTCCAGGCCAGCTGGAGCTACAGAGAGGCCATGACTCAAGAAAACCCCAAGCCAAAAAAAAAAAAGTTTTTTTTTCTATTATATATAGACACACACACACACACATATACACACATCTATTATCTAATCTGTCCATTGAGAGAGAGAGAGAGAGAGAGAGAGAGAGAGAGAGAGAGAGAGAGGTTCCATGCTACAGCGCTTGTGTGGAGAACAGAGGACAACTTGCAGGAATCAGTTCTCTCCTACTGTGTGGGTCCTGAGGATTGAACTCAGGTCTTCGGCCTTGGCAGCAAGAACCTTTACCCGCTGAGTCATCTCACAGACCCAAATTCACAAGTCTTAAAAGGAGCTGTCCAAATGCACTTCCCCAGGCCTGGCAGCAATCACAGAGCGACCTGGAGGGGTGCCTGTTAAGGGACTGGTAGGGAGTGTAGCGTGTCTGTCCTTCATTCCCAGCTACCGCTTGGGTGAGGCTGGGATGAGAGCTGACCGCCACTCCGCCTCCTAGAACTTCCCCCAGAGGGAAATGGGAATGGAGTAGACAGAGGGGAAATAGAGGTGGATGGGTGAGTGGGCGTCTCTTGTTGATGGTGGCTGTGAACTTCTGATCCTCCTGCCTCCACATCCTGAGTGGGGGTGGATTGAGCTTGGGGTAGTTCTACACAGACAAGGAGCTCAGAGTCCTGTCCTCAAAGAGGCGCAGGTTCCCAACAACAAAAAGTATTGGAAGCGTTTGGCATGGTGATGCAATCCTTTAATCCCAGCACTCCAAAGATGAATTTGGGGCCAGCCTGGTTTACATAGCGAGTTCCAGACCAGCCAGGGCTACAGAGTTAGATTCTTTCTCCAAAAAAAGTGCTGGAAACCCGTGCCGCCTTGGTCTGCCCATGGTCCAAGGCTTTGCACCACAAGGGGAGCATCGCGGGTGGAGCCCAGGCCAGGGGTTGTCTGTGTGCATTCCAGGATGATCCCCACCCCAGTCCGCAAGCCGGGAGACGCCCTGCAGCCACGTGGCCCCGCCCAGTCCCCGCCCTGGGCTCCAATTGGTTGCTCTCGGGGGCGGGGCCCGCGCGCGGCCTACGCCAGGCCTTTTCCCGTTGGCAGCAGCGGCTGCGTGAGCCCGGAAGCGGACGGGGGCGGTGGCGGAGGCTCCTCCGGCCGGTCGGGTTGTGGCTCCGTCCTCTCCACTCGTGGATCCCTGCGGCCCGTGGCGTGGCCAGAGCCATGCAGCCCCCGCCCCCGGACCCGCTGGGCGACTGTCTGCGCAACTGGGAGGATCTGCAGCAGGACTTCCAAGGCATCCAGGTGAGCGTCCCTGCGGCTGCCCAATGGCCCTTGCCTCGTGTCTCTGGCTCAGGGTCAAGGTTCGGCAAGTCCCGGGTCAGTCCGAGGGGAGCTCGGAGGGGTCAGGGGTCGGGGGTCCCGAGTACTCTTGCATGTTGGAGGTCAGTCCCTATTGCCCGCGCGTCCACTGCGCCCTTGGATGGGATCCCACTGCACTGAGCCATCTCGGCTTTCCTCAATGGCCTTGAAGAGAAGCCAGGACTCCTCGTTTGTTTCTCCCTCTGCACCCCGACCCCACCTCGAACCCCGTCCTCTTTCTGGAGAGCAGTCACCCAAGGCAGAGTCAGCCTGGCCCAAGCATTTGGATCAGTTACCCTCCAAAGGTGCCTGGGGGCCAGCCTCACCCACACCCTCAGGGGAGCAAGCTTGGGCAAAATCCAGGCCTGGATCCGGGAGTCCGTCCCGGTAAGGGACGTGAGGGGGCTTGACCCGGTCTCATGTAGGGAGAGTGGGCGGGGCCGGAGTCTACGGGGGACATTCAGGGTTGGTAGGAATTAGGAGTCTGTTTCTCCGGCTATTGGACCATTCTGTCCCAGTGCATGAGAGAAGAAAGCTACTGGCCTCTTCTAAGTAGAGGGTAGTGGCTGTTCCCTGGGTGGAGATGGCAGATGCTAGAGGTGGCAGATGCTAGAGCTGGAGCCAGAGCTAGGCAAAAGAAAACAAGACTTAGAAAGTGGAGCCTGGGGGCTGGAGAGATGGCTCAGCTGTTAAGAGCACTGGCTGTTATTGCAGAGGCCCCGGGTTCAATTCCCAGCACCTACATGGTGGCTAACAATGGTCCTTGACTCCAGTTCCAGGGGGATCCAACACCCTCTTCTGACCTCCTTGGGCACTGCATGACATGGGTGTATTTACATACATGCAGGCAGCACACTCATACATATAAAATAAAAATAAAATTTTAAAATAAAGAAAGAAAGTGGAGCCTGGCCCACATGGTATTACATCAGACCTGTGCCTCTGCTGGGTTTTGTCCAGCCTCTGAGTGTCTCCTCCTAAGCCACTGCTCCCTTCCCAGAACTCCCTGGAGCCTCAGGCAGCCCCAAGTCTTACGGTCTGTCTTGCCACAACCCCTGCCTTGATTTCTCCACCCTGCTCCTTGCCCCGTCTTTAAGTTCTGACTTGTGAAGTTCACCTACCAGGGCAAAGCTTGGGGAAGCTTTGGGCCAAAGGTGCCTGGAGTAGGAGAGGGGAGAGGAGGGGACTGGCCCCTGGGCAGGAACTTGGTGACCTTTAACCTGATAGGAAGCCTCAGGACTGCCTGGGTAGAAGGCGTCGTGGAGAATCCTCGGCTGCTCAGTTCCTGCAGACTGGGAAGGTAGGGAAATGGGGACGGAAGGGATAGGTCCAGGCAGCCTTTTTGGTCTAGACCTGCAGGGTCTGGATCCCAGGTTCAGGTGGGACAGAGGATCGAAGCAGAGCTGGATGGAGACCTCTGGCTTGTATGGTGGAGGGCTGAGCTTGCCCGAAGAGTACGCAAACACCTGAGCCCGCTCACACGGTCTCCATTCCGTGCTAGGAAACACACCGGCTGTATCGTCTGAAATTAGAGGAGCTGACCAAACTGCAGAGCAACTGCACCAGCTCCATCACCAGGCAGAAGAAGCGGCTCCAGGAGCTGGCCTTGGTGCTGAGAAAGTGAGGGGTCAGGGTGGCCTCCAGCGGGGGTGGGGGTGCGGATGGGCTGGAGAGCGATGACTCGAGGTCACCCTGACACGGCTCTTCCCATCTCCCACTCCCCTGGGCCTTATTCATCCCTCTGCCCCAAGGATTCCTGTGGGACTTGGGCTCACCCCCTGCTCTGATTCCCCCACAGATGCAAACCCTCCCTTCCACCCGAGGTCTCGGAGGCTGCTCAGGAGCTGGAGAATCAGATGAAAGACCGCCAAGGACACTTCTTTGATATGGAAGCCTATTTGCCCAAGAAAAATGGGTGAGTCCCTCTCACCTTCAGCCCAGCGATGTGAAACCCTATCCTCTCTTGGTCAGTCAAGGTGCCCAGGACTGACAGCTCGTGCTATAATGGGAAAGTTTAGAGAATTGTGGGCATGGTAAAGGGCACCTGACCCCACAAAGCAAGACACAGCTTAGCCTGGGGTATGCCTAGGCCACCTTGAGAGATAGAGAGTGGGCTAGTGAATGCCTGTGATCCCAACACTCTAGAGGCCAAAGCAGGAGGGTTGAGAGTTCAAGATCACTTTTGGCTGTCTAGTGAGTTCAAGATTAACTTAGGTTATTGTAGTTTGAGGGTAGCCTGGCTGCATAGGGAGATACTGTCTGAAGAAATAAAACTGGGCCTGGTGAGAAGACTCGGTGGCCAAGGGAGCTTGCCACCAATCTGATGACCTGAGTTTGATTCTCCCAGCCCACCATGGTGGAAGGAGAGAATTGACTCCAGCAGGTTGTCCTCTGACTGCTACATGTATGTTGGGGACCTGTGTACCCAATTCCATAGCGTTAAAAAAAAAAAAAGCCGGGCATGGTGGTACACATCTTTAATCCCAGCAGGTGGATCTTTGTGAGAGTGAGGCCATCCTGGTCTACATAAGATAAATAGCAAATTTGACGCCAGCAGGGGTTACCGGGAACCCTATCTCGAAAAACAATAAAAAATAACAGCAAGAAATAAAAATCCCACCAAGAATGGATGGGGGGGTGCTGGAGAGATGACCTAGCAGTTAAGAGCACCGACTGCTCTTGCAGAGGACCCGGGTTCGATCCCCAGCACCCACATGGTGGCTGAGAACCATCTTTAACTCCAATTCCAGGAGAACTCCAGTTCCAGGGGAATCTGACGCCCTCTTCTGACCTCCGTGGCATTGCATGACACGGGTGCACAGACCTGCATGCAGACAGTACACTCATACACATAAAATTAAAAAAAGAGAATGGGTTGGGGATGTAACTCATTTGCTAGACACCTGCCTAGCACACACGAAGCCCTGGGTTCCATCCCCAGCGCTGCATAGAGTCTGGGGTGGTGGTGCACACCTGTGATCTCAGTACTCGGGGAACGGAGGCAGGAGGATCAGAAGTCGATGGTCATCCTCGGCTACGTAGGGAGTTCCAGGCCAGCCTGGACTACACGAGACACTGTCCAGAGACAGAAAGAGGTATGGGCCTGGCTGTCAGAGAGGCTAGGGCTGAATGTTGGGATTGGTTCAGTAAGAGAAGTGTTTTCTGGAAGTCAAAAGGCCTGGGTGGAACGGAAGGAAGTAGACGTTGATCTTCTAGTTGGAGTACAAGCTGAAGAGGGGATAGCCAGGATAGCATGGCTCTCAGGGAGCTTGGAGAGAGCTCACCTGTGTAGTTCCTGGAGACGTGCGGTTGGGAGCAAGACTGGGGAGAAGAGGTGGCTGAGGAGCTGGGCAGAGGCTGCTGGCGGAGGAGCCCAGTGCAGGGCTTGTGAGCTGATTTGAGCAGCCATACTACTGGGGACAGGATGAGGAGGTGACCCCAGGAATCCAGAGGCCAAGGCATGAACTCAAAGTCATCTTTGGCTACACAGTGAAGTCAGGTCTAGCTCAGGTTACATAGTTTGAGGACAGCTTGGGCTACATGGCCAGACCCTATCTCAGAAAACCAAACCAAGGCCTAGGGGTGTAGCTTACTTGGTAGAATGCTTTTCCTAGTGTGGTTGCAGCACTCTGTCCTTCTTCTGTCTGGGGTCCCCAGCCCTGTGTCTCCGTGTCTCAGAACCCCTGGAACTGGAGTTACAGATAATTATCAGCCACCATGTGGTGCTGGGAACCGAACCTGGGCTGGGTCCTCCGTGAGAGCAGCCAGGGCTTTTTTTTTTTTTTTTTTTTTTCTGTCTGGGGTCCCCAGCCCTGTGTCTCCGTGTCTCAGAACCCCTGGAACTGGAGTTACAGATATTATCAGCCCAACCATGTGGTGCTGGGAACCGAACCTGGCTGGGTCCTCTCGTGAGAGCAGCCCAGGGCTTTTTTNTTTTTTTTTTTTTTTTGTCCTTTTGAGACAGGGTCTCCCTTTAGTCCCAGCTGGCCTGGAGCTCACTATGTAGACCAGGCTGGCCTTGAGCTCACAGAGATCTGTCTGCCTCTGCCTCCTGAGTCCTGGAATTAAAGGCATGTCGCCACCTGGCAACAGCCAGTACTCTTCAGGCCCCTAGAGCCTGGGTTCTGAAGGGAGGCTTTTGAGGGGGCACCACTGCTGTGTGACAACGTGTAGGGTGGAGCTTCTTGGGGTTGAGAAAGCAGGAATCATGGATAGGGACAGATGATGACCACCCACCCAGACAGTCCCCTGGAGGAGTGACCTGGGGTTTGGGGATGGATTACTATGGGAGTAGGATAGCCAGGGCTCTCAAGGTACCAAAGTGGGGAGACTCCAGGCAAAATGTCACAGGCTGGGGACACTTCCACCAGGGATAGGATTTGGGGGCAAGCAGGGAGAGAGGCAGGGTGCCACATGGTGTTGGTGCTGTGGTATCCACAGCATTGGGACTGTATATCTACACCATGGAGAAGATAGCAAGCTGGTGGGGTTGGAGCAGCATGCTTGGCAGTGCTGGTTCCCATCACTCAGGGCTGCTTCTGTCTCTTAGGTTGTACCTGAGCCTGGTTCTGGGAAACGTCAACGTGACGCTCTTAAGCAAGCAGGCTAAGTATGTGATTGTCTCTGAAAGTACTGGGTCTCACCAGGTCCCCCCATCCCTGCCCTGACTTTCCTTGGCTTGGTCTTGGGGTTTGGGGGCTGCTCTACCACACTGGATAGTGGTGAGGAAAGGCCTGACTGCCCAGCCCTGCCCACGTGTGAGGTGAGCACCCTCCTCCCACCCAAGGTTTGCTTACAAAGATGAGTATGAGAAGTTCAAACTCTACCTCACCATCATCCTCATCGTCATCTCCTTCACCTGCCGCTTCCTGCTCAACTCCAGGTGGGTGTAGGGACAGGGACAGGATGGCAGGATAGGAGGACCCCACCCTGCACCCTTCCAGGCTGGACCAACCATCTTTGTGCCCCCCCACACACACCAGGGTGACAGATGCAGCCTTCAACTTCCTGCTGGTCTGGTATTACTGCACACTGACCATCCGAGAAAGCATCCTTATCAATAATGGTTCTAGGTGCGCAGGTGTGGCCAGGTGGGGCGTGCTGCAGGTGGGAAGTGGGGTGGCAGAGGAGGTAGGAACTGGGTTCTGCATCCCAGGAGTTTGCTGTGCTACCCTCTTCCAGAATCAAAGGCTGGTGGGTTTTCCATCACTATGTGTCTACCTTCCTGTCTGGAGTCATGCTGACCTGGTGAGTGACCAAGTGACCATGACCTTGGCTGGCCAGGGCAGTGTGAAAAGATGGAGGAGACTAAGTCTCCTTAGCTCCTTACAATCCCTCTGCTTTCTGCCCAAATTTTCAGGCCTGATGGTCTCATGTACCAGAAGTTCAGGAACCAGTTCCTGTCTTTCTCCATGTACCAGAGTGAGTGTCCCCTTGGTCCCTGGTTTGAGAGAGGATGGGGGCGGGGGTGGGTGGGAGAGACAAGTTGTGGCCCAGAGTGGGTCTAACACACCCACTGTCTGGCCACTCAGGCTTTGTACAGTTTCTGCAGTATTATTACCAAAGTGGCTGTCTATACCGCCTGCGTGCCCTGGGCGAACGGCACACCATGGATCTCACCGTGGGTGAGTCAGCTCATCTCCTGGGGCCACTGGGAAAAATATCCCCAAATGACCATATCCTGTCCCGTCCCTCCTGGTCACTGCCTCTGGCCCCCTTCCCTGCAGAGGGTTTCCAGTCCTGGATGTGGCGGGGCCTCACTTTCCTACTCCCTTTCCTCTTCTTCGGACAGGTAAGAAGTGCCTGGATGTCCCCGTCCACCCCTTGGTGTCCACTCGTGGCTCTGCCCTCAGGGCTCGAGCAGCCACCACATTTACTGAGCCAACTGTTCCTCTTTCAGTTCTGGCAGCTTTTCAATGCACTGACGTTGTTTAACCTGGCCCAGGACCCCGAGTGCAAAGAGTGGCAGGTGAGCTGGGGGCCTGCTAGGTCCCGTGCCTGCAAGGTCCCGTGCCTGCAAGGTCCCGTGCCTGCAAGGACGCCTTCAAGGTCCCGTGCCAACCCCGTCCTGACACGGGCACTCTCCACCCCTCGCAGGTGCTCATGTGTGGCTTCCCCTTCCTCCTCCTCTTCCTCGGCAACTTCTTTACCACCCTCCGGGTTGTGCACCAGAAGTTCCACAGCCAGCAGCACGGGAGCAAGAAGGACTAAGCTAGATGCACTGGCCAGCCCCAAAGGGGCCTCTGAAGACCTGTGTGCCGAGTGGGGCGGAGGTTGGGGCGCCCTGGAGTATATGGGGGAGTACCTCCTTTTGTGCCCTGTGGGCTCCGTGGGCCCTGAGGAAGGCCTGGGCCTGGAGCCTAGCTGTCAGGATTTGGGCTCTGGGCCTCAATAAAGCAAAATATGGAGGAGACTCCTGGTGGTTATTGTGGGTTGGGACCCCCAGCATGGCGCTGATTCTGTGTGGAGAAGGCTCCTGGTCTCAGAGGGCGGAGGGTGGTCTGAGTGACGCAGATCCCCAGAGGGGCTCCAGACCAGCTCAAGGAATACAGTCCAGCCAGATACAGAAAACGACTTTATTCCAAGGGCCAGAGGTCATTTAAAATTATTTACACTCATCCAAAAATCACATGGCAGGGGATGTGTCCCAGCTCAGTGGAGAGAAAGGCCCCTTCTATCCAGCTGCCAGGGCCTGAGGCATCAATCACCCAAGTGGGTGGGCTGGTCTCCCTCACCATGCACCGAGGCCTGCTGCCTACTGCAGTAGACCTAGCCTAGTCTGGGGCCTGGGCATCACTCAAACACAGAGGAGTAAGTCCCTGGGCCTCCCTGTGGTAGGCTAGGCAGGAACCATCTGAGGTGGAGGTTGGCAGAAGGGCACTCAGGACGTGATCACAGGGAATGAGGACTGGGAGGGGGCGGCTCCTAGCTCCACACGTCCAGTGAGTAGCGGCCCTTGGTCATCAGCTTCTTCACATAGTCCACAGCCTGGGCATGCTCCATGGATCCAAACTCGGCCACAATGTCGTAGAAGGTGTTCTGCACATCCTTGGCCATGTTCCGAGCATCCCTACATGCAGGAAGGTTGTGATGACGGGCGTACCAGAGGTCACCCTGAGGTGCACAGTGTGTCCCTGATGTCCCTACTCACCCACAGACGTAGATGTGGGCACCCTCCTCGTGGATCAGCTTCCACAGGTGTTCTCTGTCCCTCTTCAGCAAGTGCTGCACATAGACCTGGAGTGCGGCAGGAGGGAGACGGGTGAGGAGGGTCTGGGCTCCACCACCCCCGTCAGTGAAGCCCACCTCTTCATGGGGCAGCCTGCCCAGCCCAGCTTCCTGTCAGTCAGTGAAGCCCACCTCTTGATGGGGCAGTCTGCCCAGCCCGGCTTCCTATAGTCAGTGAAGCCCACCTCTTGATGGGGCAGCCTGCCCGGCCCGGCTTCCTGTCAGTCAATGAAGCCCACCTCTTGATGGGGCAGTCTGCCCAGCCCGGCTTCCTATAGTCAGTGAAGCCCACCTCTTGACGGGGCAGCCTGCCCGGCCCAGCTTCCTGTCAGTCAGTGAAGCCCACCTCTTGATGGGGCAGCCTGCCTGGCCCGGCTTCCTGTCAGTCAGTGAAGCCCACCTCTTGACGGGGCAGCCTGCCCGGCCCGGCTTCCTGTCAGTCAGTGAAGCCCACCTCTTGACGGGGCAGCCTGCCCGGCCCAGCTTCCTGTCAGTGAAGCCCACCTCACCTTATGGGCCTGCTCTCGGGAAAAGGCCACATTGAGCTGCGTGAGGGCGCCATCCTTGTGGAACTGAGCCAGCTCCTCGCGGTACAGGTAATCCTCATCGGAGCGCCGGCAGCCATAGTAGAGCAGCGTCTCTCCAACCTCTTTGCCTGGCAGAGAGAGGCCGGAGTGAAGGAGGCCCCTGACGCATCCCAGATGACCGCGAACGAGGACCCCACACTACCTTGCTCCCGCAGCCAGGCCCGCTCCTGGATGAAGCCCATGAACGGGGCGATCCCCGTGCCAGGGCCCACCATGATGACAGGGGTGGTCGACTTGAAAGGCAGGCGGAACTGGGATTTGCGTACAAACATGGGCACCAGGGCCCGCCGCCCGTTCTCCCTGGCTGGCTCCTTGGTCCGCAGCCAGCTGGTGGCCACCCCCTTGTTCACACGGCCAGACTTGGCTTCATACTCCACAGCTACGGCACAGATGTGCACAGAGTTGGGGTGGACCTGGAGGAAGGGCTGGTGTGAGCCGGGCCCCAGCCTCAGGGAGCCCCCTCTCAGAAGCTTTCCTCCTGAGCAGAGATGGCGCCCTCACCTTGGAGGACGAGGCGATGGAATAGTAGCGGGCCTGCAGCCGTGGCAGCAGCTCGCACAAGTGGTCGATGGGCGGCCGCAGGGAAGGGTAGTCTTGGAGGATGGCCAGGATGTGTCTCCGGGCCTCCACCACCCAGCTCAGGTACAGCTCCTGAGGAGACATGGAAGGAAGGTGTGGCGGCCTGGGGGTGATGCCAAAGCTGGTGAGGTGGGATGCAGAGGCAGAAGACACACAGGCTCACCTTGCCCTCGCCCGAGGAGGACGCCATCTTGCGCAGGTGCTCCTGCTCTGAGGGCTCTGAGGCATACTGTGCCAACTCATAGAGCACATTGGTGCGTGGAGGGTTGGTGATGTCCAGGTAGTAGGTGAGGGCCGTGCGGTAGGAGGTGGGGCAGGGGAATGGATGCTTCTTGTTAGATTCCTCTGCAGCAGGGAAAGCGGGACAAGGGTGAGGGGGTCACCCCCTGGGGTAAAGTGGGGCATCACAGTCATGGAACGTGGGGATACCCCAGGCTTGTACGGCAGGAAGCAGGCACCCCAACCTGCTTTCTCTGTCCGTCTTTCTGCCAGGCTTGAACTTCAGGCCAGACAGGAAGTGCCTGTCAGGGGGATCTAGGAAGTGCCGTCTTAGAGAAAGCGTGGCAGGTGTGTGGGGCAAGACTACCCTGGCAGAAGCTAGCTGCCTTCTCCTGGTCCATGTGTTCCAGCCAGGAATTCAGGGGTGGTGAGTGCCTGGGTTCGAAGTGGGAGGCCCTGGCACACAGCCACGCCTGTGGCTTCTTTGGGTCCTATGTTCCCTGGAAGGGTCCTGGTGGGCAGCAAGGGCTGCTGATCCCAGGCCTTGCGTTTACTAGTGAGGATGGAGGTCTAGGAGCCCTGCCTCCCCCAAATATGACGGGATGGGGGCCAGACTACAGAGCCATGCAAGCAGCACATACAACGGGGGCATCTTGGGGCACAGGCCTCGGGCACCTGGGCTGCAGGCCAGAGAAGCAAGCTCAACCTTCAGGCCTGGCCAAGGATTTTGATTCCAGAACTCACCATCCAGATTGTTGAGAGACATGACAACATCCAGGTCAGCCCCCAGGATCTCCCCGATCTGGTTGACCAGGGCTGAGTCGTTGGCTGGGTACACGGCCACGTGATCTCCAGATTCATACCTAGAGGGAAGCGTGAGGCTTAGGGGAAAGGGAGCAGACAGGTCCGCAGCAGCCTTGTCTGGGGGGAGGGAGGTGAGGGGCAGCAAGTACCTGATCTTCGAGTCTGAGATGTCCAACTCCAAGTGCATGAGATGGCGCTCGGTGCCCTGGTTCAGCTTCCGGTTGGTGGTGACAGCAGCAAGGAATGGATTCTTGGCGTCGAAGGGGCTGGGTGGGGAGAAAGGAGCTCGGTGAGTGCGTCTGTGACCGGGGTCCTGGTTGCCGGGTCCTCTGTTGGACTGAACACGAGGGCAAGAGCCAGCCAGGGCCTCTGAGCCTCCAAGTGCCGCAAGGGAACCAAACCAACTTTATAACAAGGGCTCTCCTAGCCCTGTCAGTGCAGCCCAGTGGGCAGAGCCAGGGGACACAGACGGGAAACGAGGCTGGCCCTAAGAATGCAAAGCCCCTCAGCACTCTGTGGTCTCACTTTATACCTTTGAGTGTTTGGCCTGCATGTACGTAAGTGCACCTGCATGTGCAATGGCCACAGAGGCTGGAAGAGGGCCCTGGGTCACTTGGAACTACAGTTATGGACAGTTGTTGGCCGCCACATGGTTGCTGGGACCTGAGCCCAGGTCCTCTGCCATGAGCAGCCAGTGCTCTTAAGCACTGAGCCACCTCTCCAAGCCTTATTACTATTTGAGACACGGTTTCATGTATCCCAGGCTTGCCTCAAATGGGCTAGTTGAGAATTTTTGATTTTGAGTTCTGATTATGAGTTTGTGGGTGTGCACCACCACTCCCAGATTATACATGTGTGTTAGTGAGCACTCTACCAACTGAGCTACATCCCCAGTCAAGTAGGTTCTTAAGAAATGAGCCTTTTTGTCAAAGTTCAAGCTGCTACTGCGGGGTTGGGCTGAGGCCGAGACATGGGAGTTCTGGGGACCACAGTCCTGCCAGCCCTGCTTTCCTCCTCTACTCACGGTTTCTGATTTTCATAGCTCTTCAGACGGCCCATCTCGCCCACGTACACCTTGGCAGCTTCAATATCTGTGTGGACCACAAGCTCGTACTGGCGAATACTGGGAGGGGAAACCAAGGCTGGGGTTAGCGCTGCAGGTGGGGGAGATGCTGCAGGGAGAGGAAGGGTTTGGAATATAATGTAGAGGGGACAGGGGTGAAAGGCCCGGACACCATGGTACGAGGCATGGGACCCTGTAGTATAATGTCGAGGGGACAGGGGTGAAAGGCCCAGACACCACGGTACGAGTCACAGGACCCTGCAGCATAATGTAGAGGGGTCAGGGGTGAAAGGCCCAGACACCACGGTACGAGGCACGGGACCCTGTAGCATAATGTAGAGGGGACAGGGGTGAAAGGCCCGGACACCATGGTATGAGGCACGGAACCCTGTAGCATAATGTAGAGGGGACAGGGGTGAAAGGCCCGGACACCATGGTACAAGGCATGGGACCCTGCAGCATAATGCAGAGGGCACAGGGGTGAAAGGCCCGGACACCACGGTACGAGGCATGGGACCCTGCAGCATAATGTAGAGGGGACAGGGGTGAAAGGCCCGGACACCATGTTACGAGGCATGGGACCCTGCAGCATAATGTAGAGGGGACAGGGGTGAAAGGCCCGGACACCACGGTACGAGGCACAGGACCCTGTAGCATAATGTAGAGGGGACAGGGGTGAAAGGCCTGGACACCATGGTACGAGGCATGGGACCCTGCAGCATAATGTAGAGGGGACAGGGGTGAAAGGCCCGGACACCATGGTACGAGGCACAGGACCCTGTAGTATAATGTAGAGGGGATGGGGTGAAAGGCCCGGACACCATGGTACGAGGCATGGGACCCTGTAGTATAATGTAGAGGGGACAGGGGTGAAAGGCCCGGACACCACGGTACGAGGCACAGGACCCTGCAGCATAATGCAGAGGGCACAGGGGTGAAAGGCCCAGACACCACGGTACGAGGCACGGGACCCTGCAGCATAATGTAGAGGGGACAGGGGTGAAAGGCCCGGACACCACGGTATGAGGCATGGGACCCTGTAGCATAATGTAGAGGGGACAGGGGTGAAAGGCCCGGACACCACGGTACGAGGCACAGGACCCTGTAGCATAATGTAGAGGGGACAGGGGTGAAAGGCCCGGACACCACGGTACAAGGCACAGTGTCACACCAACTCCAGTATCGCTTGCGTATGAGCTGTGACGAAAGTCATATTCGAGGCAGGTGGGGGAGCAAAGTCCTTCGGGGCCTGACCACCTGGAGGTCCCTGACAGAGTGCTCGGCCTTGACCATTTCCCGATATGCTCCTAAGATGTCACGCTTCCTTGGTGCTGGGCTTGGCATGCTGTCTTTCTTAGTTACAATATACTTTCTAAATACAACAAAGTCCTCTCTCAAGTTTAATTAAATGTTCCTTATAGACAAAGGACAGAGTTACCTAGATGTTCTGGGAGTTGGCAATAATAGCCAAATACCTCCCCCAGTTCTTGGCCATTCTTGGAGCAGGAACTTTCTGTAAATCTTAGTCAAATTAAATATAAAAATATTTTTGAGTACGACCCTCCTTTCTTAAAAGCTCTTGCAAAAATTCATTGGAAAAACAACATTACATTGGGTGATATCATAGACCAATTACAAAATAATAAATTGTTTGAAGAAAGTTCAAAATAGGATAATCAGGTAAAAATGATGTTTTATATCATGACTGTTACTGAGTAAAATGGGAATTCCAGTGGCAGTCGTGTATGACGGGAGGCATTATTTAATTAAAGGCAGATGGTGGGCTCCTCCTTTAAGAAAAAATAACATACAAAGGGTCCCTGATTCTCCCCCTCCTTTCACAGGAACATATAATGAATGGGAAGATAGATGGGTTAATATAGATGGGTAGTGGGTCTTTTACTATACTTTAAACTTCATGCAAAAATTGCTAAGAGCTAGGCCTCCTTGGCGCTTGTTAACCCCACAGCAAAAACAAACTATTATTAATTAAATATACAATAGTAAATGGTGGCATTGCACACACTGTACCAAAGCAAGACATGTTGAAAAATTGACTCCGGGTGCATTACAATTGGCCTGAGCATTTCCCTGGGAGACAAAAAAAGAAAACTTTAAGATCACAAAGTAAAGGTTATTTTAGTTATAAAGTAATAATAAAAAGAAAAGCCACAATCTCTCAGTTCAAAAAAGGTTTTGTTCCAAACTTGTGCCTGCAGTTTTGTGACCATTGTCTAAACTCAAAGATGTATTATGCTGTAATCTGCCAACCATGACCCATGACTATGTACTTTGATTAATGTATGAAAATTAAATTGTTAGTAACCTGTCCAGTAGTTCTGGAAAGTTTGCCAGCTTTCCTTGCTGTTTCTTCTTGAATTTACTATAAAATCACTGCCTTGAGCTCAATAAAATCGCTACAGATTCAGGAAAACTTCTCTTAGTTTTTCTTCTGTAAGCCGTTCACCGACCCTGTGTTTTTCCTGCCAAGAGGACCCTGGATACCCACGACCCCCGGAGGGCCAGTCGGTAGCAGTTGGCGCCCGAACAGGGACTCTTGGACAGGTAACCTTTTCTCTTTTCTCTCTTTCTTCCAGAACACAGGAAGGTTCTCGCCAGTGAGCCCGGATCTCACCGATAAAGGATCATCGGTTAAGTGCGAGTAATCATTGGAGTCTAAACAAGAAAATATGTTTCTTTCTGTTTTTAAACACATGCTGGCAGAAAAAGGATTAAAGGTTTCGAAAAAGACATTAAAAGATTTCTTAAACTTTATTAAAAAAGTTAGTCCTTGGTTTCCGGAGGAGGGCACTCTAACTCTACCAAATTGAAAAAAAATTTAAAAAAAAAATGAGAAAACATGTGGAAACACATGGTGAGGGGGAACTCCTAACTATGCATATCCGCTTCGGTTACAAATGAAAGAGCTGTTAACTAATAAATCAAACTTTGAGGGGCTTGTACATGAAACATCAAAAAATAAAGAACAGGAGAGTAGTGAAAGAAAGCCATTACAATCTCTCACCTCTACTGAGGGGGGATCAGGTCTATATCCCCCAATACCAAAACAAGATCAGGGATCAAAGACCAATTTTTTTGAGGGCGAGGGCGATTTTAATTCAAAAAGTAAAAATAAAAAATATGGACCTCCGGAGGACTGGAGTGACTGGGACGATTGTCCTTTTGCTAACCCTCCTCCTTCTGCTCCACCCTCATCGTCAGGATGGTCCTCAATCCCTCAGCCTCTCTGGCACTCAGGATGGATGCGTGCAGATTACACCCCTATGATGGCATTCCCTGTCAAAAAGGCTAGCGATAAAAACCAGAAAGGAAAGAAAAGGAAGTGGCCCCCGCTGGTTCCCACCGTCCCTTCAGGTTTTCATGGGGCTATGACAGAGGCAAAAAGGAATGGAGATTGTTCCTTTATTTTCCCAGTAAAAGAAGCTGATGGACAGCCTGTTTGGGAGCCCCTTCCTCTTAAGGTCTTAAAAGAATTACAATCAGCAGTAAAAGCCTCTGGGCCCACCGCACCATACACTATTCAGGTGTTGGAAATGGTGGCCAGTCATTGGTTAACTCCTGGCGACTGGCACCAAACTGCCAAGGCTACTTTAAGCCCAGGAGACTATGTATTGTGGAGGACTGAATATGAAGACAGATCTAAACAGACTATAACTCAATTTGTGAAAAAAAGAGGCCCTAAGCCAACTATGGATATGCTTTTAGGGACGGGAAATTATGCCACAAATCAGTTACAGGTAAAAATCCCCAGAGATATTCTAGAAGCAGTTACTACCAATGCTCTGGAATCTTGGAGAAAGTTGCCACCTCCTGAAACCAAGGGCTCTACTTTGTCAGGGATAAAACAAGGAAATAAAGAACCTTATCAGGAGTTTGTTTCTAGGCTTGAGGAAGCTATTCACAAAATGCTGCCACAATCAAAAGGGACAAATATTTTGCTTAAACAATTGGCATGGAAAAACGCCAATACTCTCTGTCAGGATCTTATAAGACCTGTCAAAAAAACAGGGACTTTACAGGACTATGTAAAGGCCTGTGTTGATGCCTCACCAGCAGTAGTTCAGGGTATGGCTTTTGCTGCAGCAATGAAGGGACAGACATACAGCACCTATGTGAAAAAGACTTATGGAGGAGGACAAGGATCCTCAGAACCCACATGCTTTAAATGTGGGGAAACAGGACATATGCAAAAGGCTTGCCCTAATGGGACAAAGGAGGGCAAGAAAGGGCCCCCTCCTGGGTTATGTCCCAGGTGCCAAAAAGGTAAACATTGGAAGAGTGAGTGTAGATCTAAGTTTCATAAGGATAAAACCCCTCTCATGGAGGACAAAAAAAAAAAAAAAAAAAAAGAAACAACAAACACTATCAAAGAACCTTTATCCCTTTATCTACTGCTGGTGGAAATGTAGACTGTCTAGACACCATAGAAAATTTGATGGTTCCTCAAAAACAAAAATTGTAGCCGGGCGTGGTGGTGCACACCTTTAATTCCATAATTCTGATTCTGTCNGTAGAGTAAAACAAGGAAATAAAGAACCTTATCAGGAGTTTGTTTCAGGCTTGAGGATGCTATTCACAAATGCTGCCACAATCAAAAGGGACAAATATTTTGCTTTAAACAATTGGCATGGAAAAACGCCAAACTCTCTGTCACGGACCTTCAATAAGCCCATCTCAAAAAACCAGGGCTATTTACAGGACTTATAGCCTGTAGATCACTACCAGCCATAGTGTCAGGTAGGCCTATGCTGAGACAATGAAAGGGACAGACATACACACCTATAGTGAAAAAGACTTAGGAGGAGGGACCAAGGATCCTCCAAACCACATCTTTTAAATGGTTGGGGAACCAGTACATATCACAAAGGGTCGTTGCCCTAAGTGACAAAGGACGGGTCAAAGAATTGCCCGCCTCCCTGGTCTAGTCCCAAGTGATGCCAAAAAGATTAAACAGTTGGTAAATGAGTCGTAAGATTAAGGTCTCAAATAATGGATATAATACCCCTCTCATTGAGTACAAATAAGAAACAAAAAAATACCAAAATAAAACTAAATTTGGGTCAGCCCCTCTCAGCCCCGCACAAAGAAAGGAATAAGGAGAGTTAAAAAAATCTCTGTGGGAGGAAATTTGAAACCCTGAAACTCCTAAATTAACTGTTTCATGGATCTTACCCGGACAACATCAAGGAAGTTGCAGTTGACTCACCTTGCTCTGTTTTCAGACATATTTTTCCTCTCAAACATATTGAATGGTGCGTTAGTCCCCACTTCCACAATTGGAACTCTGCCACGGGGGACTTTGTGGTTTAAATAATCGGTCGTAGCTTCAAATTATAAGGATAACAATTTTTAATTCTTTACCTGTTGCTGTGTGGACTCAATTTTTCTGTAAATAAAAATTTGTTAGACCTTTAAAAGAATGACAATTCAATTACAACAATAAAGCCAAAGAATAGCTTCACATGTATTCATTACTACCGTTATGTAAACTTGCCCAAATACCGATATATTTTTAAAACAAAACGAAAACAAAAAATCCAGTGGCCATTTTGGGCTCTTTCTGATGTGGTGCCTTGCTGGTCCCCAGGAATTTAAACCAAAGTCGACCGTGTTAAAACTATAAAAATAAATGCAAAGCGCTTACAAAGGTCTACTTAGATACTAGGAGCTAAATACCAGACTTACATAAGCAGGAAAAGATTGGCCGTCCTCCTGGCCTTCTCAAAATACCTTTTCCTCACTGACAGGACTGGGCTCAGTTTCTAATGTGGCTCAAAGTTCTCAACTCTTAAAGTGGGAACTTGATGGAAAAACAGGACTAATTCAACCTTATATTATTCCTTCCCTGCCCTTTTCCTTGTGGGGCAGAGACATTATGAGTGACATGGATCTTAAGTTAGTGACTTCAGACAACTTAAATGAACAGTGTTTTTCATAGGGGCCATTGGGAGCTTTTTATGTGCAGATAAAATAGATTAAAAATCTATTTTATGGCTTAACCAGTGGCCCCTGACAAAAAAAAAAATACAGGCTATTAAACAATTAATAGAAAAACAGCTCCAAAAAAGACATATAAAAAAAAGTAATAGTCCTTGAAACACCCCAATATTTGTTATTAAAAAAAAATTTAAAAAATGGAGACTATTACAAGATCTTAGAACTGTAAATGCTACTATAATTGATATGGGAGCCTTACAGCCAGGACTTCCGTCCCCGGTTGGGATCCCTAAAGGATGGGACATAATTATAATGGATTTACAAGACTGCTTTTTTACAATCCAATTACATCCAGAGGATTGTAAAAGATTTGCTTTTAGTGTACCATCAACAAATTTTAAAAGACCTTATAGAAAATACCAGTAAAAAGTTTTGCCTCAAAAAATAAAAAATAGCCCGACTTTATGTCAAAAATTTGTAGATCAAGCCTTATTAGCCACTAAAAAACAGTATCCTGATGCATATATTCTCCATTATATGGATAATATATTATTGACACATCCCTCAAATAATACTAATCAACAAATATTACAATTTACTTTACAACAATTAACCTTATTTGGATTGATGGTAACTCCAGATAAAGTACAAAAAAATAAGCCTTTAAGTTATTTGGGACAATATATTTATAATAATTATATTAGTAATCAAAAAATATCAATAAGACTTGATAAATTATGCACTTTAAATGATTTTCAAAAATTGTTAAAAAATATTAATTGGATCAGGCCTCATTTAAAAATTACTACCGGAGAGCTTAGCTCTTTGTTTCAAATTTTATATGGGGACTCAGATCCAAGGTCTCCCAAAAATATGACACCAGAGGCCTTACAGGCCCTAAGTAAGGTTGAGGCTCAACTTAATCAGGCTAAAGTAAAACAATTGTCCTATACAGACCCTTGGGACTTAGTAATTTTTTTTTTTTAATTTTTTTTTTTTTTTATTAATTTTATTTATTTCTGTATGTGTATGAATGTACTGTCTGCATGCAAGTCTGTGCACCCGTGTCGTGCAACGCCGCGGAGTTCAGAAGAGGGTCTCGGATTCCCCTGGAACTGGAGTTCTCCTGGAATTGGAGCTTCAGACGGTTCTCAGCCGCCATGTGGGTGCTGGGGATCGAACCCGGGTCCTCTGTAAGAGCGGTCGGCGCTCTTAACCGCTAGGCCATCCCTCCAGCCCCTGGAACTTAGTAATTTTTAAGACTCCATATACTCCCACAGGATGTTTATGGCAATCAAAAATATTAGAATGGGTACATTTACCACATGTACAGTAAAAAATGTTAGCATCTTATCCTTATATATGCTCCTTAATAATAACTAAAGGTAGACAAAGATCCAAAAAACTTTAAAAAAAATACACAATATTATAATTCCTTATAATAAAAAACAATTTAAAATATTATTAACAAAAAGTGAGGACTGGGGTATAGCCTTACAGGGCTTTACAGGATAAATTCAATATCATTATCCAAAACATCCTCTTATTAAGTTTTATAAGGAAACAGAAATAATTTTCCCATCTAAATACTCGCAGCAGCCTCTAGAGACAACTCTTTGTATTTTTACAGATGGGTCATCTAATGAAAAGTTTACAGTTTATGTACCAGATCGTGAGCCTCTAGTAGGACAGGTAAAGAAAAAACTCTCTACACAACAAACAGAAATAAAAACAGTAATTTTGGCTTTCCAAACTTATACAAAAAAGTTTAATCTTTTTACAGATTCAAAGTATGTGGTCAGTTTATTTCCGGCCATAGAGACAGCGTTGCTGTCTGGAAGTTCACACATTTTGCCTCAGCTACAGGCACTTCAAAAACTAATTAAAAATAAAACAAAAAAATTTTATAGAGGCCACATACGTGGACATTCTAATCTACCAGGACCCTTAAGTAAAAAAAATTATATGGCTGATGCTTTGACTAAAAGTTTGGTTATAAATGTAACAAAGACTCAAGAAAGTCATCATCTACATCATCAAAATGCATTAACATTAAAAAAAATGTTTAATATAACTAAAAAACAGGCTAGACAAATAGTTAAAAATTGTGGGACATGTCCTCCTGTTTACCATCCACAAAAAATGGGGGTCAACCCACGGGGACTTAAGGCCCTGGCCTCATGACAAATAGATATAACACACGTCCCTAAGTTTGGAAAACTTGCCTTTGTTCATGTGACTGTGGATACTTATTCTCATATGGTCTATGCATCTGCCAGAACTGGAGAAGCAGTTAAAGATATAATTCAACATTTAATTCAAAACTTTATGCTTATGGACATGCCACAAAAGTTAAAGACTGATAATGCTCCTACTTATACATCAAAGGCTTTGGCAACTTTCTTACAACAGTGAAAAATTGACCATGCCACAGGAATTCCTTATAATCCTCAAAAACAAACAATAATAAAAAAAAAACACATCAGGTTCTTAAAAATCAAATTATGAGACTTAAAACTACAAATTCCTATTTTCCTCCTCATCATTTGCTTAACCATGCTTTATTTGTCATAAATCATTTAAATACTGATTCAAAAAAAAACTCCCCTTCTATAAAACATTGGGGAGGACTTAAACAAAAACAACTCCCTTTGGTTTACTAAAAAGATCTTTTAACTGGGACCTAGAAAGGCCCCGATGTTTTAATTTCCTCTGGAAGGGGGTATGCATGTGTGTTCCCACAGGATGCCGACTCCCCCATCTGGATCCCAAACCGGCTCATCCACTCAACTCCTCACAAAGTGACAACAAAAACAAAAACAAAAACAAAAAAAAACGAAGGCCAAGCTACAAAAACTAACTCTAACTCCAAAAGTGATACCGACTTAAACTCAACTGAGACATCTGACAAAAAAAACAAAGGAGCTCGTGACCTCTCAACAAAAACCGCTGACGCCTGAGTTTATTTTTCTTGCTATTCTGTCTTTGATTGCAGCTCAGTCTACTGTCACATATAAAAAAAGTTATTGGGCATATATACCAAAACCCCCTCTAATTCATCCTGTGGGCTGGCTTGACCCAGATCATATAAAGGTATTAACTAATGATACAGATTTACTTAAAGAAATGCAGGACTATAATAAAAGACCAAATAGTTCTACTCTGTTAAATTTTAAAGGGAGATCAGACTCCCCTCCTATTTGCTTAACTTTATATGGCTACCCTCCTTTAGGGTGCCTGCCTGTAAATTATCGGATCTTTCTTACTGATTCACCTGATCCATCACCATCCGATAAAAAATTTAAACCAAGGTCCATTTAAAAATTACAAATAATGACTTTGGGATTTCATATTAATAATGAGACTTTTCAAAATGCTCCATTCATGCCGCTCCCCGTGTGTACTAAAAAATATAAAGACATAAATCAATTTTAAAATGGTAATTCTAATACTCATCCCCAACGGCTGTCTTGTGGATTTAAATATATACCTGCTTCAAAACATACCCCCAAAAAAACTAATTTAAAAATTTGGGATTTCTCTATCTCGTCAGGAGGTTATGATTATTCTCAATATTTTAAAAGACTAAGTGACATGGGTCTCATAAAATATAAAAATTATACAAATAAAAATAACACACAAAAATTACAAAGATGGTTTTCTCCAGAATATGTAGAACCAATTTGGGTTGCCAGGGACCCAATTAAAAATCTCACTGCCACTCATTATGATCTTTTTAGACTTGCACCAAGTGCCAACATAATATTACAGAAAAAACCCACTGATAAAGCTCTCATTCCCTTGGTTACCCATGCTTGTGTATCTTACCCTTTTGCTGTATTATTAGGATCCAGACTTCAAGTAAATATTGCTCATGTTGGTAATTCATATCTTATTAATTGTACTGCCTGTAAACTTACTAATTGTATTAACTCTGCTATGGATAAACAATATCCTGTAATGATTTTAGTAAAAAGACCACCATATGTAATACTTCCTGTTGACCTGCCACAGGATCCTTGGTATAAAAATACTACTTTATACACTTTAAAAACACTTAACGCTCTCTTAAAACCTAAAAAATTTATAGCTACTCTTATTTTGGGTATTACTGCTCTTATTACAATTTTAACTTCCTTTACACTTTCAACTACAACTTTGGTAAAAAAAAATACATACAACTCACTTTGTAAATAAAATAAACAAAAATATTTCAGTTACACTTACAAAACAATCCATTATAAATAAAAAACTAAAGTCAAAAATAAATGCTTTAAAAAAAGTGGTTTTGGCCCTTGGACAAAATATAACAAATATAAAAACCAAAATAAAAACCAGGTGTCATATTTCTTTTCAGTACATTTGTGTTACCCCCCTACCTTATAATACTTCACAACAATAAAAAAAAGTTAAAAATCACCTTCAAGGTGTTTAAAAAGATACTAATATTACCCATAATTTAAATAATTTACAAAAAGGCATCGCTGCTCTAAGTAAGGCTCATTTGGATAATGATAAATTAAAAGCTCTAACATCTGGCCTTAAGAGTGAAATTAAAGCCCTTAATCCATTAGATTGGACACAATATTTTATACTCATTGGAGTTGTATTACTTCTCTTTGTTATGACTGTACTCCTTTTTCCTTGCCTTTTCAAACTCATGCTAAGATCCATCCACTCGGTTAAGCGTAATCTGACGGAGCTACAGCTTAAAAACAAAAAACCAAAAACTGTCACACCAACTCCAGTGTTGCTTGCGTATGAGCTGTAACAAAAGTCATATTCGAGGCAGGCGGGGGAACAAAGTCCTTCGGGGCCTGACCCCCCTGGAGGTCCCTGACAGAGTGCTCGGCCTTGACCATTTCCCGATATGCTCCTAAGATGTCACGCTTCCTTGGTGCTGGGCTTGACATGCTGTCTTTCTTAGTTACAATATACTTTCTAAATACAACAAAGTCCTCTCTCAAGTTTAATTAAATGTTCCTTATAGACAAAGAACAAAGTTACCTAGATGTTCCGGGAGTTGACAATAATAGCCAAATACCTCCCCCAGTTCTTGGCCATTCTTGGAACAAAAACTTTCTGTAAATCTTAGTCAAATTAAATATAAAAAGATTTTTGAGTACGACCCTCCTTTCTTAAAAACTCTTACAAAAATTCATTAAAAAAACAACATTACATTGGGTAATATCATAAACCAATTACAAAATAATAAATTGTTTAAAAAAAGGTCAAAATAAGATAATCAGATAAAAATGATGTTTTATATCATGACTGTTACTGAGTAAAATGAAAATTCCAGTGACAGTTGTGTATAATGAGAGACATTATTTAATTAAAGACAAATGGTGGACTCCTCCTTTAAAAAAAAATAACATACAAAGGGTCCCTAATTCTCCCCCTCCTTTCACAGAAACATATAATAAATAAAAAGATAAATGGGTTAATATAAATGGGTAGTGGGTCTTTTACTATACTTTAAACTTCATACAAAAATTACTAAAAACTAGGCCTCCTTGGTGCTTGTTAACCCCACAAAAAAAACAAACTATTATTAATTAAATATACAATAGTAAATGGTGACATTACACACACTGTACCAAAACAAAACGTGTTTGCTGTAATCTGCCAACCATGACCCATGACTATATACTTTGATTAATGTATAAAAATTAAATTGTTAGTAACCTGTCCAGTAGTTCTGGAAAGTTTGCCAACTTTCCTTGCTGTTTCTTCTTAAATTTACTATAAAATCACTGCCTTGAACTCAATAAAATCGTTACAGATTCAAAAAAACTTCTCTTAGTTTTTCTTCTGTAAGCCGTTCACCGACCCTGTGTTTTTCCTGCCAAGAGAACCCTAGATACCCACGACCCCCGGAGGGCCAGTCGGTAACAGCACAGGACCCTGTAGAGGAACTCAAGTTGACCTGAGAGCCTGTGAGGGCTCCCGTACATGGGTGGGAAGCCAGTGTCCCACTGATGACAGTAAGGGACACGCCAGCCTGACTCCCCTCACTGTCAGCAAATTCTGAGCTCCTCTGCCTGGGAACAGAGCCCTCCCAAATCCTGTGACTGAGCGTCCCCCCACCTGGTCCTCCCTGTTCTCACAGAGCAGGCAGCCCAGCCTAGGCCCCAGCATGGCCTTCCACTTACCTTGACTCCTCCCCGGTGGCTTCTACTCCAAAGAACTCGCACACAGCTGGCCAGAACTGCTCCCTCCACGTGATGAAGTCCTCCTCTAGGCTGGGGGGAGGGAAATGTGAGCCAGGCGTCAGCAGCCCGCTCCCTCACGTGACTCCCGATCCTGCTCGAGGACGAGGACGGAGGGAGAAGGGTGGCCCACATGCCGGGCCTCGCGTGCCTGGGTGCAACACTCACTTTCCGTCATCGTCACCGAGGCCCAGCTCAAAGATGCGCTGGGCGCCAAGCTGCTCCAGCCGCTGGTCCACGTACTTGCCCATGGCATTGAAATGCTCATAGGTCTTGTTCCCAAGGCCGAACACCTGTGTGGACAGCAGGAGCAGCTCTATGGGTGGGCCTTCCCTTCCCAGTGGACCTGATGTCCTTGGGGTGGAAAGTTCCCTGCACTGGGAGCCTCTGGCACCACGTGCACTCAGGAATACCTGATGGCCTTGTTTAGGTAACTGCAGTCCATGGGAGCCTGCCTTCATAGCCAGCCTGGACTCTCCAGCCTTCCCCGCTTGGACACATCTCACTATACCTTCTGGCCTTCTATCACCAGTAACTAGTATCCCCTGGGCTCAGCTAGTGACATGGGAGAAGTTCTAGAAGGGTTGGGCCAGTAAAGGAGAAGGTCAAGCCCTCTGGTGGAAGCTATCTGCCCCCTAAAAACAGGGAAGAACAGAGAGAGAGGAGCACACATGCAGACCCCAGGGTTCTCGGGAGCTGCCGTGGGACCGCATGTGCCCATCGATGCTGCGGAGACTCACGGCAAACTTGACCCCACTGAGGTCCACGTCAGTCTCTTGCAGCCAGTCGTAGAAATCCTGGGCGTTGTCGGTGGGGTCGCCCTCGCCGTACGTGGCCATGCAGAAGACTACCAGGGACTTGTCGATCTCCGGAAGGCTGGTCAAATCAGACTGAAGGGACAGGCAGGAGTGTCACCACTGTGACCTTGGCTGCTCTGCCAGAGCGCACAGCTGATGAACGGAGCATCAGGCTCAAGAGGCCAGGCTGGCTCAGGACAGCTTCCAGCCCAGATACCAGGGTGCTGAGATCAGAGAGGGGATGGCTGTCTGGGAGAGGTACCCAGTGAGCACTTAGGGCTAGACCTAGGACAGCAGGACAGGCCTGTCAGGCTGGAGGGGACAGGGGGCATTGCCAGGGAGAGCACAACAGGTGTAGGGTGAGGGCAGGCCATGGCTGTACCAAGTGGGCTTAGAGGACTCAGTGCCCTGGCATCAAGCCCTGGTTTCTCCAAAAGAACCGGACCATTCTTCAGGTCCTGGCCTGGCCTGGCTTTGGTGCTTACGCATCGTGTGTGTGTGTGTGTGTGTGTGTGTGCACATATGTGATGTGTGAATGAACATGGGCATGTGTGTGTTTGAGAGCATGTTTGAGTGTGAATGTGTGAGTGAATATGAGCATGTAAGAAGACCGTGTGAGCACTTGTGTGTGAATTTGTGAGTGTGTGTGTGTGTGTGTGTGTGTGTATACATGTGGAGGCCAGAGGACAACCCTGAGTGCTGTTCATCGGTCCACCTTTTTGTTTTATGTGTATGAGTGTTTTGCCTGCATGTGTGTAAGTGCACCCATGTTGTGCAATGCCAGTGGAGGTTAGAAGAGGGTGTCGGATCCCCTGGAACTTGAGTTACAGACAGTTGTTAGCTGCCATGTGGGTGTTCAGAAGCGAACCTGGGTCCTCTGCAAGAGCAGCCAGTGCTCCTAACCACTGAGCCATCCTTCCAGCCCTGAGGCGGCAGTTTCTTGTGCTGTACAGAGGCACCATGTGAAGAGATGAAGACAGCCAGAGCCAGGAGAATGAGCCTGGTGAGCCTGGGACACAGGGACGGGCAACTCGGCCCCATCCCCAGCCCTCGAGACAGGGCTGAGGTCTGCCAGGTCCTGTGCAGGCTCAAGGGCAGCAGTGCAGGAAGGTGACAGATGGGAGGAGGTGGCCCACCGCCCCTAACTGGCCTCCCACCGAATTCTCAGTCTCTCCTGGGCCCTCCAGGCTCCTGTCCCCTCTTCCCCCAGCTTTAATGGCTTCAGCCTAAGGCAGCTGGGGGCTCTGGGACATGACCTTCAACAGTTTCCACAGATAGAGAAGCTTCTTGGGCAGGGACAGCACAGGGTCCCCACGCCCTGGCAGCCCAGCTGGGGCCAGATCCATCAACTTCACTCTCCACCTGGCTTTCCTGCCCTGCACTTCAGGTTAGGGCGCCCAGGACAGTGTGTGGTGGGGGCTCACTCACCAAGTCATACTCCTCAGGGTCTGCAGCCATGCCCCGCATTCCATAGCGATGGGCATCCTTGGACAGCCGGTTGGCAAACTCCTCAGCCGTCCCGGTCTGGGAGCCATAGAATATGACAATGTTCCTTCCCTAAGTGAGGAGGCAGACACCTGGGGTCAGTAAGGTGTCCCGCAAGCTCTGGGAGCCACGATCCAGGGTAGACTTGGCAAGTGGAGCCGCCCTCAAGGGCAACCTCCCTCCTCCTGGCCTCCAGTCCCATGAAAGTCACTTGGGCTATAGTATCTGACTATCACAGACACTGTGATGGAAGAGGACAGACATCACCTAAAGACTGGAGTGGGGACTGTCTGGGTGATCTCGCACACACGTCACTTCAGAGGTTCTGATAGCACAGGGATAAGCACAACCTTATGTTAAGCTGAGAAGGGGAGGTAGCCATGACCTACGAAGAGCAGAGTTCATGGGGGTGTGGCCATGCTTAGCTTCAGCTGTCAGCTTGACCCTGGGAAGAGGGAACCTCAGCTGAAGAACGGCCTGGATCATACCGGCCTGTGGCCATGTCTGTAGGCATTTTGACTGCTAGTTGATGTAGGAGGGCCCAGCCCACTGTGGGCAGTGCCATCCCTGGGCAGGTGATCCTGGGCTGTGTGAGAAAGCTAGCTGAGCAAGCCAGGGGGGCGAGCCAGCGAGCAGTGCTGCTGGGTGGCTGCTACTTCAAGTTCCTATCCTGACTTCTTCTGATGATGGAGTGTGACCTGTAAGATTAAGCCCTCCCACATGGTGCTTTGGTCATGGTGTTTATCACAGACAGCAGAAACCACATCCAGACATGGCAGTTCATGCCTTTAATCCCAGCACTCGGGAGGTTGGTCTCTGTGAGTTCCAGGCCAGCCATGGCTACACAGTATAAGACCCTGTCTCAAAAAAATAAAACAAAACAAAAGAAAAATAACAATGTGTGTGATCCTTTGATATCTGTGGGGGTTTAGGACTCCATTTTACCCAGAGGATACAAAAATTGGCAAGTCTAGACTCATATAAAACAGTGAGGCAGGGGATGCTGGAGAGATGGCCTAGTGGTTAAGAGCGCCTACTGCTCTTGCAGAGGACCCGGATTTAATCCCCAGCATCCACATGGCGGCTGAGAACCATCTTTAACTCCAGTTCCAGGGGAATCTGACGTTCTCTTCTGACCTCGAAGGCATTGCATGACACGGGTGCACAAACCTACATGCAGACAGTACACTCATACACATAAAAAATAAAATTAAAAAAAAATAAAACAAAAAAAAAAACAACAGTGAGGCAGGGGCTGAAGAGACTGCTCATGTGCTGCTCTTAAAGGACCCAAGCCTGGGGCTGGAGAGATGGCCTAGCGGTTAAGAGCACTGACTGCTCTTGCAGAGGACCCAGGTTCGATCCCCAGCACCCACATGGTGGCTGAGAACCATCTGTAACTCCAATTCCAGGGGAATCCGACACCCTCTTCTGACCTCCGCGGCATTGCACGACACAGAACACAAACCTACATGCAGACAGTACATTCATACACATAAAAAAAAATAAAGAAATTTAAAAAAAAAAAGGACCCAAGCCTGGATCTGCAAACTCATGCTGGGTGGCTGTAACTCCAGCTCTGGGATTCACACCCTCTGCAGGCATGGCACTCATGTGCACATACAGACACAACACATAATTAAAAAAAAAAATCAAAATAAAGCCAGGCATGGTGGCATACTCCTTTAATCCCAGCACTTAGGGGGCAGAGTCAGGCAGATCTCTGTGAGTTCAGGGCTAGCCTGGTCTACATAGTGTTCAGGCCAGCTAGGGATACAGGGAGACCCGACTCAAAAAAAGTAAGGTATTTGCACAGGAGTTATGTGTATACAGTTTTTTGGGGGGAGGGGGGTATTGTGTTTTGTTTTGAGATGGTTTCACTAAGTATGTAGCCCACAGTAGCCTCCAACTTTCAATCCTCCTGCCTCAGTCTCCTGAGTGTTGGGATTACAGGTGTGCACCATGACACCTGGTTTCCAATTTATCAATTTGATTTGTGTGACGGTGCATATGGAGGACAGAGACCACGTCGCATGACCAGAAACAGCAGCCTCACCGTTTTCTTCATCTTTTCCACAAAACTGCTCTCTTTGACGGATGAGGTCCTGAAAAACAAGACAGCCCAATGGGTGACGGGCGCAGGTGTCAAAGGGATGGGGTACGAAGGGATGTGTGCCCTGTGGCGGTGTAGGAAGAGTCCACCTGTGCTACTCCCTAGTGGTGAGGCCTGGTCCATGCTGGGACTGGGGCATCAGGATGGGGGTCCCAATGCTCCTGGGCTGGCCTGGACCCCCATGTTCCCTTAGTCTCCCAAAGCCCTGCAAGGCCAAGACCTCCCGTGGCCACACAGACAGGACACATTTCCCTCAGAGAAGCCTCTTTTCCATCCGTGCCAGAAGGCTTCCCTGAGCTCCACCTTCTAATTCCTACGCCCTAGTCCCTGCCTCAGGCACACAGCCATAAGAAGTGTCCCAAAGAGGTTTCTACCCTGCCCCATTCTAAAACCCTCAATGGCCCACGTGAGTCACCGAATGAGGTAGACTAATCCCTTCAGAATCAGTTCTCAGCCCGTGACCCCACTGACACGCTCAGTGAACAGACACTCCCACCTGGAAGTCCTCAAAATTCATGTTTGCAGCACCATCTCCAGCCTTTCAGCTCTGCCTTTCCACTGCTCCCTGTTCAGTGCTCCAGGCCCTGCTCACTGGGCTTCCCGAGATCTCTGGGGCTGAGTGGATAGAGATCAGTTCTCCCCAGGGCAAGCCTGCTGTAAGTGCTACAGATAAGCTCCAGGTCCCGCCTGGTTCGGCCCACTCTCCCTCCAAGATGTGGACCCTCCCCTCTCCATCTCCCTTTCCCTCCCTCTGCCTTCTCCCCAGGTGAGCAGGGCCACTGTACAAGCCCAGTGGACCTTGCCGGAAACCAGGAAACCAGCTGAACGGGACAGCAGCTTCAGGCCAACTAGAGTTGGAGTCTCAACAAGCAGAGGCGGCTAGAGGGATGGCGGAGCAGAAAGAGCACTGGCTGCTCTTGCAGAGGACCCAAGCTTAGTTCCCAGCAACCACGTGGCAGCTAGTAACTGGTCTTAACTCCAGTTCCAGGGGATCTGACACCCTCTTCTGGCCTCATGGGCACTGCATGACATGGGTGCACTTACATACATGCAGGCAAAATACTCATAAAAATAATAAAGTTCTTAAAAGTTAAAAAAAAATAATAAAGCAGGGTAGGGGTGGGGGAGGCAGCTCAGCAGCTGAGTGCCTGCAACACGATCCTGATGCATGGAGTTTGTCCCAGTACCCACGTGACAAGCCAGGTGCCCTACGCATGCTAGTCACCTTAGTTCTGAGGGGCTGAAAACAAAAGATTGCTAAGGCTTGCTGGCTTCCTTTCAGCCAGCTGCAGGTTCATGGAGAGACCCAGCTCAGAGGACTGGAGAGACCACCCAACACCCACATCTGGCCTCTGTGTGTGCACACACATCAGCATAAACTTACAGACACATATACCCAAATAATTCTGAAAACAAAAATGAGGTGGGTGACACCTGAGGTTGACCTCTGGCCTCCCTGCACACACAAACACACACACACACACACACACACACACGCATGCACACACACACACACACACACACGCATGCACACACACACACACACACAGAAGACAATTAAAATTTCAAAGGCCTCAGGCCGGGCGTGGTGGCACATACCTTTAATCCCAGCACTGAGAGGCAGAGGCAGACACAGGCAGATCTCTGTAAGTTCAAGGCCAGCCTGGTCTACACAGTGAGCTCTAGGCCAGTTGTGACTACTAAAGGGAGACCCTGTCTCAAAAAGGCAAAAACAAAACAACAAAACCAATCCAAAGTCCTTCAGGGCGAGGTAGGATACGCCTTTAACCTCAGCACCTGGGAGGCAAAGGTGGGTAGATTTCTATTAAGTTTGAGGCTAGCCTGGTCTACATAGTGAGTTCTAGGCCAACCAGGGCTACACAGTGAAACCCTATCTCAAAAACAAAACAACAAAATAAAATTAGGAAGCCCTGACTAGTATGAAAAGATGCTCTAGAAGGAAGCCGTGGGCCCCACTCCAGCCTCTCTGGCCAGGCCACTCAGCATGTCCTTCTGAGTAGACAAGTGGACTCGCTGCTCCCTGGATCCAGGCTGACCTCCCTTATCCCATCCCACCACATCCTTCTGCTCTTCCACATACAACCTGCATTTCCTCCCTAGAGCAACCTTCTCCCAACCACCATGGCAGGGTTCACTGTCCCCAACAGGGTGCTTGTACCCGAGTACACTTCCTCGACATACATTCTAAATGCTTCCCTGGAGGCTGGCTTTAGTAACTTCATGGGAGGCGTCTGTGTGTCTGTCCCAATTGGCGCAGCTCCTGGCACTCAGCACACTCTTCATGGCCTTCCTAAAGGGCTGGTCCAGGTCTTCTACCCAGGATCCGGAAGGCAGAGATGTGCAAAGGCCTCTGGGGACATTTTCCAGTCCCCACCCCCTTCCAGCTGACAGCTCCTGGCTCTTCTCAAAGGACAGATGTTTCCATAGAAGCCACATCTCCTGCCTGCCCAGGCAGGGCGGGGACAGGCACCGTGCCAGGCGCTGAGGGTGGAGTCTAGAGCTCGCCCTTTCTGTCTTCTGGCCAGTCTGCTCCTGAGGGGAGTCCAGGGGAATCCCAGCAGGACAGGAGGCAGAGCTGACTGCCAACTCAGGGCCTGTCACCACCCAGGCCTGTGACATGACATACCAGCCCTGGCCTCCAAAGACCTCAACTGCTTACTGAACTTGACTTCCCCAGCCTTTCCTGACCCCTACCAAGCATGTGGAATTCTGAGAACACTCAAGGGACAAAGGTATTCATGGGAAGCAAGCAACTGTCTGGGCCAGTCTGTGATTCCAAAGACGCACAGCAGTACAAGGTGGCATGTGCTGAGACTGCATGGCTCAGGCCACAGAGCCACAGAGGGGCAGGTATTAGTCATGAGACAGGAAAGGCCTGGAGAGAGAGGGGCCCCCATCCTCTGGGACAGCAAAAGGCTGAGAGAGAAAACCTCAGGGAGAAGACTCCCGGGGGCACTGGACAAGGAGCGCACAGCTGGGGGTGGTCGCTTGAGCGTGGTCTCCTGTAGTCAGGGACAGTGCCCAACTCCAGGCCACATGGTGAGGAGAGTGCCCAGGACAAGTCTGCCTGGAAACTTTCTTCCCGTCCCTGGAACAAGGCCCATGGCACCTGAACACTTCCTCTGTGTGTGGATGTGTATGTACACATGTAGATATGTGCGCACGCAGGCATGTAGGCCAGAGGGCAATCTGGAACACCTCAGGTGCTATCCATCTTGTTCGTTTCTGTTTTGAGACAGGGTCTCCCTGCAGCCACTGCTGGCCTGGAATTTACTATGAGACCAGGCTAGCCACCATCTCATAGAGATACATCTGTTCCTGCCTCCCAAGTGCTAGGATTAAAGGTTACGGCCACCATGCCCAGCTCGGTGCCATGCACTTTGTTTATTCAAACAGCTAGGCTGACTGGCCAGTGAACCCTGGGGATCTGCCTATGCCTGCGTCCCCAGGGCTAGCACTAGCATTAGAAGTGTGCCCCCATGCCCGACATTTCCTACGGGTTCTATGATAGAATTCAGGTCCTCACGGCTGTGTGGCAAGCACTTTGCAGACAGCCAAGGTCTCCCAGCCCTTGCCTGAGCACTTCTGAAGCCCAGTGCCTGAACCCTTCATCAGCTTCAGCCCAAGGGGGACATCTATCCTCCCTTAATCTCAATTCAACTGACTTTTAGGGATTTGGCTGGAGGGAGTCAAAGGACCCTGGGCTGGGCAAGCCTACTATCTCTGCCAGGTGGCCCTTCTTGCCTGGGGGCAGCCCACAGCTCAAGGAAGCAAATCAAGAAGCCCCCCACCCTGGAGTCAACTCTCATGGCAGGACTTGTGACCCTGGAGAGGCTCTTCCCAGGAAGCCCCTCTCCCCTGGGCTCTGGATGACAGCCAGCTGTCCCCTGCCCATGCCCGCCCACACATCTGCACTAGAACTGAAACTGACCTTCTTGGGGTGGGATCCTCCGGCGCAGATGAGTATGTACATCCCATGGTGCCCCCAGTTCCTAATTCCAGGGCTTAAGGAATAAGGAGGGTCCCATACCGAGCTCTGCTACAGCTGGCAGGGAGTAGGCAGAAGGGAAGTTCAGCTCTGTCCATTCTCAGTGCTGAGGGGCAGGCTGCCTGGGTCTGGGGACTCTGAAAGTGCCACAGGATACCACGGAAGTCCTCTCAGAATCCTCTGGCACCTCTGCCTGCCTCCGTCCCCATAAGTCTGTGAACTCTGCAACATCTGGCAGCTGCAGCACTGGGGAGGAATCAGGACGAGACTGCAGCCTCCCATGATCCCCTGCGGCTGGGGCACCCCCCCCCCCCTCGCCCCTGCTGTATGGACCAAGGGAAGGAGAGAACCTTTCCAACCCGACTGGGTCTCCTTGGTAACTGTTTATATCAGAGCCAGCTCTTCAAACCCTCCCCCTTTCCCATTAAGAGGAGGGGAAAAAAAGTCTAGTGGAGAACAAAGCCGTGTGCAGGTTACAACTGCAGGAAACCAGGCCAACTGATTGGACAGCACGACAGCTGGGTCCCAAACCAGGCCAACTGATTGGACAGCACGGCAGCTGGGTCCCAAACCAGGCCAACTGATTGGACAGCACGACAGCTGGGTCCCAAACCAGGCCAACTGATTGGACAGCACGGCAGCTGGGTCCCAAACCAGGCCAACTGATTGGACAGCACGACAGCTGGGTCCCAAACCAGGCCAACTGATTGGACAGCACGACAGCTGGGTCCCAAACCTGCTCTAGACCTGTGGAGACTAAGACACTGTGTCCTTGTCACTTGGGGACAGGCTGGGTGCTACAGGTCAGACACACCTTACCTTCCTACCCCATGCAGTGGGGATGACCTGCTCAACATGGATGCCTTTAGGAACCCCTTTCTTGGTACCACGGCCCAGGTCAGAGAGCCCAAGGCTCAGCCCTGTGCAGGTGGCAGCTGGCCCAAGCTGTGAGGACCCAGACACCACGTGGCTCCATAGTGGGAGCCCACAAGGTTCCAATTAGCTCTCCCATCCCCCCCACCCCCCACCCCAACTGGGAGCAGGCGTCTCTGAAGTCAGCTGCAGACCATGGAGTGGGCAGGAGGAGAGAAAAGGAAGGGGAGGGGAAAGCACTGAGTCACTGGGTGAACCCAGATGCCTCGAGGGGGGACATTTTTTGTTTCTGTCCCAGGCAACTCAAATTGAATTTTCTGCATGGTGGAACTGATCCCTCCTGGGATGTCTCACTGACTAAGCAGGGCCTGGGAAGCTGCTTTTGAACTTGCAAAGTCTGGTTGTCTGGCAACTCATGTGTCCAGATCCCCAGGGTTAACTGGAGGAGGGGGGGATGAGAATGAAGCTCAGCTATGGTCTCAGCAGGACGGATGATCTGAGTAGTACTTAGATAAAAATGGTAACTCTCTGTAGGGTCAAGCCCCAAGGGGAGCTGCTTCAAAGGAACTTGGGAGCTGGTCAAGGCCTGGTAGAAGGCTGGAGCGCATGTGAGAGGCCTCAGGCCGAAGACAAAGGACTGTATCTGGTTGTCATGTGGCACGACTGTAATCCCAGCATTTGGGAAGCTGAGGCAGGAGGGCTGAGCTTAAGGCCAGCCTAGGCTATAGAGTAAGACTGTTTCAGAAAACCACAAAGATAGCTGGGGAAGTAGTGCAGTTAGAGTGCTCATGCATGAAGCCCTGCCTGGTTCCGTCCCCAGTGCTGCAGAAACTGGGAGTCCTGGCGGATACCTGTAATCCCAGCTCTTGGGAGGTGGAGGCAAGAGTCAGAAGTTCAAAGTTATCCTCAGCTATACAGCAAAGTACAGGATAGCCTAAGCTAATGACATCCTGTCTCAGAAAAACAAAACAGGCTGGTTATGGTAGCACACGCCTTTAAACCCAGCACTTGGGAGGCAGAGGCAGGGAGATCTGTATGAGACTAAGACCAGCCTTCTCTACATGGCAAGTTCCAGGCCAGCTGGGGTTACATGGAGACCCTGTATAAAACAAGCAAAAACAAGACCCAAAATACTCAAACAACAGTAATAACAGGAACCCAAATAGGACCAATGAGACAGCTTAGCAGGTAAAAGCATATGCAGAGGTACTGGATCCCAATACCACACAGACGAAAACATGTTTTTAATTACGTAAGGTGATCTGTCAGTCATATCTAGGTGAGCCTAGAGAAGCATCTGCACTGTATGGTACACCCGGCAGTGCTAAGCACCACCACAGGACAGATCCAATTCCCATTCTTAACTCCCACCTGGACTCTCAACTTCCTTTTCCCCCTTTTTCTTTCTTCTCTTTCTTCTCTTTCTTCTCTTCTCTTTCTCCTCTTTCCTCTCTTTCTCTATCTTTGTCTCTCTCTCTCTTTTTCTCTCTTTCTCTCTTTCTTTCTTTTGTGTATGAGTGTACTGCCTTCATGTTTGTAAGTGCACCTGTGTCCTGAAATGCCCATGGTGTCAGAAGAGGGCATCAGATTCCCTTAGAACTGAAATTACAGACAGTTGTTAGCCACCATGTGGGTGCTGAGAATCAAGCCCAGGTCCTCTGCAAGAGCAGCCAGTGCTCCTAACTGCTGAGGCAGCTGTCTAGCCCCACTGACTCTCAACTTTCCCCTGACCCCACACCCAAGTCCTACCACGATGTGGCTGACTTGGAGCCAGCCCTACCTGACCTTATCTGAGCTGGTCACTGAAAATCCTTCTCAGACTCCTTAGCCTCCAGCCTCCTTCAGGGTGTGTCACCCATCCCAGTCACCCTGTAGTGGGGTGTGTTCCCTGTTCCCACAACTCCCAGGCTGTGAGGCCTTGTCTATCTGCACAGCCTTGCATGTGACCTCTGAGGATGCTAAGCTTTGTGTGCGTGTGTGTACATGTGTATGCCTACATGAGTTCATGTGTATTACATGCATGCAGTGCCTGCAGAAGCCAGAAGAGAGCACCAGATCACCAGGAACTGGACTTCCAGGTTGTTAGCCTCTATACGGGTACTGGGAACGGAGCCCAGGTCCTCTGTAAGAGCCATCAGTGTTTTAACTGTTAGGCCATCTCTCTAGCCCCACATTTTGCAATTCTGGTTGGCACTTGAAACTCCAGATGTGTGGTCTTAGACACCTCTGAGGTGGGCACTGAGCCTCCCAGCCAC
Source organism: Rhizomys pruinosus (assembly GCA_009823505.1). Classification (NCBI taxonomy): domain Eukaryota; kingdom Metazoa; phylum Chordata; class Mammalia; order Rodentia; family Spalacidae; genus Rhizomys; species Rhizomys pruinosus. Next base: position 473,999 of record VZQC01012424.1, read on the forward strand.
CAGGTCCACAGCAGTGGCCTCAGGTGACTTTCTCTTTGGGAAACACGCCTGTTTCTAGCTTCGTATTTGGTGCTACAAGGACATCTGTATTGTATAGAAGAAGTGACCGTGAGTGGAAGTGGCCAGACCTCCTGCTTCTCCTCCATGTGCTGACATCACAAAGATAAAGCCAGACATAAGAGACGCCCACAGCCTTGACTCCTCACAGGGCATGTTTTCTGGGAAGAGCAAGCCCCAAAATAAAGATCGCTTGAGTAAACAAAATTGTGGCTTTTCTAAACAAGCCCCCCAGGGGCACAACCAGTCAAGTCCCAACTGTGGGAAGCTGAAACAACGGATTGGAGTTTACACAGATGCTGCAAGGGAGAGATGGGCACGGAAGGTAAACCAAGGAATTGACGTGGAGTTGACACTGTGTTTAGGAGAAGCCGCCAGGGTCAGCTGAGCACAGTGATAAAGCTATCTACAACTACAAGGCTGAGGGTCTGGGAGGGGTGCATTTTGGAGTAACTAGACACTTCATATCTTGACTGTGATACTGATTTTATAACTCTACATGCTCAAGACTCAACCATGGGGCTGGAAAGATGGCTCAAGAGCAAAGGTGCTTGTCACCAAGGCTGATGACCTGAGTCAGTTCCTGGGAGCCATATGGAAGGAGGAGAGAGCTGGCTCTGTGACAGTCCTCTGAACTCTGCGATGGCCAACTCCCCCCACCCCCCAAAGGAAAGACATACATGGCCACATCTAGCTCTTTACTGTTTTAGTTTTGTTTTTTGATATAGAGTCTAACTCTGTAGTTCTGGCTGGCCTTAAACTCACAGGGACCCACCTGCCTCTGCCTCCTGAGCACTGGGATTAAAGGTGTGCGCCATTGTGCCCAATTTCTTATTTTATTTATTATTTTATGTGTATGACTGCTTTGCCTATATATAAGTGCACCTGTGTATGCAATTCCCACAGATGTGGGAAGACGGCACTGAAGCCCCTGGAACTAGAGTTATGGGCAGCTGTGAGTTGCTATGTGGGTGCTGGGAACCAAACCTGGGTCCTCTGCAAGAGCAGCCAGAGCTCTTAACCACTGAACCATCTCTCCAGCCCCCTGGTTTGTTCTCTCCTCTCTCTCTCTCTCTCTCTCTCTCTCTCTCTCTCTCTCACACACACACACACACACACACACACGCTGTACACCCATCTTCACATCCTCGTGCTTATACAGCCGGCACTTTAACCTACTGAGCCATTTTCTGAGTCCAGCCTCAAATTCTTGACCCTCCGGTCTCAGCCAGGGTTTAACCTTCTTTTCTTTAATCTGCTTTCACCCTTTCCCTTAGAAAACCCTCTCCTCTCTCTAGCCACGCCTCATCTCCTCCTGCTATAGGCGGTGTCTCTCAACGTTCCTCTTCACCTGATCCCTGGCCATACTAACATGCCCTACCCTGTGCCCCAGCGGAGTCTCAAACTCTGCCCCTCATATCCTCCCTGCCAAACCAGCCCCAGCCGGAATGTCTGAGCCCAGCCTCACTTTCTACCCACTCTAAACACTCACACAAACACACCTAGACTTAACTTTCAATTGTGCCTTCATTACATCACTGAGCAAGCATCAGCACCTCTCTAAGAACCATATCATTAAAAAAAATTTTTTTCTCTTTAAAATTTTACAGCTTTATTTTTATTTTATGTGTATGAGTGTCTTCCTTGCATATATGTGAGTGCATCCATGTTGTGCAATGCCTGTGGCATCAGATCTCCTGGAACTGGATTATGGACACTGTGAGCTGCCATGTGGTACTGGGAACCAAACTCAAGTCCTCTGCAAGAGTAACCAGTGCTCTTAACCATTGAGCCACCTCTCCACCCCAGCAGGGTATCTTGGAATGACTTCTCCAGCTTCCCTGCCTGCCCTCCCTCAGCCCTCCCTGTCACTTGTGTAAAGTCACTGTGAAATCAGGGTGGGCCATCTTGTTGTACACACATCCCTGTCACTTGTGTAAAGTCACTGTGAAATCAGGGTGGGCCATCTTGCTGTACACACGGCCCTCTGGTATCAGGTCCCAACCTGCCCTTCTAACTGCACTTCCCATACTCCTGCCACTTCCAGAGAAGCCCTGCCACCCCAATATCTCTGCCTGTACCTATACCACCACCGTGGCTGCCCAAACCCCACTCTGTATCCAAGGCTGGAATTACAGGGCCATCTCTCTAGAACCTTCTCCCCATCTCAGTTGAAATCTATCCTCACTCCTGGACTCCCTGACTCATTAGACTTTGACCCCAGTGTAGCACACCCCAGGAGATGTGCTCACAGGGCTGCCCTTCCCCTAAGCCTCTAAGGGAGGGATTGTTCTGTGACAAGGCTTTAGCATGAAGGATAAACACATCAGTTAGTAGGTGTGCACAAGGACTTTTCAAAAGCACCTGCCACCTCCACCCTCTTCATACAAGAGAGGCCGCAGAGAATGTACAAGCTCCATCTTGTTAGAGGGCAATGCTGTTGGCAGGAATTCTATGTAGGAGAGAAATTCAGGGCAAAGTTGAAGTCCTTTCTGAACCCCAGGAGGGTAAGCACTGGCTTCTGCGGCAGTCATGCCGACCTGGTCTGGGAGAAGAGGTGCTTGGTCTAATAAAGAAATAAAGATAAGGCAAAATAATAAAACAATAATAAATAAACTAGCAAAAGCCTAAACAAGAACTGGAGAGATGGCTCACCAGTTAAGAGCACTTGCTATTCTATCAGAGGACTGAAGTTCCTATCTCAGAACTCACATACAGGCTTACAACTGCCTGTAACTCCAATTCCAGGGGCTTTGACACCCTCTTCTATCATTCATAGGCACACACACACACACACACACACACACACACACAAAATAGAAGAAACCTGGCATGGTGGTACACACCTTTAATCCCCACACTCCAGAGGCAAAGGCAGGCAGATCTCTGTGAGGCTGAGGCCAGCCTAGTCTACATAGTGAATTCCAGACCTCCACCTCTCATTTATCCTCAGGGAGAGGCAGGACCTCCATTTTACAGATGGTCAAACAAAGCTGGCTTAAAAGCTAGGACCAGGTCCTAGGTCCCTCTATCACGGACAAACACTGTCCACAGGAATGTACCTTGTACCAGCCAAGGCTGGAGAGCCTGGATTCCAGCTCGGTTGTTCCTGGTGTGTCGCAGCACCCTTGGGTGTGGCTCTACCTGCAGTTCTCAAGCCTAGGAAAGCTGAGCTTGTTGACTCTGGAAGGGCAGGGAGAGTCACAGGACCCTCACCTGGAGTGCAGGCACACTCCTGACTAGACACGTGAGCAATTCAGTCCAAATCATATCTGGCTTGGGGGAGGGGCTCTCTTACATCGGGCTTGGGGGAGGGGCTCTCTCATCATTTGTGCAGCAATGGTGCAGCCATCATCAGTGAAGACTTTTTGGTGTGGCCTTAGGCCGGGAGCACATTCCTGTAAATAATCCTCGCCCACTGCTCTGTAGTAAGCTGAGAAAACCCAGTGGTTTCCCAGAATGCACTTTGGTGGACTTATACTTTGGTTTGTTGTTGGGGGCAAAGGAAGAGGGGGTGAATATTGTTTATAACCCTTGCCCCCAAGAAAGAATTTTAGCAACACTGGTTAGTTCATACCATGACTTCAGGCAAGAGCCCATGAGTGTGCAGTCCTCCCCCGACTCTGGAAACCTCCCTCACCCCCGCCACCCCATCACACCAAAAAACAGAGACACAATAAGCTTGACTCTCCTGCCAGGCTGGCCCAGCAGAAGAGACCATGAACTCCATAAGGCCAGGAGTCTACCTCATTTACGGCTGCAGCCAGAAGTCCTGAAAGGGTTTGGGACATAAAGCGCAAGGATCTCAGGAGACATTGGCTCAGTATATTACTGATGGAGATAAGACCAAACCCAAGTTGGTTTTTTTTCACATCTACATGTGTGATAAATTTTTGTTTATGTGTGTGTGTTTTTATATTTAAGTGCACCTGTGTCAGGCAACGCCAACAGAAGCCAGAAGAGGGCGTCAGATTCTGTAGAACTTGGAATTATGTCTTTAAGCCAGGGCACAGTATGGAAAGGATGGGAGGTGCCACTTGTAATACCCAGCAAGAGGGGTGACTAAGGTGATGCTAAGCAATGCTACTCACGTTGTCTGGATTTTAGTGAACTCGGGGATCTCTTCTTTCTTCTTTCTAAAGATGAACCAGTAGGTCAGGAGTCCCACAATGAGAGAAAAGAGAATCATGTCTGTCATACTGAAAAGAGATACTTCTTCTGCCACTGCCTCGGGCACAGTGGCACTGGTGTCCTTGTGAGAATCTCCCATGTTGGTGACAGAACTGTCAAGAGAAATGGCAGATGTCAGTGAGGAGGCGTGGGGTACCCTCGTGAATGCTGTGGTTTGCCCTGTGGACTGGGTAAGAGAAGCTGACCCAGCACGGCTTCTGTTTAGACACCTATGGCCCTGGGCAGAGCCAACGTCACAGACAACCCTCACCATGTCGGCAGCACCAAAGGTGGGACAGGACCCCAGGTCAACTTTAAGAACATATCCAGCCCCACTCACCCACCTGCCTCAGCCTCCCTAGTGATGGGATTAAAGGTGTGTGCCACCACACCTGGCTCCATTCTGTATTTTTTATTATTATTTTTTTTTTGTCTTTTTGAGACAGGGTCTCCCTTTAGTCCCAGCTGGCCTGAAGCTCACTATGTAGACCAGGCAGGCCTTGAATTCATAAAGATCCACCTGCCTCTGCCTCCCAAGTGCTGGGATTAAAGGTCTGTGCCACCACACCTGATTTGCCTGTAATCTTTTTTTGTAAGGTTTTAAAATTTAGTTTTATTTTATGTATATGAGTGTTTTGCCTAAGTGTACATAAGTGTACCATGTACACACAATGCCCATGAAAGCCAGAAGAGTATGCTGGATCCCCTGGAACTGAAGTTATGGACGATTGTTAGCCACCATGTGGGTGCTGGGAACCGAACCCAGGTCCTCTGCAAAAGTGCTCTTAACCATTGAGCTATCTCAATGGCCCAAAATAAAATCTTTCTTAGAAAAAAAAATATTACTGAATCCAAAATATATTTAAGAGGCTGTGAGATGGCTGAGTCAGTAAGGTGTTTGCCCCCTAAGCATAATGACCCAAGTTCCTTCCCCAGAAACCATGTAAAAAAAGCTGGGCGCTGGGCTGGTGAGTGGCTCAGTGAGTAAAAGACCTTGATGACCAGAGTTTGATCCCTGGAGCCCAAGGTGGAAGGAGAGAACTGACCCCCAAAGTCGTCCTCTGACTCTGCATGGGTGCTGCAGCACATGCACGCCCAGCGGGCCTAGGCTTGCTATAGACCAGGCTAGCCTCGATCTCACAGAGATTGCCTGTCTCTGCCTCCTGAGTACTAGAAATAAAGGAGAGCATCGGCATGCTCAGCAACACACCCATGCTCTCAGATAGGTTATTCTTGATACATGGTTACATGTCTAACAGCCTGGCTCAGTAAAACGGGCCCAAAACACTTAGCCTGCGCTGTACAATCATCTCCCACAAAGCCCATTTGATACTGGTGTTGACTATTTCATGTAACTATTGAATACTATCTTGACAGTGATAAAAAGAATCCATACATTTTTTGTTTTTTTAGCTGATAAACTAGGGGACCATCTGTACTCCAGACAGGATGCCATACATCCTTGCCAGGAGAATTAAATGCTATGTGACTCTGCTAGGAGAGGCCACCAGCCCCTAGCCTCTCCTGCACCCCACCCTTAAGACTCTTACCTGCTGGCTTCAGACTCCACCCTCTCGCTGTATGTAATAAGTTACAGTTCTACCTAACAAACCTCTTGGTTCTGTGAGCCCTTAGGGATCACTGACCCTGTGAAGGTTCTCAGCTGCCTAGTCCCTGACGGAAGCCTGACAGGCAGGTAGATGGTACCAGTCAGAGCAGGCCAGTGTGAGGGCTCCTGAGCACTCAGCAGGCCACTTCTGCCCCTTCTACTTCCTAGTAGTGCTGTGACCTAGTGTGCTGTGTCAGCCACAACACAATCAGAAATGCCTGAGTCACATCTCAGCAACTGTGGTCAAAAGGTGGCTTCCTGTCAGCTTCCCTTTGCTGTCACTGCCTCACGGAAGCCACGGGGCCACCCTGAGTCCTTCCATTCAAATACAAGCCACTTGGAACCAGCTGGTAATCTCTGACCTCTATTTGCTCATAATTGGAAGTGCTTTTCCAACAGTTGCAGACAGTCTCAACTTACCCTTGCCTGGAAGGATGCACGGCCTCCCTTCCCATAAGGAAGTTAAGGGCTCTAACACTTATCTGAGCCACACTCCCAGCCCTCACTGGGGGATTCTAGGCAGGGGATCTACCACTTAGCCACATCCCCAGCTTTTATCCTCTTTGACACCTGACACTGAAGGACAAATTTAACTCTGGTGTCCCCAGAGAACAGTCTGTTAAGTATTCCAACCACACTATTTATTCAGTGCTAGTTGTGTCTAAGTGTCTGACAAACCCACACACCTTCTGCCAGGCTTTCAGAGAATCAGACCAAGAGGCTTTTAGGGCCTCCATTAACAGATTCTAGAAGGGTCTTCTCACAGAACTGGGATGAAACATACTCAGATTCTACTGGCACCAACAGGGATCTGTTTAGTAGTAACATGCTAACCCAGAACAGTCCTAGGATGAATCTACTCCAGGAAGCTGGTAGTGCTGCCCCTGTCCCATCATGCTCCTGACTCTTTTCTCATCAGAGAGTCCCTAACCCTACCTTCTAAAAGGGGAAGCAGATGACCACAAAGCCAAGGGACTGCTTCTTGACAACTGGCTGACTATGCACAACTCAAAACAGGTTCCTTCCTTGTGGGTGGTTTCTAAGATGGCAGGGTGCTGGGGAACAGGAGTACGAGTGCACTTGCACCCCCAGAATGGCATTCAAGCCACAGCAAGGGAATTCTGACAAGACTTCCTACACAGCAGCCGCAGGGGTCTTTTTATTTTTCTTTACTTTTATGTATAGGAGCTCATTGCTCCCATGTGTGTAAGTGCACCCACGTGTACAATGCCCAAAGAGGTCAGAAGAGGGCGTCAGATCACATGGAACTGGAGTTACAGATGGTTGTTAGCTGTCATGTGGGTGCTGGGATTAGAACCTGGGTCCTCTACAAGAGCAGCCAGTGCTCTTAACCACTGAGCCATCTCTCCAGCCCCCTCATTTTTACTCTTTTTTGTTTTTCTTTTTTTGAGACAGGGTTTCCCTGTAGCCCCAGCTGTCCTGGAACTCACTATATAGACCAGGCTGACCTTAACTCCCAGAGATCTGCCTGCCTCTGTCTCCTGAGTGCTGGGATTAAAGGCATGTGTCACCATGCCCAGCCATTTTTGCTCTTAAACTATGTAGGCCAGGCTAGCCTCAGACTTGAGATCCTCTTGCTTCAGCCTCCTAAGTGCTGCAATTAGAGGTATGTGCCATCACACCTGGCCTGATGGTTAATATTAACCTTTCTATGCTCCTTCAAACAAGGGTAGAGACTCTGTTTTGTACAGACTTTCATTCATCTAAAGTCAATTAGTTGAACAAAAGAACTCGAATGAAAAGGCAAGAAAAACACTACTTCTAGGGATTAGCACAGACTCTAGAAACAGCACAGTTTATGCAGTCATGTTAGAGCACTTCCCTCCTGCCGTCCCTAACATCTATGGTCAGTATTTCTTTCTTTGAAAAATGTTTAATTATGGGGTGGAGGTATGGCTCAGCAAATAAGAGCACCGACTGCTCCTGCAAAGGACCCAGGTTTGATTCCCAGCACTGGAATGGTGGCTAATAACCATCCTCAACTCCAGTTCCAGGGGATCTGATGCCATCTTCTGACCTCTGTGGGCACGGCACAACATGGGTACACTTACACACATGTAGGCAATATACTCAGACACATAAAATATATTAAGTAAATATTTTTGTCTTTAAAAAAAAATTTTTTTTTTTTGAGACAGGGTCTCCTTATAGCCCCAGCTGATCTGGAACTCATTCTGTAGACCAGGCTGGCCTTGAACTCACAGCGATCTGCCTGCGTCTGCCTCCTGAGTGCTAGGATTAAAGGCATGTGCCACCACACCTGGCCTTAAATATTTTTTAAAAAAGAAAAATGTGGGGCTGGAGAGATAGTTCAATGGTTAAGAGCGCCAACTGCTCTTGCAGAGGACCTGGGTTTGATTCCCAGCATCCACATGGTGTGTAAGAACTGTCTTTGACTCCAGTTCCAGGGGAATCCTACACCCTCTTCTGACTTCCTCAGCATTGCATGACACGGGTGCACCAACCTACATGCAGACAGTATACTCATACACATAAAAAATAATTAAAAAAAAATTTTAAGTGTTTAAAAAAAAGAAAAATGTGTTTTTTTTTTTTTTCTAAAAGATGTCATGCTTTCCTTAAGGAAGTGCTGGAAGGTTCCTCCGTGGCAAACCCAAACAACCATCAATCCTGCTCTTGTGCTCCACACTGGGGTCTTTCCCTCCCATGATCCCCCAAATGAAGTCCAGTAAGCCTGTGTCCTGTCTTGATACCCCTGTACTGGCCTCCATGATACAGCCCAGGTAGTCCAACAATGGCAGTCGTCTATACTCTGACGAAGCTGACATCCCCTTAGCTGTTTAGTCCAAAGCTGGGTATCTCAGCAGTCCCCATCTGGCATTGAAGGTTTGGAGAATTCTTGGAGAGACATGAGTCTTCATTCCATATTGGACATTTAAAAGAGTTGTGTCTCATGTCTTTGAAGAGTGGCAAAAGCTGCTTGCCACAGAGTAAATGCACTTGCCAGTAGCAATTGAAGACAGGGCAAACAACAGTGCTCTCTCTTTTTTCTTTTTGTCTTTTTACTTTTTTTCTCAAGTTTTATATCTGAAGTACAATTTCTCTGGTCTTACTGATTATTTATTTCTGGTTTTCCTTTCCTTTTGGATGCTTAAGGCCACATAGTTAGCCCAGATTAACCAAGGTTTTTGTCTCCAATTCAGGTGATATGTGTATTTATGTAAAGTATGTATTTTTATGTATATATCCTATATATAATATATATATCTATATTATAAAACTATGTGTATATATTGAGCAATAAAGTCTTCTAGAACAACAACAACAAAAGACGGAGAAAAACAAAACTCTGGAAAGACTCAGAACAACGCTACAAAAGAATGTATGGCAGAGTGCAGGACTCAGGTGGAGTGGGGTACATGGAATGGAGCGACTCTAAATTCGATGAGACAGGATGTAAGATGTATGGAAAAAGTTCAATAAGGGCTGGAGGCGATTAGCCTCGCGGGTGGGAGCAACGACCGCTTCTTGCAGAGGACCGGGTTTCAGCCCCAGCACCCACAGTCGGCTTAAGAACCGTCTGTAACTCCCCAAGTCAAGGAGAAAAACCCAGTTCCAGGGGAATTGAAGACCCTTCATTTGACCTCCGCGGCATTGCACGGAACGGGTGCACAGACCTCCATGCAAACAGTTACATTCATCACATACAAAAATAAATAAGAAAAAAAAATAAAATTTAAAACAAAAAAAAAAAAAAAAAAGGTTAAATCACATAAAAAAATAAATAATAAAAATTCTCTCTTAGGTACTTTTTTTACTTATTTATTTATTTTTACGAGTTGAATGTGTACTGTTTGTATGTATGTTTGTGCACCGTGTCATGAAATGCCTCATGAGCGTCCGGAAAGAGGCGGTTGGATTCCCCTGGAACAGAGGTTTAAGGAAACTGTTATCACCTGCCCATGTGGGTGCTGGGTTGAAACCCGCGCCCATTAGGACTTTTCAACACCATACAATTTCCCCTCTCGCCCGGGGTCCCGGGTATGGTGGTTGCACACCTTTAATCCTAGCCGTGGGAGGCCCAGGAGGCAGTGGATATTTGTGAGTTCAAGGACAGCCTGGTCTACATAGATGTTCAGGACAGCTGGAGCTACAGGAGACCGTCTCAAAAGACAAAAAAGGCTGGAGAAGAGAGAGATGGTTAGCAGTAAGAGCACAGGGGTAAATCCCCAGAACCCACATGGCGGTGAGAACCGTCTGTAACTTCCAATTCCCGGGCGATAAACTCCAGTTCAGGGGAATCCGAGGCCCTCTTCGGACCTCCAAGGCATTGGCATTGTACAACGGGTACACAAACCTACATGCAGACAGTACATTCATACACATAAAAAAAAAAAATGTTCACCTTCACAATAAACCTGCATATGTTGGGGGGAAAAAAAAAAAGAAAAGAAGGGGGCTGGGAGAGATGGCCTAGCGGTTAAGAGCACGACCGCTCTTACAGAGACCCGCGGTTCGATCCCCAGCACCACATGGCGGCAAGAGGCCGCCTGAAACTCCAAATTCCAGGAGACTCCAGTTCATGGGGGATCCGAAGACCTCTTCTGACCTCCGCGGCATTTGCACGACACGGGTGCACAGACTTGATTGCAGACAGTACATTCATCCTACCACAACAGATAAATAACAAAACCAAAAAAAAAAAAAAAGAAAAAGAAAAAAGATAAAGAAAAAGAAACAAACAAAAAAAAAAAAGTTCAAGGCAAGCCTGGTCTCCACAGTGAGTTCCAAGCCAGCAGGCTAAAGGACGATCCTGTATCAACAAGACCAAAAAAAAAAAAAAAAAAAAGTAGGTACTGGGGGTTAAGCCTAGGGGCTCCCACACGTAGATAAGCATTCTATCATTAAGATACATCCTCAAACTTTTTTTCTTTGAGACAGGGTCTCACTATGTAGCCTTGGCTAGAACTGGCTATGCAGACCAGGCTGGCTTCAATCTCACAGAGATCCGCCTACTTCTGCCTCCCAGGTGCTGGGATTAAAGGTGTGCACTGCCACACCCGGCCTACTAGCTCTTTATTTTGATACAGGGTCTCACTAAATTGCCCCAGCTGGCTTCAAATTCACTCTGTAGTTTGGACAGGCTATGAACTTATGATCCTACTGCCTCAGCCTTCTGAGTATCAATAAGGGATTACCACCAAGCCTGGCTACCTCTTCCTCTTGAGTGCACTTAAAAATACACATAATTTTTTAAAATATTGTCAGATGTGGTGCTCCACATCTTTCATCTCTTTAATCCCAGCACTCAGGAGTCAGAGGACGACGGGTCTCTCTGAGTTCCAGGAACAGCCAGGGCTACACAGTGAAACCCTGTCTCAACAAAATAAAAAACAAACGAAACAATGTACTCAATGTTCCTTTTTGAAGTTTTTTTTTTTTTAAATGAGTTTGTAAAATTTTTGAAGTTTTTACTGACAGAACTGGAAACATGAACTCATTGGACCGGCCAGAGACGGTGTGAGTTCAGTGACAAACAAGCAGAGGCACTAGCTAGAAGGGGCACAGGCCTGAGGTGTGAGCTCTGATAAGGGCCCAAGGCCAGACCAGGAGTCTCCAAGGTCAATTCAAGGTCTCAGAGACTGGCAGAAACAGGGACAACTAGGTGAGCGATGGCCCTAGGGTCACACTGTACACAGTTCCTGCAGCCAGGATGCTCACAGTCCTGGCCTTGACCATCGGTTATCTAGAAAACTCTTTAGCAAAGGGCTCAAAGCCCCAGCTGATGGCCTTTCCCCCACATAACAGGGCTTAATTCTGGAAACACATGACTGACGTGGCTGAGGCAATGCTGTAAAAGAGGAAGGTGGCCAAAGGGACATGGGTGGAGGCATGACTCAGCAGCTGACTCAGCAGGAAGCTGTCGTCATTGTCATTCACGCAGCAGATCAAGTCCCCTGGGGAAGGGCTAGGGACACGGTTCAGCTTCAGCTGGTGAGTGCTTGCCTAGCAGGTGAACAGCTCTACGTTCCATCCGCAGTGTGGCAGCGCACACCTGTACTCCCTCCACTTAGAAGGTGGAAACCATGGCTGATGCCACAAGCCTACATCCTCTACAGGTTAGGAGATGTTATAAGCCACAGTAAGACCCTGTCATATTTATCAGGGGGTAAAAATGTAATTCATGGATTAACATATCATCCAAACATATGTGTCTATGCCAAAGTAACCTACCATAACTATTAGTGCTGCTTAAATACCTATATATCTAATTGCTTGTGCTTCATTAGTAGGATCGAAAGGTTATTCCTGGACAAACTGTCAGCCCATGAAAGGAAACAGCCAGAATTGACCCGAATCCAAGTCAACAGCTCCAGAGAGAGAGGACAGTTTTACTTCTCATCCACCTGTGCCCTTTTCTAAGCCTAGGAACAATCTGGAAGGTGGAGTGAAGAGGGTGGTGATAAGGCGCGATTGGGTGAAGTAAATGTGTGAATGTGAAATACAGCGTATGTAGTCTGGACACTCATTTGATCAACTTGATGAAACAAACAACCTGTCACCCCCCACTGAATGGTGGGGACTGTGGGGGTTTGGGCACAACAGTCTGTAGATTGGTTTTGCACGAAGGATGCTTATACTCATGGATTATCACTTATAGCTAAAAAAAGGAAAAAAAAAAACCTGAAAGATGCAGGACAGTTATGGCAGAATACATGATCTGGGATGGGGGGTGGGGGGGAAGGAAAGGGAAATATGCCTGATCTGAATTGGAAAATGATGTACGAAATGCACAAACCATCAATAAAAATTAAATTAAAAAAAAAAAAAAAGAAGGTGGAAACCACAGGATCAGGGGTGCAAAGTCATCCTTGGCTACATAACTGACTGAGTTCAAGTCCACTCTGTGTTATGTCTGTCACAGGGGGCTGAAGCTGTTAAGAGCACTTGCTCTTTCAGAGGATCTGAGTTCAGTTCTCAGCACATACATCAAGGGACTCACAACCACCTGTAACTGTAGCTCCAGAGGATCCAACATCCTCTCCTGGCCTCTGTGGGCACTGCACACGCACGCACACACACACACACACACACACACACACACACACACACAAATACATAATAAAAAAATCAAAAAAGCTTGGCATGTGGTGGTACAGCCCTTTATCCCAGCACTCAAGAGATAGAGACAGGTGGATCTCTGTGAGTTCAAGGTCAGCCTGGTCTACCAGAGTGAGCTCCAGCCAGCTGGGACTAAGGGAACCCTGTTTCAAAAGAGACCAAAAAAAAAAAAAAAAAAAAAAAAGTAAATCTTAAAAAAAATAGACTGTCTCAAAACAAAAACAAGTACTGAAGGGTGGTGATGGCTGCAACCCAGGAGAAGCTAGGACCACAGCCACCTTACCTGCACTCCCAGCAGAGTCAATCCTAGCTCCCCCAAGGCCTTGGCAACATGATACTGGGTTTGAGTAGGTGTAACCCAGTTAACCTGATCCAAAGGTGACTGAGGTGATGTAGTAGGACAGGATCCACCCTGCTATCTGGATTCATTTTTGTAGAAAAATTTGGAAAAAGGAAACAATGCTGGAGGACTGGCCTCAGTTTCCCCAAATTCTGGGCAGGACAGTTCTGCTTCTCCTCTGGCACATCAGCAGGTTGCAGCAGTCTGATAAGAACACCCTGAGCATTTTCATGGCTGGGGAGATGGTTCAGTTAGTGAAGTGTTTGCCTTGCAAGCAGGAGGATCCAAACCTGATCCCAGAACCATGTGAGAAAAACTGACCCTGATGTCAGCACCAGGGAGGCAGAGATGCAACTTCCTGGACTCACTGGCCAGCCAGCTTGGTGAGTTCCAAGCTGGTAAGAGACCCCGTTTCAAAAAGTACGGCATAAAAAAAAAAAAAAGTACAGCATAGCAGCTGGAGAGATGGCTCAGTGATTAAGAGCACTGGCTGCTCTTGCAGAGGTTAGGTTCTCAGCACCCACATGGTGGCTAACAACCACCTTTAAATCCAGTTCCAGGGGAATCTGATGCCCTTTTCTGGCATCTACAGGCACTGCATGATAGAAGTGCACTTACAGATATGCAAGCAAAAAACTCATACACATAAAATAAAAATAAAATATTAAAAAAAAACAAAAATAGAAATAAAACATCCCAAGAACAGCTGTGTTTTACTTAGCTCAGAGCTGGGCTTCTGGATCTCAGACTGTCCAGGAGTAAAAGAACAGCATGTTTTGTCTCCTGACCCCCAAAGCACTCCTGTGTCCTGTTCTCCATTTGGACTTTTCAAGCCCAACAGACTCCCTAGGACAAAAGATGTGTGAGAGCTGGTCCTCACAGCAAGCGCTCTGCCCCCTGCTCTTTGGCTGAGAAGAATCTCACATTGCTGGCTTTCTACTCACCCTTGCTGTTTAGTGACACTCCAGCCTGCTCACAACAGGGAATTCACCCCTCCCAGCCACACAGCCACACAGCCACACACACACACACACACACACACACACACACACACACACACACACATTTTTTTTTTCTGTATGTGTATGAATGTACTGTCTGCATGCAGGTTTGTGCACCCGTGTCGTGCAATGCCGCGGAGTTCAGAAGAGGGTGTCGGATTCCCCTGGAACTGGAGTTCTCCTGGAACTGGAGTTTCAGACGGTTCTCGGCCACCATGTGGGTAGTGGGGATCAAACCCGGGTCCTCTGTAAGAGCGGTTGGCACTCTTAACTGCTAGGCCATCTCTCCAGCCCCCCCCACACACTTTTTTAAATTTCTATTTTTTTTTAATTTTTATTTATTTCTGTATGTGTATGAATGTACTGTCTGCATGCAAATTTGTGCACCCGTGTCGTGCAATGCTGCGGAGGTCAGAAGAGGGTGTCGGATTCCCCTGGACAAAACTGGCGTTCTCCTGGAAATTGGGAGTTTCAGACGGTTCTCAGCCGCCAGTGGGTGCTGGGGTTGAACCAGGGTCCTCTGTAAGAGCGGTCGGCGCTCTTAACCGCTAGGCCATCTCTCCAGCCCCTATTTTTTATTTTATGTGTATGAGTGTTAAACATGCGTGCAGCACATAAGTGCACCCATGTGTGCAGTGCCTGCAGAAGCCAGAACAGAGCATTGGATCTGCTGGAACTGGAGTTACAGACAGTTGTTAGCTGCCATGCAAGCACTGGGAATTGAATCCAGGTCTTATGCAAGAGCTGTTGGTGCTCTTAACTGCTCAGCCATGCTTCCAGCCCCACACACATTGAAAAATAAAACTAAAAGAAACTCTTGGGGCTGGAGAGATGGCTCAGCGGTTAAGAGCACCGACTGCTATTGCAGAGGACCCGGGTTCGATTCCCAGCACCCACGTGGTGGCTAAGAACCGTCTTTAACTCCAGTCAGTTCTAAGGGAATCCAATGCCCTCTTCTGACCACTACAGCATTACATGACACGGGTGCACCAACCTGCAGACAGTACATTCATACACATAAAAAAAATAATAATACATTTTAAAAAATTAAAAAAAAAAATTCTTCCTTGCTGGGCGTGGTGATGCACATCTTTAATTCCAGCACTTGGGAGGCAAAGACAGGTGGATCTCTGTGAGTTCAAGGCTACCTTGGTCTACATAGTGAGTTCTAGGCCAGCTGGGGATGCAGGGACACCCTGTTTCAAAAAGAACAGAAAGAGAGAAAGAGAGAGAGAAAGAGAGAGAGAGAGACAGAGAGAGAGACAGAGAGAGAAAGAGAGATTTTTTTCCTCAAGCAGCATCCTCATGAATTACCTACTTGCATTAGGCAGTACCTCTTTTTTTTTTTTTTTTTTTGGTCTTTTCGAGACAGGGTCTCCTTGTAGCCCCAGCTGTCCTGGAACTCGCTCCGTAGACCAGGCTGGCCTTGAACTCACAAAGATCTCCACCTGCCTCTGCCTCCCAAAGTGCTCGGATTAAAGGCATGCGCCACCACGGACTGGCAAGCTTTACATAGTTCCTATAAAAATATCAAATTACTTGTTTATTTCTTTCTTCTTTTTTTTTTTTTTTTTTTGGTGTTTTTGGACAGGGTCTCCCTGTGCCCCCAACTGTCCTGGAACTCACTCTGTAGACACGGCTGGCCTTGAATCACAGGATCCACCTGCCTCTGCCTCCAGAGTGCTAGGGTTAAAGGCGTGTGCCACCACGCCCAGCCTGGCCCTGTTTCTAACACATGAATCCTTGGGGGACACAAGCACTATCCAAACATCAAACCGCGACCACCACAGCATAAAACTTTAGACTCTATGATAGTTGGGGCTAGGAAGATGGCTCAGTAGATCAAGTGCTTGCAAGATATGAGTTCATCTCCAGCACCCATGTAAAAAGCCAGGCATGATGGGTGGGGCTGGAGATGGCCTAGTGGTTTAAGAGGCGCCGACCGCTCTTACGAGGACCCGAGTTCGATCCCCAGCACCAACATGCAGCCAGAAGAACCATCTGAAACTCCAATTCCAGGAGAACTCCCGTTCCCGGGGAATCTAAGACCCTCTTCTGACCTCCAGGGCCATTGCACAACACGGTGCATACCACTTGCATGCAGACAGTACCTTCATACACCTACAGAAATAAAAAAAAAATTATTAAAAAAAAAAAAAAAAAAGCCAGGCATGGTGTGTATGCCTGTAATCTCACAGCTGGGTGGGATGGAGACAGGAGAATTCTGGGGGATCACTGACCAGCAACTGTAGCCAATCAATGAGCTCCAGGTTCCCTAAGAGTCTCTGTCTCAAAAAAAGTGAGGCTGGGCATGATCATGCACACCTTTAATCTCAGCACTTGGGAGGCAGAGCCAGGCAAATCTCTGTGAGTTCAAGGCCAGCCTGGTCTATATAGCAAGTTCCAGGACAGCTAGGGCTACAGGGAGACCACCTCAAAAAGACCAAAAAATAAAGTGAGAAGTAACCTCTAGCTTCCACATACACCTGCGTGTGCACAGATGTGTGGAACAACCTCCCCCTCCCCCCATCCACCACACTCACACACACTTTTGATAATCACAAACATGCAACCTGTGTTTTCCCCTGAGAATGTGGCTAGCACTAAAATAAACAAGTATGAGCCGGGCATGGTGGCGCATGCCTCTAATCCCAGCACTTGGGAGGCAAAGGCAGGCAGATCTCTGTGAGTTCAAGGCCAGCCTGGTCAACAGAGCAAGTTCCAGGACAGCTGGGGCCACAGGGAGACCCTGTTCCAAAAAGACCAATAATAATAATAATAATAATAATAAAGTTAAATAAGTGATAAATGTTAAACGGACCCAGTGTTGCACAGAGATGCCTCCAGCACCTGTGATGGCACGCTCACAAAACAGCATCATTTCCATGGCTGTCCTGTCCTCTCAGAGCACAGCCAGAGCCTCAGCAGGAGAAAACACGAAAACCCAGACTGAGTGACTACAAAGATACAGCCAGACTTTTCGAAAAATGTCAAGGTCATGAAAGACAAAGAAAGAATGTAACATGTGATCCTAAGGTCTGTGAGATCTGTGAGAGAAGTCTGTGCTGTAGAAGAGACCACCAGGAAGATGAGATCTGACACTGGGGATCAGTGAGCCAGGGCTCTACCACCTGCAGAAGCACTTCCCTCCACCTATGGAAGAAGCGGCCTGGGTATCTGTTCAGAAAGTAAACCCCAAAAGGGCCAGGGGTGAAGCTCAGTGACAGAACGTGTGTGAGGCCTAGGGTTCCACCCCAGCATCAACTCACACACACACACACACACACACACACACACACACACACACAAATACATATACACAGAGAAATACAAATACATGAATATCCACAGAGGTATATACACACACATACATATATACACAAAGATATAGACATATACATGGAGACACATATACAAACATGCACATGCATACATGTGCAAGCACAAACACATACAAATAAACAGGTATATACATAATACATACAAACAGAAACACACACCATACATAAACATATACAAATTACAGATACATGTGCATAAAGACATATACAGACAAAGACACAGACACACACATATACATGCACAAGCTAGACTACTTGGGATAAAGGGTATATATTACACATGAAAAAATACATATAGATACAAAAATGATAGAGCAAATGCAAAATATTAGTATTTAGAGCATCTTAGTAAAGGGTATAGAAAACTTTTTGCACTATTTTTGCAACTTTTCTGAAAATCTCCCCAAACAGAAAACCAAAAGTAAACCACACACTTTCTGTTCTAGCACTTTGGAAGCTGAGGTAAGAGAACAATGAATCTGAGACCAGCCTGGTCTACATAAGCTCTAGGCCAGCCTGGGCTACATGCTACAACAATGTCTAAAAAAAGCAAGAGTGCTTACTGGGCAAGCATGAAGACCTGGGTTCACATCTCCAAACCCACATACAAGCCAGGCCTGGCTGTGACAGCACTGTTGAGAGGCCAAGCTGGGAACCCTCCCCACAGGGAGACCCTGTTTAAAAAAAAAAAACTGAGACAGAGACAGAGACAGAGACAGAGAACATCAAAATAAACTAGAGAGTTAAATTAAAGGAATCCATCAGTGTCCTTGCTGCAAGGCTGTCCCACCTCAGCTGTCTTGGCCATACCTTGCACATGCTTGCTCCTGCTACATGGT
Organism: Rhizomys pruinosus; assembly: GCA_009823505.1. Classification (NCBI taxonomy): domain Eukaryota; kingdom Metazoa; phylum Chordata; class Mammalia; order Rodentia; family Spalacidae; genus Rhizomys; species Rhizomys pruinosus. The sequence goes on from VZQC01012424.1 coordinate 492,460, forward strand.
TCAAGTGCACAATCACCCAGCAAGTGTCAGATAAATGTCTAATACCCTGGATTCTTTATCTTCCCCAAGAAAGGAAAGTTAGCAACTTTGCTTCTCAAATATAAAAAAAAGTGTCTGTACCTAGTGGTATGTGCCTGTCATCCCAGCTCTTGCTAAGGCAAGAGGATACAAAGTGCAAGGCCAGCCTGGACATCTTAGCAAGACCTGTCTCAAAATGAAAAAGTAAAAAGAGGGCTGGAGCTCAATGGTACAGCAGCTGCCTAGAATCCCCCAATGAGGGCCTGGGTGTGGCTCAGTGGTACAGCAGCTGCCTAGAATCCCCCAGTGAGGGGCTGGGTGTGGCTCAGTGGTACAGCAGCTGCCTAGAATCCCCCAGTGAGGGGCTGGGTGTGGCTCAGTGGTACAGCAGCTGCCTAGAATCCCCCAGTGAGGGGCTGGGGTGTGGCTTAGTAGTATAGCAGCTGCCTATAATCCCCCAATGAGGTGTGGCTCAATGGTATAGCAGCTGCCTAGAATCCCCCCAGTGAGGGGGAAAAGGCTCAGGGGTAGAACCCCTGACTCCTGACTAGACTCTCCCAGTGAGGACTTGCAGGCATGGCTTAGTGGTAGAGCTTAAGGCTCTGGGTTCCAGTTCAGTACCAGGAAAAAAAATGCAAATTCCTCCTGAGGGCTGGTTCATACCACATTACACTGGCTTTACACTTAGCTTTACATACCTTCTACCACACACGGCATCTCTCCTTCCCTCCCTCAATACTTTAAGCAGTTTTTTATCTGGACATTTCACCATCAAGGGATGCTAAGCTGGGAAGAGACTGGAGGCAGGTTGCAATGCCTCTATCTACAAGTGACCCACATCGCTTTGTCCTGAGAATATTACCATTAATTCCAAGGACTCAGAATTGTGGGAAGCTCAGAAATAGCCAGCCAAAATACCCAGCAAGTGTAAAAGTATAAGCTGGTCAGCAGCAGGTGTACAGGACTTGCTCAAGGTGATGGGGAGCCAGGGGCCAGTGGGAGCTCAAGAACTTGGGGGATTTAACCTTTTCTTTTTCTTTTTTTCTTTTCTTTTTTTTTTTTTTGTCTTTTGAGACAGGGTCTCCCTGCAGCCCCAGCTGTCCTGGAACTCACTTTGTAGACCAGGCTGGCCTTCAACTCACAGAGATCCACCTGCCTCTGCCTCCCAAGTGCTGGGATTAAAGGTGTGAGCCACTACACCCAGCTAACCTTCTATTTATTTATTTATTTATTTATTTATTTATTTATATATATATATATACTGTCTGCATGCAGGTTTGAGCACCCATGTCTCGCAATGCCACGGAGGTCAGAAGAGGGTGTTGGATTCCCCTGGAACTGGCGGTCTCCTGAAATTGGAGTTACAGACAGTTCTTAGTCGCCATGTGGGTGCTGGGGATCGAACCAGGGTCCTCTGCAAGAGCAGTTGGCGCTCTTAACCGCTAGGCCATCTCTCCAGCCCCCTCTCTAGTCTTAACCACTAGGCCATCTCTCCAGCCCCCTAACCTTCATTTTTAAAGACTGGACGCATGCCAATAAGCCTGATGACCCAAGTTCAACCCTCAGAACCCACAAGGTGAAAGGGTGGAACCAACCCCCACAGGTTGTCCTCAGACCACCACATGCATGACATGGTGTGAGTGACACACACATACACACATACCCCACATACACATATGTTCACACATACACACATACATGGGTTCATATGCACACACATGCACGGGCTCACACACATACACTGCATGTATATGCACATGCACATGTGTACACATATAGATGCTTGCAAATACATGCACTTACACTTACAGGCAGGCATGCTCATACACACACATGCACATGTGTACACAAACTCATGCATGCATGTGTGCACACACACCTGCACATGCACACATGGGTTTGCACACATGTGCACATATATGTGCATGCTCAAAACTGCAGGTGCATTCACGCGCATAGGCTCATGCATGTTCACATGCACACATACATGCTCACACACACCTATGCAAATACATGTACACACACTCCCCTGAAGTATAGAAGCTGTTGTTACCGCACAGGTCAAACACCTTCTCTGACACCAGGACCTTAATTACTGGCAGAAGCATTTGAAACTTGGATCAGCTGGCACGGAAGGCTCCTTGTCAATCATCTGGAAGTGTCTCAAATCCTTTTCTGAGCAAGGGAGTATAGAGACAGATGCTGCCTCTTTGAATGACTGGGTATTCACTTTGTAGGTGACATCTTTCCTACCATAAAAGGACACAGCAGAGGATGGTATGGGTTGCAGCTGTCTCCAACCCTAGATACCTAGCACAGTATGGATGCTCAGTACTCATGCGCTGAGTACTAAAGGAACAAGATGTCCTGGTCCAGAGGGCTGATGCACACACATTCCACCATGCACCAAGGGGCAGGAGGCAAGCCAGGATCTGCTACTTTCACAGGAGAATGGTAGGATGGTGCACGTGGGAGGTACTAAGCACCCAGAACCTCCACGTGAGACTAGCTGCCTCCACTCAGGCACAGCATGTCTTCCCATGCGCTCTCCCTGACACCCAAGTCCCAGCCATCTTGCCACGAGGCCCATCATCCTGACTCTGCCTCCTGCTCCCACCTCCAGAGTTTGGACTGACCCTGAAACCTCTAACCCTTGCCTGGATGGTCTAGAAGGTCCTCTGCAAGCACCCCTATGTTCTCTTTTTTTTTTTTTTCCTAAAGATTTATTCTATTTTTAATGTCTTTCTGTGTATATCAGCTCCCCTAAAGCTGGATTTACAGGTGTTTGTGAGCTGCCCAGAGTGGGTGCTTGGAACTGAAACCAGTCCTCTGGAAGAACAGCATGCACTCACAACTCCCGAGCCATCTCTTCACCCCTTTCCTCATCTGTTCTTTGGAATGTTCTCTCCACCGTGGCCTCCACCATGATCATCATTCATCTGATAATCGTTCACCTCATAATCCTGGCATCTCAGGAAAAGCCTGGCATGAACCAAGTGCTTTGCAAATACTCAGGGAGCACAGGGCTGCCAACAGCTGTTCCATTTTCAACACTCCTTACATAGGCCCAGGATACAAGTACATCTGGGGACAGACCTGCTTGCTTCCTGTCTTCAGCAATGGCTCTCCAGCAACCCATGCTTCCAGGATCTTGGTTTTGCTGGGGAGACCACATGGGATGCAATCAACTTACAACCCAGATAAGCCATGAAAGAATACGGGCTTCATATGTTGTACTGGTTGCTTTCCCATTGCGGTGAGAAAAATACCTTGACAAAAGCAACTTAAGGGGCTGGAGAGATGGCTCAGTGCTTAAGAGCACTGGCTGCTCTTCCAGAGGACCTGAGTTCAGTTCCCAGTACCCATGCTAGGTGGCTCCCAACCACCTGGAACTCCAGCTCAGAGGATCTGATGTTGTCCTCTTCTGTCCTCCACAGGTACCCAAACACAAATACACATACACACACACAAACACACACACACACACACATGCATGCGCACACGCACGCGCATGCATTATATGTGCATTAATTTTTTTAAAGCAGTTTATTTTATTTTATTTTTTTTTATGTGTATGAATGTTCTGCATGTAGGTTTGTGCACCGTGTCATGCAATGCCGCAGAGGTCAGAAGAGGGCATTGGATTCCCCTGGAACTGGAGTTAAACACGGTTCTCAGCCACCATGTGGGTGCTGGGGATCGAACCCGGGTCCTCTGCAAGAGCAGTCGGCGCTCTTAACCGCTAGGCTATCTCTCCAGCCCCCAACTGTTTTTTTTTAATGTATATGAATGTACTGTCTGCATGCAGGTCTGTGCACCCATGTCATGCAATGCCGCAGAGGCCAGAAGAGGGCGCCAGACTCCCTGGAACTGGAGCTAAAGAAAGTTCTCAGTCGCCATGTGGGTGCTGGGGATCGAACCCAGGTCCTCTGCTCCTCCAGTTGGCACTACCAACCGCTAGGCCATCTCTTCAGCTCCCTAAAATTTTAACTTAAAAAAAAAAAAAACAGTTTAGGGCTCGGCTGGTAGCACACACCTTTAATCCCAGGTGGCAGGTGGATCTCTTTGAGTTCTAGGCCAGCCTGGGCTACATAGTGAGTTCCAGGCCAACCAGGGTTAAAGGGAGAGCCTATCTCGAAAAGACCAAAAAAAATAAATACGAATTTAAGGCATGGTGATACATGCCTTTTGTTCCAGCACTTGGGGGGCAGAGGCAGGCATATCTCTGTGAGATCAAGGCCAACTTGGTCTACATATCAAGTTCCAGGCCAGATGACAGTACATGAAGACCGTCAATAATAATAATAATAATAATAGTAATAATAATAATAATAAATAGCCTGGCATGGTGGTACATGCCTTTAATCCCAGCACTCTGGAGGCAGAGGCAGGCAGATCTCTGTGAGTTCCAGGCCATCCTGTTCTACATAGTGAGTTCCAGGCCAGCCTGGTCTACATAGGGAATTCCAGGCCAACTGGGGCTAAAGGGAGACCCTGTCTCAAAAAAGACCAAAATAAATACATAAATCATTTAAAATGCAATTTAAGGGAGAAAGGATTTATTTTGGCTTTAGTCCTACAGGGTGTAAGGTCATACATAAGTCCACCAAAGTTGGGGGTTTCCCAGGAAGCCAACTGAGGTAGAAGTTCTAAGAAAGTTGCTGCAATCAGGCTCCTACTGATACTGAGTCGAGCCTCGTTTTATCTACTGATACCAGCCACAAATCCCAGTTCCTCTCAAGATGCTCTTTCTGATACAGGACACAGACCCACCTACGCCCATTCCTCCATCTTCCCACACCCATTTCATTGTAAGCAGCTGTCATGCCTGAAATAAACCCGACTTCCTTCTCATCTGAGTCCTGACATTTTCTCCTTTCTGTGCCAAGTCTCCCCTCAAAATGAACCTAACACAGGGTACAGTCCTTTCATGGAAAATTTATTCATGCTTTGGCAACTGATCTAGAAAGTTCTAGAAAGACTATAAGCAGTCTTTCAATTTTGAAATGATTATTGAATTATTGAATAAACTAACAGTTATAGAAGGAACTCGAAGCATTAAATTTCATAGCCAGGGGCTGGGAGATGGCTCAGTGCGTAAACTGCTTGCCTCTCAAGCAAACTCTGGACCCCAACTAAAGGTGGAAGGAGAACTGACTTCAATTTGGGTCCCCAAATCCCAAGTAAAACGCTGGGTGCATTGACACTCATTTTATAGGCCAACAAGCCTGGCACAGGGCAGAGCTCCAGGCCAACAACCCTGTCTCAGGCCAGAAGTAGGTGGTGAACACCTTTAATCCTAGCACAATCAGGTGAAACTGAGTTCAAGACCAGTCTGGTCTACATAGTAAGCAAACGCACTAATCCTAACAATGACTTGAAACTGCTTGTTTTAGGCAGGATCTCTTACTTTGTAGCCCTGGCTGGCCTGGAGCTTACTCCATAGACCAGTTTGGCTTCAAACTCAGATCTACCTGTCTCTGCCTCCTCAGTGCTGGGATTAAAGGTATGTACCACCATACAGTTCTTAAGCAAAGAAGCAGGGACAGAGCAGCATTGGAGCCAGGGGTGCTGTGTATGCCTGTGATCCCAGCACTAGAGGAGGATCAGGAGTTCCAGGACAGCCTCAATGATAAAGCACATTTGAGGCTAGTCTGGGAGACCTTGTATCAAAAAAAAAAAAAAAATTAAATAGAGGGACTGGAGAGATAGCCTAGCGGTTAAGAGCGCCGACTGCTCTTGCAGAGGACCCAGGTTCGATTCCCGGCACCCAAATGGGGGCTGAGAACCGTCTTTGACTCCAGTTCCAGGGGAATCTGACACCCTCTTCTGACCTCCGCGGCATTGCATGACACGGGTGCTCAAACCTACATGCAGACAGTACATTCATACACATAAAAGAAATAAATAAAAATTTTTAAAAATTTAAAAAGAAAAGGGGAAAGAAAAGAAAAAAATCATGAAGATCAATCTTACAAGAGTATCATAGACAGATCTTGGGACATGGTAGGGAGGAGCAGAGAATTAAAACCCTCTCTCAGCAGGGTGTGGTGGCACATACCTTTTGATCCCAGCACTCTGGAGGGACAGGTAGGTCTCAATGAGTCCAAGGCCAGCCTGGTCTACATAGTGAGTTCCAGGACAGCCAGAACTTCACAATGAGACCCTGTCTCTAAAATACATTAATAGCCTGTCTCAAAGAAAAGTGGGCCAGCCAAGTAGTTCAGCCTTTACCAGACAACAAAGCCAAGACAGAAAACTCCAGGCAAGCCTGGCAACCTGAATTCAAGCAAACTCTGGACCCCAACTAAAGGTGGAAGGAGAACTGACTTCACAGTTGTTCTCTGAACTCCACATGCGTTATTGGCACCCCCCCACACATACCACACACACATACACTGATAATAAATAAAAATTATTTTTTTAAAAAGAGGCCAATCAAGAGGCCAGTGCACAGTGGGGTATGTCAGGCAGATACTCTAAAATCCAGAAAGATTAAAAAGAACAAAAACAGGAGATAGAGAATAAAAGACAGCAAAAGGGAAGCACCAGTTTTCCTTTGAGCACTGGAGGTCAACCACAGAAGATGGCGGAGACACCGTCAGGGACAGAGACCTTGTTGCTGAGTGTATTGCTGCTGAAGAGCCACGTGGCATCTTGATCCTACTACAAGAAAGTTATCTATGTATCGATTTTTGTGGTACTGGGAATGGAACCCGGGGCCTCCCATACACTAGGCAAGTGCTCCACTGCCAAGCCACATGCCCAGCCAGCAAGAATTGAATATTGCTGAGATGGCTCAATAGAAGGCTTACTGCCAAACCTTAGGACCTGAGTTTGATTCCCAGGCCCCACAGAGTGGAAGGGGGGAGGTGACTTCACAAAGTTGTTCTCTGACCTCCACACACATGCTGTGACAAATATGTATATGCACACAACAAATAAATGTAATAGTGCTGATCAAACCCAAGCTAGGCACCCTCCTTCCCACTGCACCACACCTCCAGCCCTCAAATCACCTTATATAAGGGATCACCACTCACCTGTCCCTGTGATACTGTGGTTTCATAAACAATCAAAAAGCTCTGAACCTTTAAGCAAAACCAACCAACAGCCTCTTTACCTAACCACAAAGCTGGGGACAGTAAACTCTGGAATGTGTACTACTCTCAGCCCTACCCTAGAAGAACCCAGAACAATTGGGTAATTGGTCTAGTGCATCCAAGAACCATCACCCCTGTTTGCAGTGTTGAAAACCAACCCCAAGTGACCCTCAGTCATTACATCTGCATGCTCAGAAGGTGGCAAAGAGTTCACATGTACCTACCTGGCCCTATGAACTTTTGTACAGACCTAGTTCACGATACAAGCTGTGAAGAGCCAAGTCTGACAAGTTCACCGGGCTTGAACAACAAACACCCCAGGACAAGATGATGTGGAGACTGGACTTCGTGAACAGGTCAGAGAGGGGAGGGTCACCAGGTGTTGTAGCTAGGATAGGGAGAACTTAGGGTCAAATGACTCAACACTCTATCCAGTTACCCTTACAAGAAAAATGAGTAAGCTCTATAGTAGAAGATTCCTTGTTCTGTTATGCAATCAGATTCACAAAGACTAGGTTTTATCACACTAGGCCCACCACAGGCTATCTCCTGGAGGACTGTACTCTCTGAGAACAGATTACTGTCAAGTACCCTTTTTTTTTTCCTCCTCAGTCTTTCTTCCTTCCCTTCCTTCTTTTAGTGAGATTGGGGGGGGGGTCTCATATAGTCCAGGCTAGCCTCCAACTTACTATGTAGCCCAGGATGACTTTTGAACTCCTGATCCTCCTGCCTCCACCTCCTGAGTGCTGGGATGACAGGCGTACAACACACCAGGTTGATGGGGTGCTGGGAATGGGACCCACGGCTTTGTGCACTTTACCAAGAAAACTACAGCCCCAGTCTGAAACTAATTCATTTCTAGAAAGTACATGTATAATTCCTTAGCACTGTTACACCAAGATCAGAAGGTCTTGGTGCCCAGTCTGTCAAGTAAAGGATAATTCTGGGGCTGGAGAGATGGCTCAGCAGTTAAGAGCGCTGACTGCTCTTACAGAGGACCCAGGTTCGATTCCCAGCACCCACATGGCAGCTGAGAACCGTTTTTAACTCCAGTTCCAGGGGAAACCAACGCCCTCTTCTGACCTCCGCGGCATTGCACAACAGGGTGCACAAACAGTACACTCATACAAATAAATAAATAAATACCTAAAAAAAAGATAATTCTTAGATTGGCCTCTACCTAGGACAGCTCTTAAAACTGAAATAAGCCAGGCTTGGTGGCGAACACCTTTAATCCTAGCACTTGGGAGGCAGAGGCAGGCGGATCTTTATGAGTTCAAGGCCAGCCTGGTCTACAGAGTGAGTTCCAGGATAGCTGGGGCTACAGGGAGACCCTGTCATCAAAAAAAAAAAAAAAAAAAAAAAAAAAAGCCATAAGGAATTATTTTTGAATTTTTCAACAGTTGAAATTAAATGAAGGAGATTTTTTTTAACCTGATTTAAATATAACACAATATATGTATGTATATTAAAACAACAGATTACATATTATTAATATATATCATTTTTATGTGTTCATGTATGAAAAATAAATGAAATTTAAATTCTGAAAAAAAGGTAATGGGGGCGGAAAGGCAGCCCAGCAATTAAGAACACCTACTGCTCTTGTGGAGGACTAGGGCTTGGCTCCCAGCACCCACATGGCCACTAACAACTGTCCTAATGCCAAGGGATCCAGCACCTCCTCCAGCTTCTGCTGATTAGTTAATTAAAAATAATTTTAAAAAATGTATTTATTTGCTGGGTTTGGTGGTACACACCTGTAATACTTGTGCTGGGGAGACAGACCCAGGTGGGTCCCTGGCCAGCCTAGCCAATCAGTCACTTCATTCAGGGAGAGGCGCCCTGTTTATTATCCAAAAACAACAAAATAGACAACAAAAAAGAAGTTCGGGGGCTGGAGAGATGCTCATGCAGTTAAGAGTGGCAACTGCTCTTGCAGTGAGACCTGGGTTTGATTCGCCTTAGCAAGCCATAGTGGAAGGCTGAGAACCGTCTTTAACTCCCGCAGTTCCAGGGGAAGCAATGCCTCTTTACTGACTCCGAAGCACTTCACGACACAGGTGACTAGAGACAGTACAACTTTAGCACATCTAATCAAAAAATATAAATAAAATAAAACTACAGGTGGATGACACCGAGGTAGTAACACTCAAAGGTTGACTTAGGCCCCTACATCGCCTCTACATCACATACACACTGGTACTTTAAGACTAACAGGTTAGATGACCCAATTGACACTCAAGGTGGCCTTTGGCCCTAACATACGTACACGACATACACAGGATAGGTTTAAGACTACAGTGGTTGGATGACACCGAGAGTGACACTCAAGGTTGAACCTTTGGCGCACTACAATAACCGACACACACATACACACACTGTTTTTAGAGACTAACACGGCTTGGAATGAGCACCATGGACACTCAAGGTTGATCTTTGCTGCTACACATACCTAACACCATATCACACATGAGCTGGTTTAAGACTCAACAGGTTGGATATGACACCGATGCACTCACCAGGATTGACTTTGCCTCTACAATACTCTACGGCCACTAAACGATGGTTTTAAGACACAGTTGGAATGAACATACACTCCAAGGTTAACTTGGCCCTACAATAACTTACACAATACCAACACATGGTTTAAGACCCTTACAGGTAGGCCCAGTGTCCAAGCCCAGCCTCACGCCACTCCTATCGTAAGCACCCCAGAAGTACTGTACACCAGAATTCCTACAGACCCACCAAACCCCCACTGCAATGACAGCTGCTACAGAGAACAAGTCTCCTTCCCATCCCTCAACCAAGCGCCTCACAGCCATCATCTCTGAGGGAAGCCTGGCATGCCCTACCGTATCTGTTTAGTTTTCTGCTTGCTTCCCTCCCTAGCATAAAGTTCTACAAGCGCGATCTGTATCGACAGCCCGCACAAACACACCACACCCTAGCTGAATAATGGTATTTATTGAAAGTGTAGTCACAGCGACACGTAACACCTCCAAGTAAAGAAGAGGAAAAAACTAACTAGTAGAAGTAATCTTCTAGCTGGGAACAGTGGAGGACATCTATAAGCCCAGCACTCTTTTAAGGCTGAAGGCAGAGGGATGTTGACTTCAAGGATAAAACTGGAAACAAGGAAAAAGAACCTTTGGGGGGGGGGGGGTATATTGTTAATCTAGGTTTATTGAAACAGAGATCTCTTGGTAGCCACAGCTGGCCTGAAACTTGTCGATAATAGAACCAAGCGCTGGCTTAACATATTAACATGCATCTTACATGCTCTCCTGCCTATCAATGCATTAGGACCCGTAAGGTATACCAACCTTGCCTGGTACAGTCTTTATGTTTAATATAATACGACCAATGAATTGAGACAGACTGCACGGCTATGGTGGGACATGCATGAGGAGACAGATGCAACGGACAGAGTCAACACCAGCAATCTTTAAAAATAAATAAACAAAAAAAAAGGGGGGCTGGAGAGATAGCCTACGCGTTAGAGAGCGCCTACGCCAGCCTTTCTTAAGAGGACCCGGGTTCAATCCCCAGCACCCACTATCCTGTCCGAGAACCAATCTGAAAACTCAATTCCAGGCAGAACTCCAGTTCCAGGGGGATCCGGCACCCTCCTTCTGACCTCGCTGTGGCATTGCACAACAATGGGTGCTGACAAACCTGACAGCAGACAGTACAATCCATAACCATCACAGAAGGAAATTAAAAAAATTAAAAAAAAAAAAAAAAAAAAGACCATCTTCAGCCACATAGTGCATTCCAGTTCAGCCTGGGCAGCATAAGACAGTCTCAAACAAAAACAAAAACAAAAAAAATTAAAAAAAAAAATCCTGTCTGGAAAAAAAAAGGACAAAATTAAAACTAATTAGTTAAAATAAAAATTAAGGCTGGGTGTGGTGCCACACACCTTTAATCCCAGCACTTGGGAGGCAGAGGCAGGCGGATCTCCGTGAGTTCAAGGCCAGCCTGCGATCTGCAGGCCAGCTGGGACTAAAGGGAGACCCTGTCTCAAAAAGACCAAAAATTAATTAATTAATTAAGCCAGGTGGGCTGGAGGGATAGCTTGGCTGTCAAAGGCTCAGGCTAACAATAACAACAACAACAACAAAAAAGCCAGGCATGGTGGTGCACACTTTTCATCCCAGCACTCGGGAGGCAGAGGCAGGTGGATCTCTGTGAGTTCAAGGCCAGCCTGGTCTGCATACTGAGTCCCAGGTCAGCTGGGGCTACAGGGAAACCTCATCTCAAAAAGATCAAAAAATAAATAAATAAAAATAAGTTTTAAACAATCAAGCAACCTCCTGAGCTATTCTGAGAAATGGAACATACAGTCATTCCCCAACTTAACGGATGAAGAAATCAAAACTTGGCACAACCCAACGGGTTCTCCAGCAGCTACCTTTGGCCTGACGCTTCTCCAGCAGCCCCGGCCAGTCTAGATATCTATGAAACTTCAGGTAACAGAACTGCACAGAAAAACAAGTTTTGCTTTGAAGCCTGTGTAAAATAAACATTAACAAGGATGTGGCACTGAGGAAGCCAGCACATACAATCCTAGTACTTGGGAGGCTGTGGCACAAGGATTGCCACAAGTTTGAGACTAGCCTGGGTTATATAACGAGCTCTGGGCCAGCCTGGGCTATGTAGAAGTCCTGTCTCAAAACAAACAATGACCAAAATTAATAAACAGGAACTAGTATTTTCTTTTTTATATATTTTATTTATTATCATTTTATGTGTATGAGTGTATTATCTGCATGTGTGTAAGTGCATCAATGTGCAATGCCCACAGAGTCAGAAGGCATTGGAGTCTCCTGGAACTGGAGTTACAGATGGTTGTTAGCTACCATGTGGATGCTGGGAATTGAACCTGAGTCCTCTGCAAAAACAATCAGAGCTCTTAACCACTGAGCCATCTCTCCAGCCCCAGAACTAGTATTTTCTATTTCTCTAGAAGATACTCATTTGTTATAAGTTTTTGTTTTGTTTTGGTTCAGTTTTTGGTTTTTTTGTGGGGGTTTTTTTGGGGGGGTGTTTTTGAGACAGGGTCTCCCTATAGCTGCAGCTGGCCTAGAACTCACTATGTATACCAGGCTGGCCTCCATTTCACAGAGATCTACCTGTATCTACCTTCTGAGTGCTGGGATTAAAAGTGTGCACCTCATGGGCTGGAGAGATAGCCTAGTGGTTAAGAGCGCCGACTGCTCTTACAGAGGACCCAGGTTCAATCCCCAGCACCCACATGGCGGCTGAGAACTGTCTGTAACTCCAATTTCAGGAGAACTCCAGTTCCAGGGGAATCTGACACCCTCTTCTGACCTCCGCGGCATTGTACGACACGGGTGCACAAACCCACATGCAGACAGTACAATCATACACATAGAAAATAAATAAATAAATAAATAAATAAATAAATAAATAAATAAATAAATAAATAGTGTGCACCTCCATGCCTAGTTTATTTTAATTTATTTATTTATTTATTTATTTATTTATTTATTTATTTCAGTCTTTTTGAGACAGGGTCTCCCTCAGCTCCAGCTGTCCTCCAACTCACTATGTAGACCAGGCTGGCTTTGAACTCACAGCGATCCACCTGCCTCTGCCTCCTTAGTACAGGGATTAAAGGTATGTGCCACCATGCCCGGCCCTAAGTTTTTTATTTTTATTTTATGCATATAATTGTTTTGTCTGTATGCATGCATTCCTGGTGTATGTTCAGTGCCTATGGAAGCCAGAAGAGGGTAATGGAGCTGCCATGTGGTGCTAGGAACTGAACCTGGGTCCTGTGCAGGAGGAGGAAGTACTGAACCACTTAACAATCTCTCCAGACTCCATTTTAAGTGTTTCACTGTAAGAAAATATACAGTAAGACATACAAGATGGTATCACTAAGCTTGTGTTTGTGATACTGGATATATATTTTTTTAAGATTTTGGTGTTCTTATTCTTTTTGTTTTTTTGAGGCAGGGTCTCCCCACAGTCCCAGCTGGCTTGAATCTGCCTGCCTCTGACTCCAGGGTTCTACGATTTATTACTTTTAATTACGTGTGTGTGTGTGTGTGTGTGTGTGTGTGTGCGTGTGTGTGTGTGTGCGTGTGTATACTATGCCAGTGGATGCCTCTGGCTTCTGATCTCCTGGAGTTGGAGTTACAGGAGATTGGTAACCACTCAGTGGATAGAACTGAACTCCAGGGCTGGAGAGATGGCTCAGCGGTTAAGAACGCCGACTGCTCTTGCAGAGGACCTGGGTTCAATTCCCAGCACCCACATGGCGGCTAAGAACCATCTTTAACTCCAGTTCCAGGGGAATCTGACACACTCTTCTGACCTCCGTGGCATTGCACAACACAGGTGGAGCAACCTACATGCAGACAGTACACTTATACACATAAAAAATAAATAAATTAAGAAAACAAACTGAATTCCAGTCTGCTACAAAAGCAGTGATCGCTCTTAACTACTCAACCAGGTCTCTAGCCCCTACCCCATTTTTTGAGACAGGGTCTTAGTATATGAACAGAACTTCAGTGAGTGAGTTGGTAGAATGTTCACTTAGTATACACAGGATAAATGAGAAAAGGGAGTATAGAAATATGTTTATGAGGGGTATGTTCAATAAATACGTACCCCTATGAACATTTAATACCCATTATAAAATAAAATTAAAAGGGCCAGGCATGGAACACATACCAATAGTCCCAGCATTTGGTAGACAAAGGCTGGAGGATCTCTGTGAGTCTAAGCCCAGTCTCATCTATATAGTGAGTTCCACACCAGCTAGGGCTACATATTAAGACCCTGTCTCAAAAAAGAATAGAAGAATAGATGAATGGATAGATAGACAGATAGATAGATAGATAGATAGATAGATAGATAGATAGAGCTGGATGGATAGAGGCAAAGGGTAAGTCCCACTCAGCCGAGAACCACAGGTCTGGCTGGGGTGTCCAGTGACTCTTCTGGGAACACTAGACTGCAGGAGCCTCTTAAAACAATAAAGTCTCCTACAACTGTGCATGGTTTCACCAAGGGGGATAAAATCCCCAAGAACTAGATTCTATAGCCAGGAACCTTGATATACACCTACAATCCCAGCACTTGGGAGACAGAGGCGGGAGGATCTGGATTTTTAAGACCAGCTTTAACTAGACACTGAGTTCAAAGTGAGCCTGCCTGACAGGAGATCCTGTCTCAAAATACCTAGCTTCCAAACTGCAATGTTGAAATGTCCCAAGGGTTTAGCAAGTCAAAGTTCTGGACTTTGCCAAGCAGTTCCAATTTGAAACAGTCCATCTGCTAAATATACACAGACTTACCTAATGTGGATCCGGATTTGCAAAGAGTTAGAGACAACTGAGAGTGAATGGCCGGTCCTGACTACCAGAGTCTTCATCTAACTTATTCGAATTGCTATCAATCCTTCAATTCTGTGATTTCCAGGTACCAAAGTCCAGTCCTGGGACCTGCCGTCTTACTGTCAAGTGAAGGTGCTATTCCATTCTCTAATATGGCCCTGTTTCCAGCCACTTTCTGATAATGACTGAGCAATGAGGGTGTTGAAGTCACTCTCCAAAAAAAAAAAAAAAAAACCCAACTCTTTACAAGGACTACAATACCAGAAGTAAAGCCAGCCCTGGGCCTTCTCTGGGTTCACTGGTTTTGTCACCAGGGCGATCTGGGCTGTTTTCTCATTCATAGTCAACCTCACCACCACTCAAAGGCGACCTATGTGAGTAGAGCTTGTATGGGGTTAATGAACCAAAGCTACGAACACAGGAACAACCACACTGAACAGAGAACAAATCACCCCAGTGAGATAACTGCTGGGCTTAGAAAGAACATCCCAGTTCTCAAAACCACTAGTCTCTTTCTCTTCTTCAGCTGTTTGTTTTGTTTTTTCAGACAGGGTCAACGTGTAGCTCGAGATGACCTGGAACTCGCTATGCAAACTAGGTTGGCCTTAAACTCAAAGCAATGCTCCTGCCTCAGCCTCTCAAATGCTGGGCTTATAGGCCTTAGCTGCCACCACCAGTACTGGGACGCTATTTGTGTGGGGGAAGGAGAGGGTATTTTTGTTCTGTTTTGTTGTTGTTGTTGTTGTTGCTGCTGTTTTATACAGAGTCTCACTATGAGTAGCCCTGGCTGTCCTGGAACTCACTTTGCAGACCAGGTTATAGGACCCTGTCTTCATCCAGAAAACATGAATCCAAATTGGGCAAGGTGGTACATATGTCTAATTCCTGCACTCCAGAGGCTGAGTCCGGGGAAAACCATCAGTTAAAGCCCACAAGGCAAGGAGGAGGCCAGTGTAGACTATGTAGTAAGACCTTATCTAAAAAAAACAAAACTATAAAAGTCAACCCTAGGGGCGGAGAGCCTCAAGCACTGAGGACATAACAGAAGCTCACATAAGTTAAGTATCCTGCCAAGTGGCAAGATTCAAACCGGGGACCACCCACACCCACACCAGTTGAGTCTCCCCCTTGTGTTTTTATCATTGCAGAGCTTGGCCAGACTCCGAGCAACCGGTCTATTGCTAACACACAGCTGCTTTTATTGAAATGCCCCCAATTCCTCAGTCCTGGCCACTAGCTTACACAATGCTGAATCCTCTTGAGAAAGGAAAAAGAAGAAAATAAAAAGGCAATCCAGGTCAAGTCGGGCATGGTGGCGCACGCCTTTAATCCTAACACTAGGGAGGCAGAGGCAGGCGGATCTTTGTGAGTTCAAGGCCAGCCTGGTCTACAGACTGAGTTCTAGGACAGCTGGGGCTACAGGGAGACCTGCCTCGAAAAAGACAAAAAAAAAAAAAAAAAAAAAAAAAAAGAAGGACAGTCCAGGTCAAGTGCCCTGGAATATCGCCCTCTCCTGCTGCTCAGCGGATTGAATCTCTCACCCAGTTGCTCCCAACAGCTCAGGCTGTAACCAATGCCCAGGGGAGCTTTCAAAGGTGTGTCACAAATGCCACCGAGCTACCTGTCCAGGAGGGGACACTGTTCCGGGGATGCACGCTGGGAGAGTCCCAGGCTCCCTCCACCGAGTCCGCCTATAGTTGCCGAGTCCCACCGCCTTCACCGAGCTCACTCTGCATGAGCGATCCTCCAAATCTGCTGCCTCCACAGCCCCGGAGCACAGAAGGAGAAACTGAGGCTTGCAGAGGGAACGCTGCTTAGCCTGAAGGAGGAATCGCGGGGACCGCCCGCACACTCGGCAGATGCAAAGATCGGACCCACAAGGGAAGGGAGCACTATGGGGTGTGTGGAGACCACGACCCGCGAGCCTCCCCGGGACAGGCTGGAAGCGCCACCCCGGGGGAAGGGCCGAGGTGGGGAGTCCTGCCTTCCGCACAGGGTGAGACGCACGACAATCCGGCCTTAAAGCCAGCTCCAGCGACACAAGCCAGGAGGCCGCAGCGATCGGAGGTGATCCCGCATTCCAGGAGTCTCCCTCAGGGTCCCCCAGACCTCACCCCACCTCCAGCTCTGGGTTCACAGCCCGGTCACTCACCGCGCGGCACCGGCAGCTCTCTGAGGCGGCGAGGGCAGGACGCAAGCCCGCACCACTGAGGCGCTACCAACACGCGCCAGGCCGCGGGGGTGAAGGCGTGGTCAGCACGGCCGAGGCTCCACCCACCAGAGTCCCGCGCGTGCTCTTAAGGCATCCTCCTCCCCGTGAGAATCTGTGTTCTTGGTACGGTCGGTATGGGCCACGCCCCTCAACTCTCTGCGGGAAGACCCGCCCCCGAGTCCAGGGCTCAACTCCTAGAGCACACCCCTCCCGCGGTTCAGAGAAACCCCACCCCCGAGCCAAGCCCTCAGGTCCTAGACAACGCTCCTCCTCTCTCCTCAGAGAAGCTTTACCCCCTAGTTTCCGCTGTTACCAGGCCATGCCCCTTCCCTTCCTTCAGAAAGCCTGGTTCTGAAGCCCAGCATCACTCACCCTTCTCGGAGAAGCCCCGCCCCTGACCTAGCGCTCAGTCTTAAAGCCACGCCCCCCACTGCCTCAAAGAAGCCCCGCCCCAATCGTCAAGCAGTTCTAAGGCCACGTTCCACGATCCCTTCAGAGAAGCCCCGCCCCCGAGGCCAAGGCTCAATTTCTATGCACTGCTCCTCAGCTCTGCACAGAGAAGCCCTGCCCCAGAGCCGGCACTCGGATTTTGAGCCACGCCCCTTGTCCCTTCTCTGAGAAGCTTCGCTCTCCAGTCCTGGGCTCCATTCTGAGGTTTGGCAGCCTCCACCTGGTCGATGGCCTGAGCTTCGTGACCCCGTCTGAATTCCTGGCGGAGGTTCTTTAGGGTTCTCTCCAGGTCAAGGCTGTGAGCCTTCCGGTGAGGCCTTCTGTTGCCGGCCTCCACTCGCCTGTGACCTCACGACTTTGAGAATGGCGAGGCTGACGCACGACTGATTCTGGGGTCCCCCAACAGTCTCACCATGAAAGAAGGGCTGAGATTTGAAAGCTGGGTTGCTTAAGGGTGGGGAGTGTCCACTAAGAGTTTGAAAATCTGCCTGTGGTACGCCTGTCCCAGCACTCAGCACCCTGAAGAAGGATGAGAGTTCGAGACCAAACTGAGCTATCTAGGGACAGGTTGTATTCCAGCCCAGCATAGGCTACAGAGTGACACCCTACCTCAAGAAACAAAAAAAGAGGGACTGGAGATGTAGCTCAGTTTATTGAATGCTTACCTGGCATGCAGAAAACAGTGGTTTCCATTCCCAGCAACGCATAAACCTCATAGTGGACCTGGGTTCAGTTCCCAGCACCCACGTGGTAACAAATGTAACTCCAGTTCCAGGGAATCCTACCGCCCTCTTCTAACCTCCAAGGGTATTGCATGCACGTGATACACATACATGCAGGCAAAACACTCATATACATTAAAAATACATTTAAAAAAACAAAATTATGATTGCCTTGGAGGATAAAAACACCACCTCTGGGGGCTGGAGAGATGGCTTAGCGGTTAAGAGCACCGACTGCTCTTGCAGAGGACCCGGGTTCGATCCCCAGCACCCACATGGCGGCTGAGAACCGTCCGTAACTCCAATTCCTGGAGAACTCCAGTTCCAGGGGAATCCGACGCCCTCTTTTGACCTCCGCGGCATTGCACGACACAGGTGCACAAACTTGCACGCAGACAGTACATTCGTACACATTAAATAAATAAAAAATTTAAAAAAAAAAACACCTCTGCCCCCTACTGGTTTACAGTAACAGGGATATAAGGATAGAGTGACAGAAACTTTGTTCCTAAGGACAATAGTGGGTACACTTGGATATAAGATATTATCACTGTGATTATTACTGTTATTAAAAGGTTATGCTGGGCATGGTGGCACATGCCTTTAATCCTAGCACTTGGGAGGCAGAGGCAGGCGGATCTTTGTGAGTTCAAGGCCAGCCTGGTCTACAGAGTGAATTCCAGGACAGCTGGGGCTACAGGAAGACCCTGTCTCAAAAAAAAAAAAAAAAGGTTCTTGGGCCAGCAAGACAGCTCAGTAGGTGCTGCCAAGCCTGAGTGGCAGGAGAGAACCAACTCCTGAAAGTTAAGTTGTCCTCTGACCTCTACACATGCTCTGTCTTCTCTCTCTCTCTCTCTCTCTCTCTCTCTCTCTCTCTCTATATATATATATATANATCCAACCTATAATTTTTTTTTCTAGCCACCTAGTGAGAGCATGTGTTTGCAAGACAAGGCAATGATCAGGATAGTAAATGAAGAAATGTCCCTGGCCAAGGAGAAGAGAAGTTAGAGTATCATATGGTTAGGAAGGTGCTGGAATGATCCAGATGAAAGGTGCACCAAGGTAAACCTGAACTAGGTGAAAAGCAGCTAATGATGTGGTTCAGTGGTAGAGCACCTGCCTAGACTCCCCCGTGAGGGGCTGGGGTGTGGCCCAGTGGTAGAGCACCTGCCTAGAATCCCCCAGTGAGGAGCTGGGGTATGGCCCAGTGGTAGAAGACTGCATAGAATCCCCCAGTGGAGGGGCTGGGGTCTGTGCTTCAGTGGTAGAGCACCTGCCTAAAATCCCCCAGTGGAGGAGCTGGGGTCCCCAGTGGTAGAAGCACCTGCCTAGAGTCCCCCAGGGAGGGGCTGGGGTCTGGCTCAGTGGTAGAGCACCTGCCCTAGAATCCCCCAGTGAGGAGCGGGGGTGTGGCTCAGTGGAAGAGCACCTGCCTAGAATCCCACAGTGAAGGGGGCTGGGGTCTGGCTCAGTGGTAGAGCACCTGCCTGTAATCCCCCAGTGAGGAGCTGGGGTATGGCCCAGTGGTAGAGCCCTGCTAGAATCCACAGTGAGGGGCTGGGGGCTGGCCTCATGGTAGAGCAGCTGCCTAGAATCCCACAGTGAGGGGGCTGGAACTCAGCATTAAAAGTGCAAATTCAGGGGGCTGGAGATATGGTCAGCCGTTAAGACACCAACTGCTCTTGCAGAGGACCCGGGTTTGATTCCCAGCACCCACATGGTGGATAGAACAGTCTTTAACTCCCTAGCTTCATGGGAATATGACACCCTCTTCTGAACCTCCGAGGCATTGCACAACATGGGTGCACCACCCAACATGCAGACAGTACAGTATACACAGAAAAAAAAAATAATAACTAAGGGCTTGGAGAGATGGGCCTAACGGTTAAAAGCGCAGACTGACCTCTTGTCAGAGGACCCCCGTTTGATCCCCAGCACCCACATGGCAAGCTTCAAACTCAATCAGAGTTAACTCAGTTTCTAGGGGAATCTGCACGCCCCTCTTCTGACCTCCATGGCACTTGCATGACAGTTGCACCAACCTACTGCCGACGTATCATTTACATTCATACATATACAAAATAAAATACAATTTAAAAAAATAAAAAAATAAAGTGCAAAAAAAAAAAAAAGCAGAGATCTGGCAGGAAAAAAAAGGAATGAAATCAGACACATGATTTCTACTCTAAAACCAACAGCAGGACATAGAACTCAAAGCCTAAGTTTGAAGAACCAGTAGAGCATCTGGAGAGATGTCCAACAGGGTATTGAAAGGACACAGAGTATCAGGTATCTTGGGATGAGTTTCTCCTGCAGTAATACCCAGGGCCCGCACTATGCATTACCCTGTTTGGACATGGTGTACTCTATCCTGAAGGCTGCGGCAGTCACCAAACCTGTTGCAGAGGCAGGTTCAATTTTGGAGCTCAAACTGGTTCCTTCCTGGTCACAGGAAGCCTTAACACAGGGCCTCGGGGCCATGACAATAATTTACTCTTTGTGTAAATTATTTTACAGGATTTGCTTATCAATTGGACATATATATCATATAAAATAGAATTATATAATATATTATTTATATTATATATATATATAAATAGTGTGGTGGTTTGAATGAGTGTCCCCCATAGGCTTTAAGTATTCAGACATTTGTCTCCAGTTGGTGGCACTGTTCTTGGAGGTCTTAGAAGGTGTGGCCATGCTAGAGGAAGTACGTTATTGGGGGCAGGCTTAGTGAGTTTAACAAGCATTGCAGTCTCCAGTCGCTCTCTCTGCTTCCTGTGCTCATTGCGAGCTCATTCCTGTGCTCATTGACCCTCGGCTTGCTGCTCCAGCTCCAGCCGCCATGCCTCCTGCCACAATGGACTCTAATTCCCTGGAACTGTCAATCGTAAGCTCAAATAAACTCTTCCTTTTATAAGTTCCTTTGGTCATGGTGTTTTATCACAGCAACAGAAAAGTGACTAATACACTACCTAAGACCTTATCTCATAAAAAAAACAAACAGCCGGGTATGGTGCTGCACACCTTTAATCTTAGCACTTGGGAAGCAGAGGCAGGCGGATCTCTATAAATTCAAGGCCCGCCTAGCCCACATAGTGAGCTCCAGGCCAGGTGGGACTAAAGGGAGACCCTGTCTCAAAAAGACCAAAAAAACCCAACAACAACAACCAGAAACTCATGGGGGCGGAGAGAAGTTTCAGTGGTTAAATAACATGTACTGATCTTTCAGAGAAGCTGAATTCAGTTCCCTGCACCCATGTGAGGCAGCTCACAACCACCTGTAATTCCAGTTCCAGGAGATCTGATGTCCTCTTCTAGCCTTAGCAGGCACCGCACATGTGTGGCATACACACACAGACACACAGACACACAGACACACACACAAACACATAAATTAAAAATAAATAAATCTGAGCTGGGCATGGTGACGCATGCCTTTAATCCTAGTGCTTGGGAGGCAGAGGCAGGTGGATCTTTGTGAGTTCAAGGCCAGCCTGGTCTACAGAGCAGTTCCAATGCTGGGATTAAAGGCGTGTGCCACCACACCCAGCTAAAAATAAAATTAAAACATTTAAAAAATAATAAATAAGGGGCTGGAGAGATGGGTCAGCAGTTAAGAGCGCCAACTGCTCTTGCAGAGGACCCAGGTTCAATTCCCAGCACCCACATGGCAGCTAAGAACTGTCTTTAACTCCAGTTCCAGGGGAATCCGATGCCCTCTTCTGACCTCCATAGCATTGTATGACACGGGTGCACCAACCTACATGCAGACAGTACATTCATACACATGAAAAATAATAAATAAGCTGGGCATGGTGGCACACGCCTTTAATCCTAGCACTTGGGAGGCAGAGGCAGGTGGATCTTTGTGAGTTCAAGGCCAGCCTGGTCTACAGACTGAGTTCCAGGACAGCTGGGGCTACAGGGAGACCCTATCTCAAAAAGGCAAAAATAAATAAATAAATAAATAGATAAATTAATTAATTAAATTAAAACATGGAAAAAACAGGGCTGGAGCAATGGCTCAGCGGTTAAAAGCACCAACTGCTCTTGCAGAGGACCCGGGTTTGATTCCCAGCACCCACATGGAGACTAAGAACCATCTTTTAAGCTGGGCATGGTGGCGCACGCCTTTAATCCCAGCACTGGGAGGCAAACGGATCTCTGAGTTCAAGGCCAGCCTGGTCTATATCAAGTTCCAGGACAGCTGGGGCTGCAGGGAGATCGTCTCAAAAGGACAGAAAAAAAAAANAAAAAAAAAAAAAAAACTAAGCCGGGCATGGTGGCACATGCCTTTAATCCTAGCACTTGGGAGGCAGAGGCAGGCGGATCTTTGTGAGTTCAAGGCCAGCCTGGTCTACAGAGTGAGTTCCAGGACAGCTGGGGCTACAGGGGGACCCTGTCTCAAAAAAAACAAAAAAAAAAGACCTTGTCTATAAATAAATACATAAATAAATAGAGCCAGGAGAGATGGCTTAGCAGTTAAGAGCACTGGCTACTCTTGCAGAGGACCTGGGTTCAATTCCCAGCACCCACATGGCAGCTAATAACCATCCAAAACTCCAGTTTCAGGAGACAACAACCTTTTTTGAGCTCTGTGGGCATTGTACAATATGGGTACACTTAGACGCATGTAGGCAATATACTCATACGCATAAAATAAAATAACATACTATAAAGGTAAAATCAAAATTAATAAATAAATAGGGCTTGCAAGATGGCTCAGCAGGTAAAGGGGCTTGCAGTGGAGTCTAATGAGCTAAGTTCAATCCCCTGGACCCACATGGTAGGAGAGAACAGTTATACCTTGACCTCCCCACATGTACCATATCACATGTACATTTCCCCCACATATGTGCAAAATAAATAAATACTAATCAAGCAAGCCAAGTCAGAAGAAATGGAAGTTGGAGAGGACATTTGCAAGTGTACTTCAAGGTGTACTTTCTGTAATGAAGAGCCCTTACTAATTAATAGGCAAGATTATTGAACAGAAATGGGAAAAATATTGAAATCACCATTTCCCATCAAAGGAAGTACAAACGACTATTAACTACATAGTTTTCCAACTTCATGTATAGAAGACATGTAAATTAAAACTTGGCTAAGATGCTATTTTAGGTCGATGACTAAATGCAAGTTTTTAGTGATAGTTTCTTAGAGCTCTTATGGAAACAGCTCTGTGGTTTATTACTGCTAAATACACAGGTAAATATTATCCAGCTATAAAACAGATAAAAGACAGGAAGCTCATTGCTGATATACAGCAACCTCAGACATGATCGATGGTTTTAATAATGGAGCTGGGCCGGATGTGGTGGCACAGGACTTTAATCCCAGCACTAGGAAGGCAGAGGCAGAAAAGACCAGCCTGGTCTACATAGAGAGTTCCAGGCCATCTGGGGCTAAAGGGACACCCTCTCTCAAAAATACCAAATAATAATAATAAAAATAAATAAAAATAATTAATTTAAGAAATGGGGCTGGGAGCCAGCAAGATGGCTCAGCAAGTAAAAGTGCTTGCAAGTAAGTAAGCCTAATGACGTGAGTTCAATCCCCAGGACCCACAAAGGGGAGAGAGAGAACTGACCTTTCCAGGTTGTCCTCTGACCTCCATACCCTTGCTGTCATTAATGCACCACACACACACCAAAAAAGAAAAGAAAAAAAAATATAAAAAAATAACTTAAAAAATTTAAAGTCCTATTTTGCATTTTTCATTTTAGTTTTTTCCTTTTTTGGGGGGTATTTTTGAGGCAGGGTCTCCCTTTTAGTACTATAGAGCTGTTCTGGAGCTCGCTCTATAGACCAGGCTGGCCTTGAACTCACAGAGATCCGCCTGCCTCTACCTCCCAAGTGCTGGGATTAAGGCATGCACCACCACACTCAGCTGCATTTTTCATTTAAAAAAAATAAAACTTAGGCCAGGCGTGGAGGCGCACGTCTTTAATCCTAGCACTTGGGAGGTAGAGGCAAGTGGATCTCTGTGAGTTCAAGGCCAGCCTGGTCTAAGAGTGAATTCCAGGA
Organism: Rhizomys pruinosus; assembly: GCA_009823505.1. Lineage (NCBI taxonomy): Eukaryota > Metazoa > Chordata > Mammalia > Rodentia > Spalacidae > Rhizomys > Rhizomys pruinosus. Next base: position 516,377 of record VZQC01012424.1, read on the forward strand.
CAGCTGGGGCTACAGGAAGACCCTGTCTCGAAAAGACAAAAAAAAAAAAAAAAAAAAAAAAAAAAAAAACCCAAATAACCAACCAAATCAGAAGGAACTAACAGACACAATTACTCTTCATCATGGAATGTAGCAAATATGAGCTTGCTTGTCAGTGGACCCACCAATACTCTAGGCTTTTTTGTTGTTGTTGTTGTTGTTGGTGTTTTTTTTTTTTTTT
>VZQC01012424.1:518961-530449 GCA_009823505.1 Rhizomys pruinosus
AAAAAAAAAAAAAAAAAAAAAAAAAAAAAAAAAAAAAAAAAGAAAATAATGGATCTGGCCAGGTATGGTGGCACACATCTTTAATCCCAGCACTTGGGAGGCAGAGGCAGGTGGATCTCTGTGAGTTCAAGGACTACCTGGTCTACATAGTGAGTTCCAGGACAGCTGGGGCTCCAAGGAGATCCTGTCTCAAAAAGAAAAAAAAAAAAAAGAATGGATCTGGTGGTGCTAGAGCTCAGTGATAGAGTACCTGCTAGAGTCTCTCAGTGAGGAGCTATGGTTGTGGCTCAGTGATAGAGCATCTGTGAGAAACTCTCAGTGAGGGGCTGAGGCTGAGGCTCAGGAGCAGAGCACTTACTTACATATATGGATTCAGTCCTCAGCACTGCAAAGTATATGTTGTTATAAAAGAAATGAAGACAGGTATTCTCCATCAATCTGGTGCTATGAAACTTTGTCCTAAGACTGATTCCCTCCAGAGCTCTCTGACGATTCTCTGCCTCATCCTGATTTGGCTACTACAATTCTCATAACACATGCATCATCTAACCTTGAGGAATCAATGTGTCTTCTAGGCCTACAATGCCTTTGCATTGGAAATCTGGCCCCAATCTCCCTTTCTACTTGGTCTTCATGCTTTTCTCCATGAAGTCTTAAGAGTCCAGAAGAGGAACTAGAGAGATGGCTCAGAGGTTACAGGAACTGGCTGTTCTTGCAGAGACCCAGGTTTGGTTCCCAGCACCCACATAGCAGCTAACAACCATCCATAATTCCAGTTCTAGAGGATTCTTTTTTCGAGGCAGGGTCTCCCTGTAGCCCCAGCTGGCTTGGAACTTGCTCTGTAGACCAGGCTGGCCTTGAACTCACAGGGATCCACCTGCTTCTGCCTCCCAAGTCCAGAGGATCCTTTGCCCTCATTTTACTCACATGGTGCCCTTGCATATATGCAGGCAAAACACTCATATACATAAGAAAAATTAATCAGGAAGACATGGTGCATACACCTTTAATCCCTACACTTACTGGGGTGGGGCTGGAGGGCTGTCTCAGTAGTTAAGAGCACTGGTTATCTTGCAGAGAACCTGGGTTCAGTTCCCAGCATCTATAAGTTAGTTAACAACCATATGTAACTTCAGTTCCAGGAGATCTGATGCCCTCTTCTGACCTCCATGGGCACTGTACCACACAGGTGTACTTACATACATATAGGCAATACTGTATACATAAAATACACATAAGTCCATGTGTGGTAGTGCATGTCTTTAATCTCAGCACTCAGGAGGCAGAGGCAGGTGGATCTCTGTGAGTTCAAGGCCAGCCTGGTCTACATAGTGAGTCTCAAAAACAAAAACAAAAGCAAAGCTCTTTTGGGGGCTGGGGAGATGGCTCAGCGGTTAAGAGCACCGACTGCTCTTGCAGAGGACCCAGGTTCAATTCCCAGCACCCACATGGCAGCTAAGAACCATCTTTAACTCTAGTTCCAAGGGAATCTGACACCCTCTTCTGACCTCCGAGGCATTGCCCAACACAGGTGCACCAACCTACATGCAGACAATACACTCATACACATAAAAAATAATAATTAATTAATTAATTAATTTAAAAAAAAGCAAAGCTCTTTTTAACGCAGTACTAAAGGTAGAACCCCGGGTCTCATCCAAGCTATGCATGTGCTCTACCACTGAGCTACGTCCCAGCCCCTCACTGGGGGATTCTAGAATCACTTGGGAGATGAGCCTCCAGGCATACCTGTGGGGGATTATCTATGTTAACTGTGGTGGGAAGCCCAGTCCACTGTGGGGGGCACCATTCTCTGGCTGGGATCCTTGACTGCCTAGTGGAGCCAAGTAGCAGTATTTATTGCTCTCTGCTCCCTGATCATGAATACAAAACGACCAGCTGCTACAGGCTCCTGGTTCTTTGTCTTCCATACCATACTGGACTGTGTCCTTGAACTGTGAGGCAGAAGAAAACTTTTCTCCCTCAAGTTGCTTTTGCTGCAGTATTTTGTTTTTAAATTTTTTAATTTATTTCTGTATGTGTATGAATGTACTGTCTGCATGCAAGTCTGTGCACCTGTGTTGTGCAATGCCGCGGAGGTCAGAAGAGGGTCTCAGATTCCCCTGGAACTGGAGTTCTCCTAGAATTGGAGTTTCAGACGGTTCTTGGCCGCCATGTGGGTGCTGGGGATCGAACCCGGGTCCTCTGTAAGAGCGGTCGGCGCTCTTAACCACTAGGCCATCTCTCCAGCCCTGTTGCAGTAATTTTTATCACAGCAACAGGAAAAGAAGACACTAGGACATGGTGTTATAAGACAGTCAGTAGTTAATATTTTTGTACTTGCCCTTGCAGAGAACCTAGGATAGATTCCTAGCTTCCATATAGGGTAGCTCACAGTCCTCTGTAAGTCCAGCCCCAGAGGATCTGGCACCCTCTTCTGGCCTCTGTGAGCACCTGCACTCATGTGCACATACCACACACAGACACATAATCATACACAAAAAATATCCCAGCTACATGTTTATGCTGTGACCTTACCTGATGACTAACAGAGGGCTGAGCAAGCACATCCTCCCTTCAAGCCTCACTGTTCCTTGAGAGCCTACCTTCCCCTCCTGTCTGAGTCTTAGATCTGGTTCCCAGGACACCCGCCTTGGCCTTTGGGCAGTGTCTACTCAACTCTTTCTTTGGAGTGACACTATTTTCCTTGTTTGGCACAGTTCCTGTGTTCCCACCCAAGGAGCCCTGTCTGGCTGTGTCTCTCAGGAACCCTGTTTCAGGCTCCTGATCCATGTTCATTTTAGACTCTGGCTTCCTTTTATTTGTGGGCACACAGAAGCTAAGGAACTCCAAGGTCACACATAGCATACCTTGTGTAGGTTGGTCTACACACCTGTCCTCAAACAGGCAATCTCTCCCACGTTGGCTGAGCATGGGAAGATTAGCTTGGTTGTGTTGACATCCCCCATAGATGCCAAAGGGGTATATTTGGTTTTCAGAAAGTGTAAGTCCGGTGCAGGAGACTGTCTAGTTGTTAAAGTGGCTTGCTTTTCAGCCATGAGCATCCGAGTTTGAGTCCCAGCACATACATTAAAAAAACATTTGTGGGGCTGGAGAGATGGCCTAGCAGTTAAGAGCGCCGACTGCTCTTGCAGAGGACCCGGGTTCAGTCCCCAGAACCCACATGGCGGCTGAGAACCATCTGTAACTCCAGTTCCAGGGGAATCTGACACCCTCTTCTGACCTCTGTGGCATTGCATGGCACGGGTGCACAAACCTTCATGCAGACAGTACATTCATACACATACGAAAATAAATAAATAAATAAATAAATAAATAAATAAATAAATAAATAACATTTGTTAGCCAGGTGTGGCGGTACACGTCTTTGATCCTAGCCCTTGGGAGGCAGGCAGGATATTTGTGAGTTCCGTCTACAGAGTAAGTTCCAGGACTGGGGCTACAGGGAGACCCTGTCTTGAAAAAAGACAAAAAAAAAAAAAAAATGTGCAGGGCATGGTGGTGTACACCTTTAATCCCAGCACTCAGGAGGCAGAGGCAGGCAGATTTCTGTGAGTTCAAGGCCAGCCTGGTCTTTACAGCATGTTCCAGCCCAGCTGGGGCTACAGGGAGACCCTGTCTCAAAAAGACCAGAAAAAAAAAAAAAAAAGGCCACACATGCTTGTAAGTCCAGCACTGGGGAGACAGGAAACAGGCAAATCCTTGAGGTTTGCTGCTCGACAAGTAGCCAGTCTAGCCTACTTGTCGAGCTGCAAGAGACTGAGACACTGTCTCAAAAATCAGGTGGGCCAGGTGTGGTGGCACATGCCTTCAATACCAGTACCCAGGAGGCAGAGGCAGGCAGATCTCTGTGAAATTGAGCCCAGTCTGATATACATAGTGAGTTCCAGCCTACCAGATGGGGCTGCAGAGAAACTGTCTCAAAAAAGCAAAACAAAACAAAAGAAAATGTCAAACATCACACCAGTTCTCTAACATTGCATCTAAGATGTAACCAGTGGGGCCAGCAGGATGGCTCAGCAGGTGAGGGCGCTTGCCACTAAGCCTGATGACCAGAGTTCAATCCTTAGAACTGACATGGCGAAAGAAGAACCAACTCCCCACAATTTATTTTCTGGCCTACGCACACATTATAGTATGAGCATATTTAAACACAATGCAAATAACAAAATAAAATTTTAAATGCTACCAGTAGGACCCCAAACCAGCATCTTCTGAAAGCTCTCCCCAAGAGTGTGAGATAAATGAACTGGCAGAGTTCCTCCACCCGCAGAATTATAGTGACCCCATAAAGTCAGAACAACTTGAACCACAAAAGTTCTGGGATTCAGGGCCAAAGTCCACTAAGAATGCTAATCAGTCTGGCCTTCGCCAAATCTCTATTCCATTCCAGAAAAAGAAGTCAGTGTCCTTGACAGTAAATGGGATGATAGGGGTGTCCCATCCTTGCCCACATTTGCAGGGAGTCTTGAGCCTCCGGCTGGCAGACCAATGATGGCAGGGTGGAAGACAGGTTCCCTGGGAATCCAACTACCAAAAAGAATGCACCTTTAATCCCAACCCTTGGGAGGCAGAGGCAGGCCAGTCATTCTGAATTCAAGGCCAGCCTGATCTGCACAGTGAATTCCAAGTCAGACCCTGTCTCAAAAAAAAATTTTTTTTTAATTTTAATGTTAAAAAATGAGAGAAAGAGAGGCCCAGACTCACTCCCCTGACATCCACTGCTGCCAGGGCCTCTCTCATGCCTCACCTGCTCAGAGGATCCTGAACTTTCAGAAGGGCTTTCTTTCTTCTTGCTTTTCGTGTCTGTGTGGTATGGGTGCACATGTTCATGCATGCGCAAGCAACCAGACAGCAACTTCAGGGATTGCTCCTCAGGAGCCCTGAACCTTGTTTTTTGTTTTTGAGTCAAGGTCTCTCACAGGGTCCAGGGGTTTGTGGATTTAATTAGGCTAGCTGGCCAGTGAGCCCAAGATCCACATGCCTCCCTAGTGCTAAGATTACATTTTAATATCACTACTTGCTTGTGCAGCAAGCATTTCACCTATGTAGCCATCTCCCTGGCCTCTTTATTTTTCTTCCTTTCTTTTTTTATTTTTTCTTTTTGTTGTTGTTGGGTAAGATAGACTCTGTGCAGCCCTGTCTGGCCTGGAACTCACTATGTAGACTAGGCTGGCCTTGAACTCAAAGAGATCCATCTGCCCCTGGCTCCTGAGTGCTGGGGTCAAAGACTTGCACCACCACAATCAGCCTTCTTTTCCTTCCTTCCTTCCTTCCTTCCTTCCTTCCTTCCTTCCTTCCTTCCTTCCTTCCTTCCTTCCTTTCCTTCCTTCCCTTCCTTCCCTTCCTTCCCTTCCTTCCCTTCCTTCCCTTCCTTCCCTTCCTTCCTTCCCTCCGTTCCTTCCCTTCCTTCCTTCCTTCCTTCCCTTCCTCCTTCCCTTCTTTCCCTTCCTTCCTTCCTTCCTTCCTTCCTTCCTTCCTTCCTTCCTTCCTTCCTTCCTTCCTTCCTTCCTTCCTTCCTTTCCTTTCCTTCCTTCCTTCCCTCCCTTCCCTCCCTTCCTTCCCTTCCTTCCCTTCCTCCTTCCCTTCCTTCCCTTCCTTCCCTTCCTTCCCTTCCTTCCCTTCCTTCCTTCCCTCCGTTCCTTCCCTTCCTTCCTTCCTTCCTTCCCTTCCTCCTTCCCTTCTTTCCCTCTTTCCCTTCCTTCCTTCCTTCCTTCCCTCCCTCCCTTCCTTCCCTCTGTTCCTTCCCTTCCTTCCTTCCTTCCTTCCTCCTTCCCTTCTTTCCTTTCCTTCCTTTCTTCCTTCCTTTCTTCTTTCCTTTCTTCTCACTCTGCAGCCCAGGCTAGACTTGAACTTAAGATTCTCCTGCCTCACCCTAGTAAGTAGCTGGATTTCAGGCTCTTGCCAGCACACCTGTCCCATATTTGTGTGTGTGTATGATGTGTGCCTGTATGCACATGTGTGTACAGGTATACCCCCCCCAATATGGGTGCAATTGGAGCCAAGAATTTGATATAAAATCTTCCTCAGTAGCTTTTCCACCTAGCTTTGTGACAAGGTCTCTCTCTCACTAAATCTGCAGATCACTGTTTCTCTCAACTGGTTGGCCAGTGGTGCTGTGGGATCCACCTGTCTCTAATGCTAGGGTTACAGAGACATAAGCACACCCAGCTGCTACTTGGGTTTGGGCATAAAACTCAGGCTCTTTTGCTTGTACATCCCCTAGCCCAGCAATGTCTGAGGGCGTCTCATTGGAAGGCTGGCTTGATCAGATTCCTGTGGGTATGGGGGGGCATTCTCTTGATTGCTAATTGACTTAGGCAGGCCCAGCCCATTACAGGCAGCACATTCCCTAGGGAGAGGATCCGGGGCTGTATTAAAAGGCTAGTCAGGGGCTGGAGAGATAGCCTAGCGGTTAAAAGCACCAACTGCTCTTGCAGAGGACCCGGGTTCGATCCCCAGCACCCACATGGCGGCTAAGAAGCATCTGTAACTCCAATTCCAGGAGAACTCCAGTTCCAGGGGAATCCGACACCCTCTTCTGACCTCCGTGGCATTGCACGACACGGGTGCACAGACTTACATGCAGACAGTACATTCATACACATCCAAAAATAAATAAAAATAAATAAATAAATAAATAAATAAATAAATAAATAAATAAAAATAAAAGGCTAGTCAATCAGCAGCATCCTCCCAGCTTCTGTTTCTAGTTCCTGACTTGACTTTCTTCAGTGATAGACTGTGACCTGGAAGCGGAAGGCAAAATTAACCGTTCCCAAGTTGGTTTTGGTAGTGGTGTTTTCACAGCAAAAGAAACTAGAATATGCTGCCCACCGAATCATCTCCTTAGCTCTTTATAGCCTTCTCCTTAAAGTCTCCCCCAATACGCATCAAGCTCTACAAACCTGCTGTGTTTCCCTGGGGTTTCTTGGGGAATGAGACTCTGCCCCACCCACACCTCTCCCTCCTCCTGCTCATTCCTATTGTGCTAGAGAATTGGTCAGTATATGCCACCTGTGCTGTTTATCTTTGTTAACATGCAGAGTTGGGTGGTAGATTTACAGGAAATAGATAGCATACATAGTCTTACTTGGTATTACACAATTAAAATAAGCCCGTAAGGTCAGAGAGACGGCTCAGCGGTTAAGAACACTGGCTGCTCCTGCAGAGGACGCAGATTTGCTTCATAGCACCCACAAAGCAGCTAATAATCATCCATAATTCTAGTACTACTGGATCCAACACCGTCTTCTGGCTTCTGTGGGCATTGCATGACATGGGTGCACTTACATACATGCAGGCAAAACACTCATACAAATAAATAAATAAATAAATAAATAAATAAATAAATAAATAAATAAATAAACAGGGCTGGAGAGATGGCCTAGTGGTTAAGAGTGCCGACTGCTCTTGCAGAGGACATGGGTTTGATCCCCAGCACCCACATGGTGGCTGAGAACCTTCTTTAACTCCAGTTTCAGGGGAATCCGACATCTTCTTCTGACCTCCATAGCATTGCACAACACAGGTGCACAAACCTACATGCAGACAGTACATTCATAACACATAAAAATAAATAAAATAAACCCATAATCTCTGCTCAAGACTGATTAGGTGCTTATGTTATAAACGGTAGCAACTTCCTGGATGTAATTCACCTCAGCCAAAGGGAAACTTAAAACCAAGTCAGATTTCATAGCTGGATGGGCCATCTGAAAAGGTAGCCAGCTCCCATCAGGGGGTGTATGTAAACAAATTTGAAACAAGAACTTCTCAGTATTGGAGTTTGGGGAGACAGAGGCTTGGAAACTATCTTGGGAGGGATTATAAACTCATTCAGCCCACACTGATATATATATATATATATAGTATTTTTTTTTTTTTTTTTTTTTTTTTTTTTTTTTGAGACAGGGTCTCCTATAGCCCCAACTGTCCTGGAACTCACTCTGTAGACCAGGCTGGCCTTGAAGTCACAGAGATCCTGCCTGCCTCTGCCTTCCAAGTGCTAGGATTAAAGGCGTGTGCCACCACGCCTGGCTTAAAGACAGTTCTTAGCCATTATGTGGGTGCTGGGAATCAAACCCAGTCCTCTGGAAGAGCAGTCAGTGCTCTCAACCACTGAGCCATCTCTCCAGCCCCAGCCATGCTGATCTTTAACTACTGTGTGTATACACATGATTGTGGGGTGCACGGATGCACGTGGAGGCCTCAAATATTCCTCAGCTGCTCTCTACCTTGTCATTTTTAGATATTATTTTATGTGTATGAGCATGTTGCCTGCATGTAAGTGCATCTGTGTCATGCAATGTCCATATCCATGGAGGTCAGAAGAGGGCATCAGATCCCCCTGGTATTGGAATTAGAGATGGTTGTTACCCACCATGTGGATGTTGGGAATCGAACTTGGTCCTCTGCAAGAGCAGTCAGTGTTCTTAACCACTGAGCCTTCTCTCCACACACAGCCACCCACCCACACCTTGTCATTTTGAGATAGGTCTCCCATTGGCCTCATGCTCACGGATCTGACTCATCTAGGCTGGCTGGCCAGGGACCCTCCTGTTTCTACCCTTCCCAGCGCTGCTTTTTCTGTTGTTGTTTGGCTAGTTGGTTGGTTGATTGGTTTACTTGAGACAGGGTTTCACTTTTTAGCCCTAGCTTGCCTAGAACTATGCTGGCCTCAATCTCATAGAGATTCAACTGCTTCCACCTTCCGAGTGCGAGGAGGATTAAAGGCATCCACCACTATTCCAGCCCAGGACTGGCTTTGGTACATGAGTTCTGGGGCTCAAACTCAGGTCTTCATGTTTGTAAGGAAAATACTTTGCCAACTGAATTAGCACCGTGGTTCCTGACCTTCAACTGTGTGTGTGTGTGTGTGTGTGTGTGTGTGTGTGTGTGTGTGCGTGTGTACACATGTGCATGCGTGCTATGGCACACATGTGGATGTTATAGCACAACTTGTAGGCAATGATTCTCTCCTTCTATCATGTGGGTACCAAGGATCAAACTCAGTTCGTCAGGCTTGGCCTTTATCCACTGAGCCATCTCGTTGGCCCCAGTGATCTTCAACTTCTCATCCTCCTGCCTCAGCTTTCAGAGTGCTGGGGTTAATAGTACCACATTAGACACGGGTGCACAAACTTGCATGCAGACAGTACATTTATACACATTCAGAAATAAATAAAAAAAATTAATAAAAAAATAGTACCACATTAGGAGCTGGGCATGGCAGCACGTGCCTTTAATCCTAGCACTTGGGAGGCAGAGGCAGGTGGATCTTTGTGAGTTCAAGGCCAGCCTGGTCTACAGAGTGAGTTCCAGGCCAGCCTGGTCTACAGAGTGAGTTCCAGTCCAGCTGGGGCTACAGGGAGACCCTGTCTCGAAAAGGCCAAAAAAAAAAAAAAAAATAGTACCACATTAAGGTACAAATTAGCATTTCTAGCAAGTTCCAGTGTGTGGAGGATGCTTGTGGCTCACAGACCACGCTCTGCAAATTGTTTACCTAGATCTAAAGGCACTTGAATGTGCTGTGGTGTGTGCATGTATGTGTTGTATGCAGTGTCTACACCAGCTCTTGGAGGGCCACAAACCACCTCCTACCTGCTGTCATTTCCTCCAAGTGCCTGCTGACAGGCAGGTAGCTGAGACTAGGAGCCACTGCTGACAGGCAGGTCGCTGAGACTAGGAGCCATTAGAGATGCTAACAGGAGCCAGGCAAGGACCTCCTTCAACGCCCGTTCACAGCCGGACTCTGGTTCCCTTGGCAACAGTCAGCTGCAATGCTGGAGAAAAACCGGCTCCTCTGCTACTTTGGGGGAGAGGGCAACTGAGCTGGGCTTACAGCACGCAAGCAGAAACGTGAGAAGGGTGAGGCTGCAGGGAGGCGTGGCTTTCAAAGTCTCTTCCCCTCGCGGCCCTGGACCCTCCTCCTCCATTCCCTCTGAAATTGTCCTGGGGTTACAAACCTAGAGTTGCATAACAGGGGGCTGGAGAGATGGCCTAGAGAGATGGCCTAGAGGTTAAGAGCGCCGACCGCTCTTACAGAGGACCCGGGTTCGATCCCCAGCACCCACATGGCGGCTGAGAACCGTCTGAAACTCCAATTCCAGGAGAACTCCAGTTCCAGGGGAATCCGACACCCTCTTCTGACCTCCGCGGCGTTGCACGACACGGGTGCGCAGACTTGCATGCAGACAATACATTCATACACATACAGAAATAAATAAAAATTAATAAAAAAAAATAAAAAATAAAATAAAAAAAAAGAGTTGCATAACAGGAACAAAGGGGGGCGGCGGAGAGCGGCAGAGGAGGAAAGGGGGAAGTCGGAGTACCAGGCCCACCACCTAGGAGGTCATTTGATGCACATTAAAAAGCACCAATCCTTCCCTGTACCTCCTGGGTATGGGTTCCTGCTCATTCTCCACACCCCCAGGATCGCCCAGTCTGCCTGGCCTTGGTAATATGATCAGGCATAGCTAAAGGCCATGTTTGTTCTACCCTCTGTACTGCCTCTTTGTTGAACTTTGGATATGGTTCTGAGAGACTAGGCTTACTGGGGAAGTCGGGGAGCAAGGATGAAAGGTCTGGGGGAAGAGATTTCAATGCTTTGGGGGGTCAGCCTGGTTCATCACCACAGCTGTGCAATTGACAGCTTCTACCCCCTCCTCTCAGGTTGGGACCCACCAGCACCGCCACACTGAACATCCCCCTCAAGCTGCCGTGCTCACCTCCGACAGGGGGAATTAAATTTGAATGAGGAGTGAAGTTCCTTTCAAATTCCCATTTCTGGGGACCCCAGAACCCATGTGAGGACCCCACTCAGGACCCACCTAAAGTCAAACACAGTAGCACATATCTATAACCCGGCTTTCCCACAGGAAGATGGGAGGAAAGGAGAGTTGGAGGAAGCTCATGGGCCACCTGGTCTGCAGAAGGAATCACAGGGAGCAGGGAGAAGATCCTGCCTCAGACAAGGTGCAGATGGAAGACTGACACTTCAGGTTGTCCTCTGGCCTGGTGTGTCCACAGTCACACACACCACACACACACACACACACACACACATCACTGCACACCAGCACACACACCAAAAAACATACACACCAGACACATGCACCACATACTATACACACCCACGTGCATGCATATCTCACACGTACACACACACCACACACATGTACATAAACACCATGCAAACACACGTAATCACACACTTTCTATTTCTCCTTTGCTTCCAGAGATTCCAGTTCCATGGCTGGGGTACTAGGGATGGGGAGGTGTTTTGTCTTGCTTTGCTTTTGCAGTACTGGAAATGGAACCTGGGGTCTCATACGTGTTGGGGGGAGTGCTGCCCCACTGAGTTATGGCTCCAGTGTGTGTGTGTGTGTGTGTGTGTGTATATATATATATATATATATATATATATCAATACATATAACAACAAAAAACAGTGCTATCAAGA